>JAVJIF010003275.1:0-395026 GCA_038442645.1 Agave tequilana
ATTGTATTTTATCATTAACGAGTCAAATGCCAGAAACAAACATGCCCTTCGTAGGGCTCGGCAATGTTGGAAATAACACAACTATAATGCGGATTAATAAACCATGGATCAAAGAATCATATACATCTCAAGCAATGAATTCATGTAAATAACTAATACATGATACATACCTGAAGCCATTGATTAGATGAAGGTTGAGAAGACCTTGATTCCTTTGATGAATTGAAGAAGAAGATCCTGCAAACCCTAAAGCAAATTGATCCTCTTTTTCTATCTCCTTTTCCTTGCACAAAACTTTCTGTTCTTTTCTGATGGAGAGACTTACGACCAAAATGAGCGTAAGTTTTGTTTTCTTTACAGGAGGAGAAAGTGGGTCGCACATTTGCAATTAGACCCCTGAAATAAAGCCTTTCCATCATGGCCCCTTTATATTTCAAGAAACTAAATAAACTATATAAATGTGACTTTAATATGGGCATAATATCATATCAGTTAACTTTAATAGGAATCCAATGCAAATAACCAAGGTTATTGGTCCACCTTTAATATGAGATTAACATTCACCACTTGGACCATTAACCGATTAGGTTAAAATTTTAGAAAACAAATAAATGAAAAGACTCATTTAAAAATCATTTTGACTCCATTGGATTCCATACTGAAAAACTTTGACACGTGATCACGAATTTTATAAAAACAACAACTGATAAGCCCAAATATGAAATACCGTAATACTGCAATTAGTTTGGACTACCAATGCGAGTCATAGCGGTTATACAACATCCACGTCATACTCCCTTCTATGTACCACAACATTGATAACCCTTACTAATTGAGTCCATAACCAAAATGACCCTGTAATTGTCTTGTAAAGACATTTCCTGTTAACATACATCCAAACATAATATGTGCACACATAATTGGATAACAGGAAACACAGAAACAAAAACTTTTATTTGTACAATAATGTTAATTACATAAGTACCAAAATACACATTTACAGATTGCCCAAACGACCCATTCTTACAACATGTTCCTTGAATGCCTTTGGAGGCAATCTCTTTGTCATTGGATCAGCAACCATTAAAGTGGTACTTAAACTTACAATTGACACTTTCTGTTTCTCAACTCTTTCTCTAACCACCAAGTACTTAAGTTCTATATGTCTAGAACCATTAGAGTACTTACCATTCTTAGAGAAGAATACGGCTGCTGTATTGTCACAATATATCGTCAGCGGCTTGGCAATAGAGTCAACTACACCAAGTGCTAAGATGAAATTCCTTAGCCATAATGCATGATTTGTGGCCTCAAAACAAGCTATGAACTCAGCCTCCATCGTGGATGAAGCAATAATGGACTGCTTCACACTCTTCCACGAGATTGCCCCACCTGCTAGCAAGAAAATAAATCCTGATGTAGACTTCCTGCTATCTGGGCAACACCAAAATCTGAGTCTGAATAGCCGATCACCTCCAACTGATCTGATCTCCTGTAGTGAGCATATAATCCTTTGTCCCTTGAAGATACCGCATAAACTTCTTAGCCAACTTCCAGTGCTCCATTCCAGGATTGCTTTGGTATCTTCCCAACATCCCAACAGCAAAGCTGATATCTGGCCTGGTACAAGTGCTTGCATACATCAAGCTCCCAACAGCTGATGCATACGGAACTTTCTGCATTTGACCCTTTTCTAAGTCATTTCTGGGACACGGCTACCACTTAATCTGTCACCCTTCTGAATGGGTGCAGGACTGACTGAACACATTTCCATATGAAATCTTTCCAAGACTCGGTTGATATAACCTTTCTGAGACAATCCTAGCAATCCTTGAGATCTATCCCTGAAGATCTCTATGCCAATAACATAATTTGCCTCACCCATATCAACCATCTGAAAAATCTGGTAAGATAGCTTTTAGTTTCATACAGCAAACCAAGATCACTACTGGCTAACAAGATGTCATCTACATACAGAACCAGAAAAATAAACTTGCTCCCACTGATCTTTAGATATATACACTGATCAACAGTGTTTTCTGTAAATCCAAAAGAGGTAATGGTATCGTTAAACTTTATATACCATTGCCTGGAAGCTTGTTTAAGTCCATATATAGATTTCTTTAATTGCAAGCCAAGTGTTCTTGTTCTTTAATTGCGAACCCTTCAGGTTGCTCCATGTAAATATCCTCATCCAAATTTCCATTTAGAAAAGCGGTTTTCACATCCATTTGATGTAACTCCAAATCATAATGAGCTACAAGTGCCATAATGATTCTAAGAGAATCCTTCTTTGATACTGGAGAGAAGGTCTCTATATAGTCAATGCCTTCTTTCTGAGTGAAACCTTTGGCCACAAGTCTAGCCTTATATCGTTCGATATTGCCTTTAGAGTCGCGCTTGGTCTTAAAGACCCATTTACACCCGACTTTCTTACAGTTATAAGGCAATTCAACGAGATCCCAGAATTGGTTTTGGTCCATAGATTTCAACTCATCTTTCATAGCATCAACCCATTTACTAGAATCATTGCATTCTATGGCTTGTGAAAATGAAACTGGATCTTTATTTATCCCAATATCATAATCAGATTCCTGTAGATACACCACATAATCATCTGAAATGGCAGATCTTCTTTCCTTTGAGATCTTCTCAAAGCTGCGGTTGTGGTGATTCTACAATATTTTCAATGGGAATATCCTCATGGAGTGGTGAACCAACATTAACTTGTTGTTCTGGTATCTCAACTTGATGGTCAAGTTGAGGGACAACAATTTCTCTTGAAGGAAAGGGTATTGGGATATTTACCCTTACCACTTCAAGATCTACCTTTCTTGGTTCAGCATTCCCACTAATTTCACCATTTTCCAGGAATCTGGCATTACCAGTTTCAACTATTCTTGTACTATGGTTAGGACAATAAAATTTGTATCCCTTAGACTTATCTGGATAACCAATGAAATACCCAGATATTGTTTTTAAGTCTAATTTCTTTTCTTGTGGATTATATATTCTAGCCTCTGCTGGACAACCCCAAACATGTAAATGTCTTAAACTGGGTTTCCTACCAGTCCACAACTCGAAAGGAGTTGTTGGGACAGCCTTACTAAGAACCCTGTTCAAGATATACATAGCAGTCTTTAAGGCTTTATTCCACAATGAATTGGGTACATTTGAGAAGCTCATCATGCTCCTAACCATATCCATAAGTGTTCGGTTCCGCCTTTCAGCAACACCGTTCTGCTGAGGCGTACCTGTCATTGTGTATTGAGCACAAATGCCATGCTTTTCTAGAAATTTGGCAAATGGGCCAGGATGTTGTCCTGACTCATCATATCTACCATAAAATTCACCACCTCGATCTGATCTTATGATTTTAACCTTTCTATCTAATTGTCTCTCGACTTCTGTAATGAACACCTCTAGGATGTCAACAGCCTGAGACTTTTCATTAATTAGATAACACATAACCATAACGTGACAGATCATCTATAAAGGTAATGAAATATCTCTCTCCAGTAAAACATGGAATGAAGAGTGGTCCGCAAATATCTGTATGAATTATTTTCAGGAGTTCTTTACTTCTTGTGGCACCTTTCTTAGTGTGTTTGGTTTGCTTTCCTTTATGCAATCCACACACACATCAAAATCAGTGAAGTCTAGGTTATCCAAAATCCCAGTCTTCACTAATCTTATAATTCTATCCCTGGAGATATGCCCCAGTCGTCTATGCCACAAGATTGAGGATTTTTCATTTATTAAGCCACGTTTTATACCAACATTCGAATGCAGAGATAATAAAGATTGTGCAAACTCATCATTCAATGAAATTTTATATAAACCATCACATAAAATTCCATGTCCAATCGGAATTGAATTATACATTAAAGAGAGTTTTTCACAACTAAACAAAACAGAATATCCAAAAACATCTAATTTGGATAATGACATTAAGTTTCTTAAAATCGAAGGTACATAAAAAGTATCCTCAAGTCCATCTGATGACCCGTCTCCAAGAGTAGTCGATAAACACCAACATATTCGACCTCCACTTTGAGACGGTTCCCCATAAAGATGAATCTCTCACTTTTCTTCGGTTTTCGGGTTGTAAGGAATCCCTGCATTGAATTAGTTATGTGAGTTGTGGCTCCAGAGTCAATCCACCAAGTATTAGAAGGAACTTCAGCAAGATTTGATTCAAAACATACAAAAGAAAGATTTATACCTTTCTTTTCGAACCAAGCTTTCCTCTTGTTGCAGTCCTTCTTCACATGTCCTTTTCTGTCACAGAAGTAGCATTTGACAGTGAAAGCTTTTCTATGACCTTGGCTACTTTCCCATGGTCATTTCCTTTCTTTGATGAAAATCTCTTACCTCTTCCATATTTACTTTTCTTAAGGATACCTCCTGAAGTTACTGCCAACACTGAGTGCTGTCCTTCTTGCCTCAGTCTCACTTCCTCTTGAACACACATACCAGTTAGCTCATTCAAGTTCCACTTATCCTTATGAGTGTTGTAGTGGATCTTGAATGGCCAAAACTGAGAAGGAAGCGAGTTGAGGATGAACTGTACCAAGGCTCATCAACTTTCATTCCCAGTGATCCTAGCTTAGCAGCCTTATCAGTCATGTTTAGAATGTGTTGCTGAACTCCTCTATTACCATCATATTTCATGGTGGTAAGTTCAGCCATTAGGGTGTCAGCTAATGACTTATCTGCAGACTTAAATCGGCCTTAACCGCACTTAATAGTTCAGATGCATTAGTTGTAGGAGGGAGTGAAGTCTTGATGTTATTAGCTATGGTCATCTTTATGAACATAAGACTGAGCCTATTAGACCTTTCCCAAGCTTTGGCATGGCTGACCTGTTCTGCTGTACTCTCAGCAGTTACTTCATCAGGTTTATCAACTGTTAGAGCCATGTCTAGGTCCAAAACACCCAGTGTAAACTGTATATGTTCAAACCACTCTGAAAAGTTGGTACCATCCAAGGCCGGAATGCTGGTGGTATGAGTGTGAAGGGAAGTAGGGACGTTCACTGAAACATAATAGGACATTGCTCACATTAGGCCACTAATCAATACAAGTTTTAAATTTAATTAAGATGAACTATTGATATCACTTTGATTTCTCCTTTGGGCGAAACCTAAGCATATCTAGTGTTCACTCTTTAGGTGAGAACTTTTATCAATGTAGGTCTAATATAATTTATGCTACTTAGACAGTAAGTCATGTTACCTTTGGGTATTCACTTCTACACCACTAAGTTGCATAAATTACACTACCCTACCCCGGTTCACAATTATTTGAAAGAGACTTTCCTTTGGGCCAGTCCCAATCTCCTAACTAGAACCGCCATCGAGAATATTATTGTCTTTAATGTCATTTACATTGACAAGTCTTTTATGTAGTTGTATATTCATAAGATTTACTAACCTAGGTCACTTTGGCAACTACTAAATCAATAAGCCTTATGAATACAAAACTAACCAATAATATTCTCTAATCCTTTTATTTGAGTAATCCCTTAATACTTCAATACATTACTTGACCAAGCATCAATCAATATTAGCATAATAACTTAAATGTGTAACATACTTTAATGATTGATTATTCATAACTATTAGTCGACTACAAGGAATTACTAGTCGACTAGGGTCAAGTCTAGTCGACTATAGGTTTAGGTCTAGTCGACTAGGGCAAGGAAAGTTAGTCGACTATACCCTATAATAGTCGACTATAAAATTTATCAGTCGACTACAAATATTATTAGTCGACTCCTGAATCCAACAGAGAGTTTTTTAACTTTCGGGTCACTGAATTAGTCGACTTGAAAAAATATGATTAGTCGACTATAACCTAATTAGTCGACTAGTCATAAAATCAACTAAAATCTAGTCGACTCCTGCAGCAAACAGAGACTTTCAAACTCTCTGGAAAAGAGAATTAGTCGACTATAACATGGGATTAGTCGACTAATAGTCGACGAAGCAGTTTTCAAAGGCAGTTCCTGCTTAGTCGATTTTAATCCCAAAATTATCAAAAATTAGGGTTTTCAATTCCTTTGATTTTGATCCCAATTTAATTGCATAATTAGAGGAATATGAACATGATATTAGGGCTATCAAATCCTCTACAAATTCTACAATTAAAAGGTCAAAATTCGATTTTATGAATTGTTAATTAAAAACCCTAACTTTCCATAATTCCTAAATCCAAGATGCATTGATTCTATAAACACAGCTCTGATACCAAATGTTGGAAATAACACAACTATAATGCGGATTAAATAAACCATGGATCAAAGAATCATATACATCTCAAGCAATTAAATTCATGTAAATAACTTAATACATGATACATACCTGAAGCCATTGATTAGATGAAGGTTGAAGAAGACCTTGATTCCTTTGATGAATTGAAGAAGAAGATCCTGCAAACCCTAAAGCAAATTGATCCTCTTTTCTCTATCTCCTTTTCCATGCACAAAACTTTCTGTTCTTTTCTGATGGAGAGACTCACGACCAAATGAGCGTAAGTTTTGTTTTTCTTTACAGGAGGAGAAAAGTGGGTCGCACATTTGCAATTAGACCCCTTGAAATAAAGCCTTTCCATCATGGCCCCTTTATATTTCAAGAGACTAAATAAACTATATAAATGTGACTTTAATATGGGCATAATATCATATCAGTTAACTTTAATAGGAATTCAATACAAATAACCAAGGTTATTGGTCCACCTTTAATATGAGATTAACAGGCAATAGCAATCTTATGTTGTCCATTTTTTTCTTTTTCTTTTTCTTTTTCTTCTTATCCAACGCTAGGAACATCAGAGTTCTTAAATAGTCCAAGGTATAATTGTCGAACAATTAAATTGTAAATTAATTAATTAGCTAGCCCTATTTATAGAAAAAGAGTTATAGAAATAAATTATATAATTCCCCTTAATTTATTATAATTTAGGTATTATTTTTTGGGTTAATTGAGAAACTTTAGGGAGGAAATGACATAGAGATAATTAATAGGAGATGGTGTTTCCTTATTTATCTAATTGAGGATTCTAATCCAAATATAAAATATAATTAACTAATTAGTTAATTCTAATTAAATATGATTTTTTTAATTGAGAATTCTAATCCTAATATAAAATAAATATAATCCTATTGTAATTAAATATTCAACTAGAAGAGTTTAATTCGAATTCGATTACAAATGAGAATTATTATTTAATTAGTGCTACTAAAATTTCTTGTTATCTTAAGATTGATCAATTTTGAGTGAAAACCATTTGAATTTGAATTTAGTTATAATGAAGAATTCTATGACAGTGTTACCTAACATTCTTATTTGAATAAAATTAGTTAACTAATTTTATTAGCTAGGTTCTTTTTCAATAATGTAGTGGTCAAAATTTGACTACGTCCACGATGATAACACGTGTCCAAGCTAGCAGAGCTTTTCTCAAGACATTCATAAGTCTGTGAATTTATCATGCATCCTCCGCCTCTCCTGGCCTTCTCAAGGCTACCCCTCATTTCGAAGACACCCGAATCTAGAATCATATCCATCATATCTAACTTTCCTAAAGTCAGCTTCCGTTCCACATATCCTTTCATCTCGGAAATCATCTTCCACTATTCTAAGACCCCTTCCACTCTGAGGGTCTCCCCGACCTGAAGGCCCAACTCTAAACCAGAGGCTTTCAACAACAGCCCACCGAGATCTCAGTTTACCGTCCCGCAGCATCATCATCCCCACGTTGAAAACGTATAACCCCCTACAATAAAGCGGACAGTTATACATGACAACAGATTCCCCAGCATGCGATTCAAATTAATCAGCGCCAGTGATCACGATCGTTACAAGAAATCTAGCACGTGCAAATCGTGCATTACAACCATCCGCCAATTCTACCTCCACGCCAGCATCCATGTCAAGTACATAAGATGCTTCTTCTCCTAGGAGAGGGGAATCGATCGCTTTTCTAATCCCCGGAGCAGACACACATCACCACCACACTGAAAGTTTTCATGCTCTAGTCCACCATTCCACTACACTAGCAGTTCCTCATGCTAATCTAATCATCACACTCACAGTTCCCTGTGCTAGTCTGCCCAATACGCTGGAAGTATCTTTTTCTAGTCTACCATCACACACTGGCAATAATCCTCTGCTCCGTCCACCAACCTTTTCATCTGATTGCTAATTTTTACGCCCCGAGAATCTTAGGTCGGTACCATATCGGTTCTCTTAACTTGAAGTATATCTCAGTATGTGATTTGATAAGCAACATCCCTAGGGAACGACCAAACTTTGCTTGTGGCGGGTTCAATTCACGGTAAGCCAGTTTTTAATCATCACAAACGGTGTTTCATTGAGATCTGAGTTCATATTCAAAATCTCATTCCCATCCAACCCAAAATCTTTCTCAAAAGCCTATTCCATAGCATTGATGGCCCCAAGAAAGTAAATCATTACCCTCAACGGCACCACGTCAAAGGACAAAGCCATCAACGCGGGCACAGTCCTCCTACCTACCATCAATCAGCCGCTTATTATCGAAGAAACTGGCGCCTCCTTGTCTCAAGGTGCATCCTATAGTACAGAACAACCAAGCGCTCCGCCTCTCACTAAACCATAGCATGCATTCACTTTGTATAAAGCGATTAAGTGACCCAATTCCTCCTCCAAAGATAGAACAGTACCTTAACCAATAACATTCTATGTATTTCTTTAAATCTAGTGTATTTTATTTTTAATCAATGAAATAAAATGTGTTTCTCCTAACTATTTTCTTGCCACCATATTCATGAGACTATCCCCCTTCAGGCTCTGACGCTTGTACACCACATTGTGGGAGTTTCCTCACTCGGAGACAGCAACACTAGCTCCAGCCTACGGTCCCTACTCTCGCTTAGCCCATAGGTAGCCGAAACCCTCCGTTGTGGGAGTGTCTCCTGCTCGGAGTCCCTGCCATGCTGACGTGAGTGTCTCCCATCAGTCCCTAATGCTTGTATGTCTTGTTCCCCACTCGGAGTAGGCAACACAAGAACCAAACTCAAGCACCAGCCAACGAGGCCCCTTCTCGGTTAGCCCACGGGCAGCCGAAACCCTTTATTGTGAGAGTGTCCCTCACTCGAAGTACTGGATCGGCCCTATGATGATGGATCGCACCCCACTAGGAGTCAGCACATCCAATATGTCGATGGTTAGACCCCCACTTTAGGTCCCTACCAAGTTCATAGATCCGTTGATGGGATTACCCCACTCAAAAGCAACCGTGAATCCAACTCCGCTGTTGGGATTTCCCTCACTCGGAGACCCGAATCGCCCCTCTGTTGATGGGTCGTATCCCATTCAGAGTCGGCGCATCCAATCTGTCGATGAGTTACGCCTCTCACTTCAGAACCCTACCAAGTTTGCAAGTATTGTTGATGGGATTACTCCTCATATAAAACACATGAGGTTCGCAAAATAACCCAAACCAACCAATCTTATCGGAGATACAGACTAAATACTCTGAAAATGTATGATCATCCAGTATTATCTGAACACAAACTATTTTTATTTCGATAAAAGTCTTTGCATTTGCATGCATGTACTGTTCATCTCAGATTAACATGAATTATGTATATTTAGCCTATAACAGTACAAAACAAAAGGTATATTTCTGAGGATTTCTTATTTTGTTTATTCCTTTGAGTACTAGTCTCGTGTGTTTGAAAGTTAAATGTATATAATTTTGTTAATCTAATATGTTAGATTTATGTTGAATTTCATTAATTTTATTGTGCTCCATCACAACTTGTGTGTGCATCCTCCCTGCCTAACTAATGGAAGTGTTTCTCATCAGATCCAAAATGCTTGTACATCTCGTTGAGAGAGTATCCCTCACTAGGAGTCAGCAACGTAAGCACCAGCTTACGGGCTCCCTCTCGGTTAGCCTGCAGGAGATCGAAACCCGCCTTTGTGGGAGTGTCCCCCATTTAGAGTCCTTACTCTGCTGCAAGAATTTTTTCCTATCAGAGCCCTTCAAAGTTTGTAGGTACCGTAGATGGTTTTACCCACTCGAAAACAACACCACAGGCTCGTCAAAACGCTCCATGTCCAACAAACCATATCAACGATGGAGATCAGCACTCCAAAGAGGCATAATCATATCAATTTCAAAACATCAACAGTAAAAACAAATTAGACAAGATCCAAACAACCATTTCAATTCCAGAAATATGTATACATTTCTATTCCGAAAATCTTTCATTCCGAATACATTCCATTAAACATATTTGATTACATCTGCCAAGGGTAATACAAAATCCTATTTACATTTATGTGTTTACATTTTTAAAAGAAATACAAATAATCTAGATTTGATCACTCCAATCCTGCCACCATTAACAGATCCACGATGTTAAAGCAACAAAGATTTGTTCATTGGAAGATGTTTCTCAGGAGCAGTCGTCCACCTTCATCAGTGCCACCATAAGTCTCGACATCAGCTCTCATGACTCCAAGACAGCCAAGACAATGCCACTATTCTTTCTGCATTGTAGGAAGGCTGAGATGACCCTCAAGAAGCCCTGTGAGAGTGAGGTAGCGATGTCCGATAAGATGGAACCCTTAAAACAGCAATACCAACATCACCGCCCCTCTCGCGTTGCGAGATGAGCAAGAACTCCAAGAAAGCCCTCCAAGAACAGAACTAGTGTCCGAGCAGACTGAAACAAGCTATATTAGACATCGACAAAATCGTGTTAGCAACCCAGAGCCGCCCAAGACAAGTACCATTTCCGATCAGAGCAGGATTCGTACTTGTCTCTTCTAATGTGGCACCCTGTCATGACGACTAATGCGACGTAACAACCCATTCACGACGATTAATGTGACACACCTTCTAAACTCCCCAGAAGAGAGAGCTAGGTCACCATCTCCTCACCTTCTTCCTCTCCTCCTTCCTTCATTTGATGAAATGAAGAAAGGATGACAAGGCAGCATAATAAGAAAAGAAACTTGGGTTTTGAAGCAAGAGTTTTTTGAAGAAGACTAAAGATGATCTTCTCTCACAGATCTTCTTGTATTTATAAACGGACGAAAAGCCCAACCACTTCCAATTCAAATTTTCAATCCCTGGAAAGTCAGCCCACGATCCCGAGATTTTCGGTTTATAGTAAAGACATAAGATCAACAGTCGTAGACAAATTATAAAACCCTACTATCACTCAAAATACACTAGAGCGAAGACGCAACGGTGACGCATATACATAAGAAAAATATACACACTAAACCTTATGTAACATGATCAAACTATATAATCAACTATAATACTGCAATATGTTATATAAGTTTTCACACAAGAGTAATATTATTCTATGAATATTCAAATAAAACAATATCGAGTCCAATTAAAGAAAATCAAGAAATCAATGAAAATAAAAAGAGAGGTAAGAATAATAGCAAAACCAAATAACCAAGCTGAGAGAAACTCCGAGCTCCTCGCAATACATGGGATCCTCATTAAACACCTGATCAATAAAATAAACATCACTATACCTGAATATGAAATTCAGGATCGTCAGAAAGCGACCTAATTAGTGATAAAATGAAGGGATGTGCATTTGCATATTACGTGTGTAAATACTGCGGTACTATTATGAAAATACTGGACAAAAATATCATAAATAAAACTATAACTAGAATCTAATTCATCGCTATAAAAGAAACAACCGATAGTCAAAGATGCGTAATCTAACATATGTTTGTAATCTTTTTGATTATTATTAACCTAACTAATATGGTACATAATTGCGTCTCATACCACAACCATTTTCTCACATATCAAACAATATTAGCGTTGTTGTAAATGCTTGGTAATGAAGTGCATGTGTTACACCGTCCCCGATATCATGGTCTAACACCCCTCGCGCTGAATCATGACGGGCTGCAAGGCCCAAATAACTGAGACCATAGCCCACACCAAAGATAACTGGTGTGGAGCTTCAATTCGGATATAGTCCAATAACTGAATATCTGACAACTGAATAGCTAGGTAGGTAGTACTACCTTGGTTCCCAATGGTGAAAACCAAATTTCTGTTAACCTTCTTAAGTATTTTCAAAATACACAATATGTATTATCAGACAATTACCATTTTTCTGTGTTGTAGTGTCTTTTATTAACATATGCCAATAATATAAATTATTATTAAAGTATAAAGTGTCTGAATATCTCTCGCTGATGCTGATGTCACTAATAACTAACACTTATAACTGATAACTGTCGATAAACTCTAAAATGATAAATCACTAATATCGATGAGATCACTATCACAATAATTTTATTTTTATAACTAAATAACTGCAACAATTAGGAACAAATTATGAAGTGAACTATTGAATAATCTCATAATCAAACTAAATCAAAAGAGATCGAGATTATAACTAAAGAGTGGAACACCTCAGACAACATAGAATTTAGAATTTGTCCTTACATTTAATACTCGACATCAATAAGAAATCATCAATATTCTGATAAAACAAGTCAGTGGGTAAATCTAGAAACTCTCGCTATTAATAATCCAAAATCGGTCCCCCAGTATAAATCGAAATTCAAGGTAAGACATTATGTACATCAAGATCCAACCATTATCTATCTAATTTAAAAACTATCAAGATCTGATGAAAGAAATATGAATCTCAGGTCAATTCCGACTCTAATTAAGTCTGTATACAAGAAGATCCAATTTTTTAATAAAGCGACATTAATCAATCCTCAATATCCAAATGAATTCTTGTCTGAATTATCACCAAATAAAGAAACACCAGGGCTGATAAGTAATTCTCATAAATATATGCATTTAACTGCAATCACGAGCTGATCAACCTCAAGATCATATTGGATTATAGCTAAAATTTTATCACAACTAGATCTGTTATCTCCAATCTATCTATTTAAACCCCAGATTTAAAGGTCAAAGCTATTGCATTTCTGGAATCTCACTAATTATGATCACTTTGAAGTAATTTATTAAGAAAATAATTAATAATTCAATTTTTGAAATCATCTAGTTATTTGCTCAAAATACATTCATACCAAATTTATACAGAGATAACTCAATAGTGTCAAAATATTTAATCGTCGAAACCAGATTTTAAATCATGAAAACTGCAATTATTTTTAGATACTAGAAATTAACAATTTAACTACCTAACAATAATTGAACAACGTGGCTAACACTAATTAACAACATAATTAAATAAAAGACACGCACAAAGAGAATAAGCACTCACGTAATTTAAATCGATAAACATTAAATTGATAAGCAAATTAAGTTCAGTAAATCATAATTAATACAACAAATAAAATCACTCAATATAAAATAAAATAATAATAAAATGCATAAATAAAATAAACACTCACGACAAATATAAAAATGTACTAATAAAATAAACAGTCATGACAAAAGTATAAAAATGCACAAATAAAATAAACACTCACGATAAAATATAAAAATGCACAAATAAAATAAACACTCACATTAAATACGTTGCAGATCCGGGCCAGATGCTCTATTGGAACGGGTTTGCAACTGAAGTTGGATTTGGGTCTGGAGTGCACTAACGGGTCTGAAAACGGGTTCGGGTCTTCTGCAGTCGAGGAGTAGGTCGGGTTGCTAGAACTCAGTAACGGCTCGGGTTGGATGTGGGGCTTTCGGGTCAGGTTTGTTACTTAGTTATTGGGTTTGGATTTGCATAGGAAACCAAGTTGAGAAAACTAAAAGAGAGAAGAGAGAAATGAAGGGAGAGAGATACATAGTGACAGAGAGATACAGGGAGAGAAAGATATAAATAAAGAGAGAGAAAGAGAGAGACAGTGATACAGAGAGAGGGGAAGTGAGAGCAGGGCGTAGGGCGACGGTTGGCAGAGCCGATGAGTGGTTTCGGGCAAGAAGGGAGAGACAATCGGGCGGTTGTGTTTGGTGGAGGCTGTGGGTGTTGCAACAATAGCACGGGGAGAGGTTGGCAGTGATCTGGCAACATGCAGGCATGGCAGCAGTGGGTGGGTAGGCTCGGGTGGTCGACGAGTGCATGGGTGAGGAGAGATGAGGCGGCTGCAGTGACAATTGGCGTGGTGGGTTAGCGTGACGCGGATGAGGAAGGAGCTCGGCGCGGCCGGCGGGGGCGGCGATGCATGGCATGAGCTGTCGCTTGGGTGAGGAAGAATGGAAGAGGTGGTGTTTGCGTTGAAGGGCAGAGGAGAGAAGGTGGAGGAGAGAGAAGAGGAATTAGAATTTGGGCAGGATTTTCAAGAGGGAGGAGAGGAAGAAAGAGATGATAAGAAGAGATTAAGGGTGCCATCGAATGTGGATTATCTGCGGATATTTGTATTCGAATCTGTCTCCAACCCGGTTACAGATATCACTTTTTTACATTTGTAAATATATGTATCCGTATCTGAAGGTTAGTATGGATACAAATATGGTAAAGGCAATATTTGATCCGTATCCGATTTGATATCCGAAGGTTGAGTGCTTAATAATGATATTCGTATGGAAAAGACTATTCTTCAATGGAATTAGACAATAGATTTTGATATTTTGAGTTGGTGAAAAAGTAAGAGTAGAAATTATCCGATTCTTGCAAGAGTGACATGAGATATTTTGGGTATTTTGACATCAATCGTGGCATCTGAATTGGCATTTAGCACCGGATGTCGTATAATCCATTGCTATAGAAGCTGAATGATAATGGATACGGGGAAGCATTGATATGTACACAATAATATCATAGTATGTATCACATTTTATATGGTTGTAGATGAGATAAAAAGTAATATAAGTACATCTATTTAGTTTATCCATAACCATATCCATTTTTTGCATATCCGATTAGTATCCACATCTGATCCGCTAATATCCGATCTGTATCTGATATCTAATTTTGTGGATATAGATATCATTTTTTCATATCCGTCTATATCTGTATCCGAAGGTTGGGTGCAAATACAGATATGACATAGACAATATTCGATCTGTATTCTATCCAATGGCACCCCTAGAAGAGATACAGGGTTGTATATATATATGCGTGGGCTTGAGTTCTTTGAGCCAATAGAAAATTTTATAAAAAGGAAAAGGAAAAAGAAAGGAGGAAGGAAGTTGGGCTTGCGGGCTTAGGCTTTGGCCTCAATGATGAATTGAGAAAAAAATTGTGGGACTAATTGAATTTGGCATGCTAAGAAAATAGATGGAAGCGGAATAAAGAAGTGGCTAATTTCAATATAATTATAAAAGGATTAAATAATTATAATAATAAGATATCAAAATATAATTATAATTATAATATTAATAACAATTAATTATAATAACTCATATGAAAAATATTTAATCTCCTACTACTAATTAAATAAATAAATATCAATAATAAGATTAATAAGTAATAATAATAACAGAGATAATGGTTATCACCAATAATAATTTTAAATTATATTTGTAACATGGAAATGACGAGAACAAGTAATGTCAAAATAAGTGTTTAACATATAATCAAGTATTATTAATGGGGATATTACACTTACGATCTCAGTTATAATGGTGTCAGGATTCGAAGAGATGTATGGCTCAGCCTTCTAGGAGATCCAAACATCCGATGTGGTAACTATCAGCCAGTTGCATAACCGTCAATTAATTTCAAAAGATCCGTTGTGATTCAAAAAGATTCGTCACACTGACTTCATGATGAGTTATAAAGTATCCTCTCCAACCAACATCACCTCGCCAACTTCTCTTCTGCGGACTCCGACAAGTGAGAAGCGGGAAGCATTGTAGTGGTCAAAATTTGACAACATTCACGATGATGACACGTGTTCAAGCTATCAGGATCTTATGTACCTAACATAGTGTAATTTTCTAAGACATCCACAAGTCCCCGAATTTATCCCGGATGCTTCACCTCTCCTGGCTTCTTGCCCCCCGTTCCAAAGATACCTGAATCCGAAACCATATCTGTCACATCTAACTTTCTCGAAGTCAGCTTCCGTCCTACAGATCCTTCCATCCGAACCGTCTTCCACTATTCGAGGCCCCTTCCACTCTAAGGTCCTCCCCGGCCTGAAGGCCCCAATTCCAAATCAGAGGCTCTCAACAACCCACCGAGATCTCAGCCTACCATTACGCAACACCATCCTCCTCTCGTTAAAGACGTGCAACGCCCCAACCATAAAGCAGGTGGTCATACATGATAGCAGATTCCCCGACATGTGAACCTGATAATCAACGCCAGTGATCACGATCGTTATAACAAATCCAACACGTGCAGATCGTGTAGTGAAAACCATCAGCCAATTCTGCCTCCATGCCAGCATCTATGTTAGGTACATAAGATCATTTTTCTCCTAGGAGGGGGAGACGATCGCTTCTCTAATTCTCAGAGCAAACGCACACATCACCACCACATTGAAAGTTTTCCTATTATAGTCCACCAATCCATTACACTAGCAGTTCTCTGTGCTAATCCAATCACCACACTAGCAATTCTAAGTGCTAATATCCACCTAATATGCTGGAAGTTTCCCTGTTCCATCAGTAGTAATCTTCTACTTGCTTCATCTACCTTTCCATTCTGACTACTGATTCTCATGCCCGAAGAGTCATAGGTGGACACCTACCTGAAAGGTGTTTTCCATGTGTATTCTAACAGATAACCTCTCCGGAGTGACCAAACTTTCTTGTGGTGGATCTAATCCACAGTAAGCCGGTTTTTAACCACCACAATTAGTTAGGATTGATTAATTATTGTTTCCATTAAAGAAATCAGGAGTTTGCAATTTTATTATTAAAAAACTTACAGTTCTTGGAAGGATCTCTAATTAGAGTAGGAAAAAAAGCCCGGTTACTATTGAGCTAAGTAATCTATTTCCCAAATCTGACATGATTATTTTTGTTTTCAGTAATAAATCCCAAAAAAAAAAAAAAACAAATAAATTTAACCTAATTTATCGACACTCTTGGCATGTGTACCACATAAATTTAGTTTTATTTTAAAGAAAACATGTTCAAGTAATGGCGTCAAATTAAATCCAGCAAATCTAACAATATGATAAATAGTGCATATATAAATTAAGCATGTATCTTAAAGTTGTATCGAAATAAAGATTTGTTCAAAATAATATCAAATATATTTTTAGGGATATAATTTTAAATTAGTTTGCTAAATATCTTAATTTTCACATTACCGTGCAATGTTTGGATATTAATTGATATACAATAGATTGGTTTAAGAAATCGATCCCTAATTTTTTGTTTTAATTTTTTGGTTAATTTTGAGAATCTTCTCTGATGCGCGTTGTCTTATAATCTGTGAAGGGAAAGCCCAATCTGTGCTCAAATATTATTCAGTGGCCGCCTAGCTACAGGCCCGATCCACTTTGCCATCTTACAAGCCCAAGGCTAGACAAAGACATCTACATACAGTGTACTGCTATCGGCAGTGAAAATGAACCGATAAGCTATCGCCAAGCGGCAAAGAAGAAGGTGGGAGGAGAAGTAAGGAGGAGGGAGGAAGCGAGAGAGAAAGAAGAAAACGGACGGAAGGACAAAATTTCTCTATGAGCCACGGGAGAAAATTTCTTTTTGGTCGGTTTTGATAAAATGATTAGACATTTAAAATGATGTATAACAAACTCACAAAATACCTGAGATCAACGGTGTCTTAACCAACCATCCACTCTGAAAATGTCCTGTTTACGATTAGTTTGGTGGGGGTTGTTCAACTGTTTCAGTCATCCAAAATGATTAGTATAAGATGATCCGTCTCCAACTAATCCTTTTTTGTCTTCTGATCAAGATCTCAATCATCATCAGAGATCGAGACTTAAGCACATAATTACACGTGATCCATTAATATTCAAACAAGCAACATGAGTACATACACAATGAAACATCGTCTCAAATACCTCACAATTTCTGGTACAAAATACAATAACAGCAATATCAGACTTCTGTTCTGCATGATCTCAGCAAGGAAGTAGATGATGAAGCTGAAGACTGGGTCGTACTTGCAGTCGATGCAGAATTCACACCGGTCGAAACTGAGATGGATGACGCAGTATTGAGCAAATCCATGGAAGGCACAACAAACGTTGGCACTGGCATTGTAGGTGGAAGACTGGGTAATGGAGCCTCGAACTTAAGAGCACTGATCGCTTGTCTAATGGATGGTCGAAGGACATGGTCAGGGTGCGCGCACCACAACCCTACAACCATCAACCGTTCAATCTCATTCTCAACGAAATCAATCTTCAGTCTCTCATCCGCGGCTTTCATGGTCATTTTTCTCCCATACAGCTCCCACACCCACTCAACCAAGTGGGCCTTGCCAAACTCCACAGGCTTCCTCCCGCAAGCAATTTCCAGAGCAACAACCCCGAAGCTGTAGACATCGGATTCTTTCCTCGTCCTGCCAGTGGAGAAACTCTCAGGGGCTAAGTAACCCATTGTGCCCGCGAGCATGGTAGTCTGCGAGCCAATCTCATGATCCACAAGCCTAGCCAGACCGAAATCACCTAACTTGGCTTCAAACTCTGAATCCAACATTACATTGCTGGGCTTGATGTCGCGGTGCACCACACACTGCTCCCATTCTTCGTGAAGGTAGAGCAGAGCAGATGCTAAACCGAGAGCAATCTTGTACCTGACCGGCCAAGGCAAGAACCTGTCAGGCCTGTAGAGATGAGTGTCGAGGCTCCCGTTGGGCATGAACTTGTAAACCAGCAGGAATTCGCCTTGCTTGTGGCACCAGCCTACGAGTTGTACCAGGTTTCGATGCCTCAGCCTGCTGATAATCCTGACCTCGGATATGTACTCCTTCTTCCTTGTTGAGACCCTGCAGACACCTTTTTAATCGCGACTTCTTCATTGTTCAAGAGTCCTTTGTAGACTTCACCGAATCCTCCCCGCCCAAGCTTCCCCTCTTTCGCGAAATTGTATGTTGCAGCAGCCAGCTCGCTGAAAGTGAACCTCTTTGGCCCTCTTTCCTTCTCAAACTCGCCGTTAATGGAGTCATCGATGTCTGATTCTTCTTCCTCTGTTGCTTCCCTTCCCTTCTTCCTCCAATAAACAAACCAGACTACACCTATAACAGCCATTATCACACCAACAGCCACAATCAGACCTACAATCAGCCCGAGCTTACTCTTAGCTTTCTCTGTTTCTTCTTCCAGATTGGAACTGAAATCCCAAGATAGGATTTCATGTATCTCAGCTGCGCGACCTGTGGAACCTGAGAAGCCGATGGCTACTCTCTCAGGTAGGATTTTGCTCAAATCGACACGATGTTTGAGGCTAGAGTTGCCACTAAAGACTGGATCTTTAGCATAAGTCAAGAACACATTCAAGATTTTAGTACTAGAGTTGTAACTCACCCAAGCATTCGCAGTCCGGCCATCCTTGATGCTACTGTTCCAAGTAACATTAGCAACGGATGCAATCGAGTTGACATCGATTCCTACATGATCAGAGCTTGGATCCCAAGCATTCATGAAAGTATCAAACTCCACAGCCACTACATTAGTTTCCAACTTGTTGGAAGCCGTGCTATCATTAAATAGGCCAAGCAAGCCGCCTGCAGAAGAATCAGGAATGGTGGAAGGATACGAGGAGAGGAAGAAGGTCAGGCCATCGCCGTAGAAAGAATTGTTCAAGGAGTTGATGATGAACGAGAAGTGTGTGGTGAAGTCTGTCAGCTCTCCGGATTTTGAGTCCCACAAGAACAGTGGTTTGTTATACACTGCTTTTCCTGTGCTGTTTGTGATGTTGGAGACCAAAGTGTTCTTGGTGAGCATGATGTTTTGGTTGAAGAACGCATCACCTAGGAATTGGATCGACGATATTGATGTCTGATTGAAACTTGAGAAATTGAAGAAGAGGGGGGTTGCAGAAGGGAGGGAAATAGATATGAAGAAGATAAGAAAGAATTTCGAGTTGCAGACAGACATGGCTGAAGCTTTAACAACCAACAAAGATGTCCTGTTCTTGATTTTTGTTGGAAACTTATCAGAATATAACAATGATCAGAAACAATATGTTGTGATGGAATCTTCTCAGAAACAGGTAATGAAAGTCTTAAAATGTAGAGGGCTTAGTCAGAACTTTGATAATAGTTGAAAAGGTAAGCAGAGGGGGGATACTTTTGGCATAAATCTAGTGCAATATTTTATGCAACTCATCTCTAGGAAGTAAAGAGAAAGAAATAAAGAAAATAAAGACCTATTCACATACTGGATATAGTGTCAGATGTCCACTTTCTTTTTCTGAAAGAAGAACACTAATCACAATGTTATTGATGAAATCCAATTAAGAAAGATGATGACCAGAAGTGTTAATTCATTAACAAAATAAACTTTTTTTTTTTGAAAAACAAATAAAACTATATACTGATAACATCACATGACAGATCACCCATGATATTTGAACAAGTGGTGGGATTAATGAGTCAGAAATGAACTATTGTTAGGTATTGGGAAAAAGAATTAAAATAGGCACACTCATAAAGTTTGAAATCCATGCAACCAAGTTCCAGAAGCTAAGAATTGATCAAATCAAGAAGTGACTTTCACCCAACTAACATTTCCAGTCAGAAAAAATTTTATGTTGCTGTTGGGAGAAAAAAACTTCAAATATTAGGATCTTGAACAATATATTTCTTTACTTCACGAGGAAAAAGTGAGAACCTGCTCAAACTCCTTTTCAGCATGCATTCTGAAAATGTTCGACTTGACTGAATCTGCACATTAGGGTTTCCTCATAAATTTAGATTTTACTCTTCGCTTCATTGCTCAATAAAAAAATGAAATGGTACTTGATTCCCACAAATTTTAATCACCAAAATGGGTCCTATGAGGAAAACATTACTTGTGACCCACAGAATTAATCATAATGAATAAGCGTATGGACCTTTGGTTATATGTTCATTTAACTACTTGTTTCTCAAATAAAAGAAAGAATTCTGGAAATGTTCATGTGGCTAGCTAATTTTGACCATTCTCATAATTCACCATTTCAATAAGCGCCTCTCATTCTCAACTCTTATACTTTTTAAGAATTAACATATCGAAGTACGGAACAGAATGGCCTAAACCAGACCTGAATATGAGAATCATTATAGGACAGATTTGTCTCTCAGAATTTCAAAAGAATGCATATAGTTGAATAACAGAACAATCCTATTAGGAACCCTCTTCTCAGAAATACCCTACTGAAAATCCAATTATGAGTAGGTAAAAAAAAAAAATGTAAGCATCTCTTTTACACTTAAGTTATCAATTAATCATACACCAACAGTTTGCAAAATAATTTTGCATTCCGCACTCCTCTCCCCGAAACAAAGAAACCCTGGGAATTCAATTTTCTTGGGGAGGAGGAAATCACCGGGCCTCCTTAGCCGGCTTGCCCTCTTGCCTCCAGCCCCACAAGATCCAAAGCAGCCCCTCCTCCTTGCCTTCTCTTTCATTTTCTTTTCTTTGGGGTGATCAGAGTTGGCGGCCGCGTGGAGTCTAGCCTCCGGTCGGAGTTGGTCAACGGTAGAATTGGGTGCTCTCTATCGCTAGATCTCTCTCTAGATCTGAATTGGGACTTGTTATTGTTATTTCTAGGAATCAATCTGACAACTAATCAATGTCACCGATCTAATTGGTCAGGTCGGTGAATATCAGGTGGGAGGTTTTTCGTTCAATAGAACGTTTCTTAATTACAGAACCACCTTTTCAATTACCTTCCTTGGTTAAACACCAATTAGATTGGTATAAGTCAGTCTCAATATATTGTATATCAGTATAACCCCTGTATAAAGAATATTAATTCACTGATACAATACTTGGAGTGAGGTACGCTTATACCAAATCTTCTTAAGACAATTATGTCCCCCGCTAAGGTGCTGACGGGTTACTGGATGCTGGTCTCCCAAGATACAACACTCCTTCACGGTATTTGGATAGCACTATCAAATCACCGTACGGTCGAAACGTAGTTAACCAGTATCTTCACAGGATTATCAATGCAGCAAGACCAAGACAAATCTCAGGGAGAATATTTGTCTTTACTTTCGAGGAACGCCCACTGTAGAGAAAGGAGGGAGATACAAGAATATTCTTCTTTGAAAGTCACAGATTCAGACAACAATTCTATTAAAGAAACTGTTGAATTTTTTTAGCCTTCTTTCAGAACGAATCTTGCTTCAGAATTCTAGTCACTTCTTCACTTCAGAATCCGAGTTACAGAGTATTAAGAACCATAGTTATAGAAGAAGGGAGAAAGATGCGCTCTGTCGATGTTTCTATAAAATGAAAGAAAGGAGCGATATTTATAGCGCTCCGGGAAGGGCGGAGGCGTAAATTGGAGTTCGAACGGTTGTAACGGTTCGGTCTGAACCGTTGCACTGGATCGTTCCAGACAGGAACCGCACAGA
Source organism: Agave tequilana (assembly GCA_038442645.1). NCBI lineage: Eukaryota > Viridiplantae > Streptophyta > Magnoliopsida > Asparagales > Asparagaceae > Agave > Agave tequilana. The sequence goes on from JAVJIF010003275.1 coordinate 22,460, forward strand.
CCACCGGCCGGCTGCCGCCGCCAGCGGCGCGCGTGTGGGCATGGTTTTGTTGGCCCAAAGGTCTATCACCCTAGTTTTGATGATGATCAACTAATGAAGTTATGTTTACTAATGATCTTGTGTTTAATTAGTGACAGATTCATTATCAAGATCTTAGTAGGTGCATAGCTCAACAAAGGATAAAATGTCAAGATTTGGAGCTAGCACGGTGTGATCCAAGGAGCTTTTGGATCAAGCTTGAACCAAGTCAAGAAGATGAGAAGCCTTCAAGTGAAGATTTCAAGAAGATAAAGACTTGTGTCTATGTATAAGATTTAGCTTTTGTTTTAGTTAAAAATGTAAAGGATAGATAGTTGGTGGATTGCTCAAGTATACCATGCACACACACTCTTGATTTACTTGTCTTTTCATAAAAGATTTTGTAGTTAGAAAATATTTTTCTTTGTGACAAAATACTATTTGGATTTTGGTATTTTCATATATACATATCTTTTATCCAAAATCAAGTTTAGAGCTTTATGACAAAAACATAGATATTTCATTATGATTGTGTAGTGGATCATATCCATACACACTACGCTTTAAAAGTATATCTTGTTTTTGTATTTGATGAAGATTTGGAAAAACATGTCTTGAAAAAATATGTTTTAGAAAATATTGTTTTGGGAAATACCGTTTTTATTATGAGCCAAATATTTTCATATTACAAAAATAGTCCAAACTTTTATAACATCCTTGATTTTGTGCAAGCATGTTTGTTTATCAAGTATATTGGTAAAACTATTTTTGTAGATTTTTAAGTATTTTATGGGATTTTATATGAGCCAAAAAGATAAACTTTTTAATCCCAGAAAACTGTTTTCAGGCTTCAGCTAGTCGACTTGCCTACCTTTATAGTCGACTAGTCCTGAAGTCGGTCGACCGGGTCGGTCGACCGACGTGCACAAACGTGCACGCCTTTGTGTACTGGTCGTCGGTCGACCGTGCCGGTCAACCGCTCCAGAGAGCAGTGCTCTCTGGAAAGTTCGGTCGACCGCACCGGTCGACCGTGGCTCCAACGGTCAGAAATCCGACCGTTGGCGGTCGACGGACCGGTCGACCGGCAGTACTGACAGATCCCAACGGCTATATTTTTCTGGCCTATAAAATTGGGGGTCTTGTCATTGTTTTGTTACAAGATTTTGGAGACATTTAGAGCCAGTTTTTCCCATACTTTCAAAAGAGTTTTCTCCACAAAATAGTGAGCAAATATTTCCTATCTAAAGGGAAGATTTTATAAAGAGTGTTAAAAGAGATTTCTTGAGTTTTTCACCAAAGTTTCTTTCCTTGCTTTCTCACAATCATTTGAGCTATCCATTGCCTTATCTATCCATAGGATTGTGTTGTGAGAGTTTATAATTGGTGATCAAAGTGTTATAGATCACCAAAGACTTCATCTTTGTACTTTGAGGAGACGGGCAAGTGTGCTCATGGTGGTTTGGAGTTCGGTTGTGAACTCTTTGGTTTGAGGTGCGGCCTCGGCAAGCTTGTGGGGCTTGCGGTGTGTACGGGACTAGGGAGTCCGAGGGCTTGTAGGTGTTGCGGCACCGAGGAGAGATCCATTGGGATCTTCCATAGTGGAAATCCTTTGTGTGTCGAAGGCGGGGATGTAGAGCAAGTGTGCTCGAACCTCGAAACATACCCTTGTGTTTGCGATTGCTATTCTCTCTCTCTCTCTTTGTCTCTTGTTATATCTTGCATGTTATTTATTGTGTTCATCTTTATATGCATGATATATTCCTTGTGCTCATATTGATATATTGCTTGGGATTGTGACTAACACTTGTATTCAACCAAGAGAGCCAACGCGGCACCTCAACCCATTCAAGGGGAATCTAGAGGAGTTTGTCCAGAGCCCTTCACGGGGAATTCGGCAACACTCTTTGGTTATACGTGGTGTTTAGTGTAAAAGTTTTAATTAGGTCATAATTAGTTTTAGCTTCCGCATAATTCATCATTAAGTGACCATTAGATTAGCCATCACCTATTCACCCCCCCTCTAGGTGAACCTACAATTGGTATCAGAGCTTGGTACTCTGATTTGGGTCTAACAACGTAGAGTTAAAGATCCTCATTTTAGGCTAATCACAAGATTTTGTACACACACACCATGGACTTCATGTCACCACCCACCTTTGACATTCCTAACATCCAAATTTGGAAGGTTAAGATGTCATTGTACCTCAAGGCCTTAGGCATTCATGTATATCTTGCCACTACTAATAATGCATATTCTTTAGATGGTAAGAATTTTGAGGCTAACTCAAAAGCCCTTAATGCTTTAAAGTCTACCCTAGATGATGTTTATTTATCTAGAGTTGCTAATGTTGAATCGGCTTTTGTAGTATGGAACATCATCACCTCCCTCGACGAAAAGATCTATACTATGCGGGGAGTGACTCGGAAATTGGAAGCGACACCTCCAACAAGTGCTACATGGTCCAAAGGGATAACCCCCTTGAGGTAAACTCCGAATCCGATGATGAGAACATGTCATATGATGAGCTCACTTCATTTTGTGAAACAATTCTTGAAAAATATGACATGCTTAAGAAAGAAAATAAAAATTTGAAAAAGAATATTGCTTGCATGCATGTAGAACAAGATTCTTTTAAATCTAACATTGCATGTTTAGAAAAAGATAACAAAAATTTGAAAAAGAATTTTGATGCCATGCTTAATGAAAAAGATTCATTAGAAAATAAAATGGCATGCTTAGAAAAAGAAAATGAGTTTTTGAAAAATGAAAATGTTTCCTTGCTTGCAAAATTGAATGATTTATGTGAAGGGAACACTATTTTGAAAGATAAGATTGATTTGGTGAAAAAACAAAGAGAAAGTGTTTTTCAAGAAAATAAATCTTTAAAAAGAAAAATTTGTGAAAAAGAAAAAGATTTTGTTTCACAAAAGAAAAAGAAAAGTGATTCTTTATCTCATCATGCTTTTCATGCCACTACTAATGAGATTAAAGATTTGAAAAATAAAATGGATGGTTTGAGTTCAACCTTGAACTCTTGTGCTTTTCATCATTCTAGGTTGGAGTCAATGTTTTCAAAGAAACAAACTCCACACATTCATGCACATCATAACCATGCATTTGCTTATGTTGCACAACATGATCACACTCCTACACATAAGCATACTAAGGTGTACATATGTACACATTGTGGCCGCAAAGGCCATTTAGCAAAGTTTTGTTATGATAATATTAATTCTCTAAATTTTGCTAATTATAAAAGATTTTGGGTTCCTTACAAGTCTAACCCCAAAGGACCCAAGCAAAAATGGGTACCAAAATCCCCACCCCATGTTTTTGATGTAGGTGAGGGATCTCTCAAGACGTGAGAGATTTGGTGCCTTGGTAGTGGATGCAATGGACTTGATGGACATACATTTGGATGCATCGCTATCAAGGAGTTTTGGTGGAAAGACCACCATATTTGGAGCTTTGGAGTTGGTAACAATCTCTAAACTCCTACTTTTTATGTTCATGCTTGTTCATTTATAATATTCATAGCATGTTCATGTTTTATGATTTATTGTGCTTCATGTGGTATGAACTAGTTTAAATGTAGATTTTATCAAAACTTGCATGTATACATGTACAAATAGTGAATTACAATTGATTCATATATAATTGAACTTCATGCTCATTTGTATCCACTATATGCATATGTATAATCTAGTTTTGATGATTCTTGTTTATACATGTTTTACCTACTTTATGCTTTACTTCATGTATATGTATTTTTAATTCAAATCTAATAAATATACATGTATACCCGTGAGTCTCTTGCCTTCATGCAAATACATTTGATAGACTCTTTTAGATTTAGGATATGTATGTGTATTATTAGGATTGGATTAATCATACATATACCATGATGATTAGTGTTTTGATGAAAAATGATTTTTCGTGTTTTTGTTAAAAATGTGACTTATGAGCGTCAATGACTATTTTCATAAAAATGCTAGTTACATGATCGTTTAACACTCACACTTTTGTTAAAAACATTTTGAGCCTTATAGACCATGAGTGCTTAAATTTTTATGTATCTAGTTATGTTTATGAAAAACATAAGATTTGATATATTTGAAGGATCTTTAACTAGTTTTTCAAAAACAATTTATTCTAGTTATTTATTCTTCAAATAGTCTTTGAGATTGACACATGATTCTATTTTTTTCTAAAGATTTGATGCTTCATGATTTGAATATTAGTTTATATGTTAGTTTTTGTCAACACTAGGATTTATACTTGTACATATCGTGGGCCACAATAAATCTATTTATATTTGTGCTTGTGTAACGCCCCGATCCGGAGGGTACGGGGACGTCACTGCAACGTATATACGTAGGTCAGAAATACCCTCCCGTATACACGCTAAGCATCAGTACAGACAAGAATCAGAGTACGGAAGCAAATGGTGCATTATACATTCCAACACATGAATACAATCACAGAGTTATCACCAGAAGTGATCCAATATTACATGAATATCACATCACTAATAAGCGCAAATGCGAGAATACAAGGAAATATACAAGTATGAACAGTATGAAAGGCACTCACGAGTTTAAAAGAAAAACTCGAGAGACTCACAAGGGGGCCTGGAAGGATGGAGCTCTGGATGATCGGCTGGGGATCCACGCTACCGCTGCGCTACTCTGATCCACGAGGGGGAGAATCTGCACGCTCCAAGCTCCATGACCTGGACATGAGGATCCAGGGGAGTCAAATGATACTCCCCAGGCGAGTGGTGAAGCAAAACCAAGTGGCGAGCAAGGGTGAGTACATGTCATGTAAAGCCAAGGACAAGCAATCTGATTGTATGGCTTCAGATTACGGTTCCATGAGACTAGTACATCGAAGGAATAATCCAAACAAGGAAACCCTCATCTATATACCTTTATCTCATGTCACCATAACCCAAGCCCATTCAACCCGACTGTTCTCAGGCATGATAAGATAATGAACAAGAGGCAAGTGAATACAATGGATAAAGCTGAATATGAGCAGATAATACGATAATACTCATAAAAACAGGAAATCCGATATAAAGTCCGGAACAAGCAATTATGGTAAGGCACATCACAGATTCATAGCCGTTTAAGTTGCAGGCTTTAGTATGCGTCCCATTCCACATACCTCTACTTACAACTTAAAGAGCCGGTTATTATGACACTTTATTATTACTCGTCTTACCCTGATATCTAGCTATGTGAACTAGCGTCCCAACGCACATAGATCCATATCCGAGTAAAACAAGGTTGTTATTGGAAACTAGCGGGGGTATCAACGAACTATGTTTACAGTGGGTCCCGTACATACCCGGGACCACGGCCCAGGATTGTTCCGTTGCATGGAAACGGAAACCAGCCGCAAGGCTAACAGGAGGGACTTATGTATGCCCTTATCATGATGGTACCAGTAATGAGGGAGCCAGCTCTCCCTCGGTCCCCTGGAGGCCCACAGGTCAGACCGGAACATGTAGTTGCACAACATTCCTAAAAGCCACTGTAAACACGAACACATATTGATATCCGCATGTTTCCCCCGACCCAATACAAGTTGGTCCTTTTTAGGATTCATTAGTTTAATTATCACTTTACGGGAATAACTGGAACAGGACATGATCAGGAAATCAGGAGTACATAAGTACTATATAGTCAGGTCACTGCATATAAATCAGGAATACAAGTCACTGATCATGATACAGGATAATAAGGTAAGGTTCCCGTAAAGGTGATAATCACAAGTCAAGTATATCATGCTGGGTGTCAAGTGATAGCATGACAGGGTGATGATATTTAGTAAACAACCAAGCATATCAAAGGATTGATAATAGTCGGGTTAAGTCATGGCAAGAGATTGATAATAGTCAGGGCAAGTCATAGCATAACTAAGGGTCTTGCCAAATAGTAACATGGCAGGTGGTCAGGTGGTAACACACTAGATGGTCAGGTGATATACATGTGTTAAATAAAAGCATGCAACTGACTAGTCTGAGGTAATGGTATGGCAAGGTAACATAAAAGTAACCCAAAGTACAACGACCACGAAGGGTCGGCCACGCATAGTATAAAACAGTAAAAGATATAGAACATGAAATAAAATACATGGAGACTAGAACGAGAATATTTGCATAATCAATGAAATAGGGAGCAAGAGGGTAGCGAGCAAGAACACTCGCCTGAATCACCAGAAACGCCGAAAGGTCCGAAATCCACGGAACTCGGGATGCGCCATAATATATGATATAAATATGTAGAGAGAAGAGGAGAGAGAAGGAGAGAAGGTAAGATAATGTTTGTCAAGTGACAAGTCAAACAATACCAATATATGATGCAAGTCTAGAGGATAGGGTTCATATTCAAGAAAGAAATCAACTATGACAAACAGCTAAAGTTAGTCGACTAGGTGGAATGGTTACTCGACTAATAGGGGTCTTAAGTCGACTAACAGTCTGGATTAGTCGACTAAAACTGGGTTCCAGAGAGTTGGAATTCTGTTTCAGGAAAAGTTAGTCGACTAGGGTGGAAAGGGTAGTCGACTAACAGTGAACTCAAGTCGACTAACAGATACTTAAGTCGACTAAGTCTGTGATACAGAGAGTTGGGTTTGGTTTCAGGAAAAGGTTAGTCGACTAGGTTAAAATGGGTAGTCGACTAATAGACATCTCAAGTCGACTGATAGTTAGGCTAAGTCGACTAGAGCCGAGAGTTGGGTTTCTGGTTCAGGAAAGGTTAGTCGACTAGGGTCAAGAGTGTAGTCGACTAAGGGTCTCTAGTCGACTGGTAATTTGGTCTAGTCGACTAAAACTGTGTTCTAGAAAAGGTTATGTTTCAAATAAGGGTTTCAAGTCGACTAGTCCTTAGGTCAAGTCGACTAATCGACTGGAAACAGCACACAGAACAGATTTTGCTGGTTTTGTTTGATGATCAAATTACATGATTTGAAGACACAAGTATACTAAGAATTATCCAAGGCTTGGTGAAGAAGAACACTTACCTAAAAGAAGTACAAGGTGATGGAGTGATGGTGGTAGTGATAGAAGTTGATGATGAAGAAGAAGATGGAGGTTGGAGGTTTTGTTGTTGGTGTTGGTGAGAAGAAGTGGTGGCCGGAGATCGGGGGTCTCTCGCCGGAGTCGTGGTGGCCGGAGGCGCCGGTGGAGGTGGTGGAGGTGAAGGAGATGTTGGAGGTTAGGGTTTTGGTGAAGAGAAGAAAGAGAAAGATGAAGTGAAAATGAATGAAGAAGGAGAAGGAAAAGTATTTATAGGTTTTAGATTTTGTGAAGGAGGTGCAAATAATTAAAAGAGAGGGGGGTTTTTGTAAAGTGGGGAGGTGAGGTGTCCCTCTTTTGGCCACTTGGCTTGCCAAGGTGAGGGGTGAGGTGGAGGGTGAGGTGGAGATATTTGTGGTGGAAGTAATTGGAAGATTAGAGAAGGAATTGGAAGTTGTAAAAGTTTGGGGAAAACTTAGGGTGGAAGGAAAGAAAGAAAATAGGAAAAGGAAAAGAAAATGGAAAAGGGAAATTATTCTCTTGGAAGAGAAAATGAAAAATAATGAAAGTGGCGGATTCCCGGGATTCGGTTGCGGATGCGGAAAGCTTTCGGGAAAATACCGGAATCGTCCGAAATTCAAGTATCTCGGAACGACCCGAAATAATTATCAAAAATCAAGAATATTAATCTAAGAATTATAGTGAAATCCGTTTTAAGAAATACTTTATAGTTTTAAAACTAAAAATCCCGGAATCAGTTAGTTACCGACTCCGATGGAATTTTCATAAATTCATAAAATCCTCAGAAAAAGTATGTAGATAGAAAATATGATTTTAAGAAATAATGTCTAAAGGTACTTGTAGAAATTCTAAACCGTTTGTAAACTAAAAATCCGGGAATCGGTCAGCAGCACTGGCCGACACCGGTTTTGAAGATATTTAATTAAATTCAGGAAAATTCCAGAAAATCATATAAAATCTAAAATATTGGAAAATAATATTTGAAACTGAAATCGGTCAAATCTAATTACCGGAAAGACCAAATCAAGTAATACATTAGGATCGGGTCTTCGGTTCAGACTAGGGCTGACTCCGAGTCCACGAATCCAAATTTAAGACAAAACAATCATATAAACAATTCATAATATAAAATAAGTACAGAAGGTAAATCGAAAAAATACGATCAAAAATCTGAATACGCAACTAAGTACGTATTCCGGGAGCGGGGTGTTACAATCCATCCACCTTACAAAAAATTGCGTCCTCGCAATTTCGGTAAGGGGTAAAATGAACACAAAGAGGTCAAGGGTGGAATTTATACCAATTAAGATATGAAGCACTATAGGTAGGGCTCTCAAGTCGACTGAATAATAATCATCCTCCGCACTTCCGGCTGTATAAATCTGCATACTTGATAATCTTCCGAGAATAAGCCAGAATACTGAAGATAAAGGAAATCCTGATAGTCCTGAGCATAATAATAAAGAAGACTGATAATTAAGAATCCCGAATACCAGGCACCAATCACTCTGAAAGAATATCCGTAGAGAATTCCGACTGCTGACTTCTGAAAGATAGCCAGATCAGGATCAATTTGGAGAATACCAAGCTTCATAGAATTCGCCGAAGAGGTCACATAATAGCTTCATGCAGAACCAGCCACTACCTTCCTAGTCTATCATATCTTAATGTTGGTATAAGGGCTTCATAAAACCAAAACAGGGAAAGGATAGGAAGGATTAGGAACCAAAGGAAGGATGGCCAAGAAATAGATAACTCTGCACTTGTAGTTGGAATGTATAACCAAGACTCAAGTATTCCAGTTGCAAATTTCTTTACCATTAATTTGCCCTCTGGACGTACTGAGGAAGTTAGAGCCTAGGCTCTGATACCATCCTGTAACGCCCCGATCCGGAGGGTACGGGGACGTCACTGCAACGTATATACGTAGGTCAGAAATACCCTCCCGTATATACGCTAAGCATCAGTACAGACAAGAATCAGAGTACGGAAGCAAATGGTGCATTATACATTCCAACACATGAATACAATCACAGAGTTATCACCAGAAGTGATCCAATATTACATGAATATCACATCACTAATAAGCGCAAATGCGAGAATACAAGGAAATATACAAGTATGAACAGTATGAAAGGCACTCACGAGTTTAAAAGAAAAACTCGAGAGACTCACAAGGGGGCCTGGAAGGATGGAGCGCTGGATGATCGGCTGGGGATCCACGCTACCGCTGCGCTACTCTGATCCACGAGGGGGAGAATCTGCACGCTCCAAGCTCCATGACCTGGACATGAGGATCCAGGGGAGTTAAATGATACTCCCCAGGCGAGTGGTGAAGCAAAACCAAGTGGCGAGCAAGGGTGAGTACATGTCATGTAAAGCCAAGGACAAGCAATCTGATTGTATGGCTTCAGATTACGGTTCCATGAGACTAGTACATCGAAGGAATAATCCAAATAAGGAAACCCTCATCTATATACCTTTATCTCATGTCACCATAACCCAAGCCCATTCAACCCGACTGTTCTCAGGCATGATAAGATAATGAACAAGAGGCAAGTGAATACAATGGATAAAGCTGAATATGAGCAGATAATACGATAATACTCATAAAAACAGGAAATCCGATATAAAGTCCGGAACAAGCAATTATGGTAAGGCACATCACAGATTCATAGCCGTTTAAGTTGCAGGCTTTAGTATGCGTCCCATTCCACATACCTCTACTTACAACTTAAAGAGCCGGTTATTATGACACTTTATTATTACTCGTCTTACCCTGATATCTAGCTATGTGAACTAGCGTCCCAACGCACATAGATCCATATCCGAGTAAAACAAGGTTGTTATTGGAAACTAGCGGGGGTATCAACGAACTATGTTTACAGTGGGTCCCGTACATACCCGGGACCACGGCCCAGGATTGTTCCGTTGCATGGAAACGGAAACCAGCCGCAAGGCTAACAGGAGGGACTTATGTATGCCCTTATCATGATGGTACCAGTAATGAGGGAGCCAGCTCTCCCCTCGGTCCCCTGGAGGCCCACAGGTCAGACCGGAACATGTAGTTGCACAACATTCCTAAAAGCCACTGTAAACACGAACACATATTGATATCCGCATGTTTCCCCCGACCCAATACAAGTTGGTCCTTTTTAGGATTCATTAGTTTAATTATCACTTTACGGGAATAACTGGAACAGGACATGATCAGGAAATCAGGAGTACATAAGTACTATATAGTCAGGTCACTGCATATAAATCAGGAATACAAGTCACTGATCATGATACAGGATAATAAGGTAAGGTTCCCGTAAAGGTGATAATCACAAGTCAAGTATATCATGCTGGGTGTCAAGTGATAGCATGACAGGGTGATGATATTTAGTAAACAACCAAGCATATCAAAGGATTGATAATAGTCGGGTTAAGTCATGGCAAGAGATTGATAATAGTCAGGGCAAGTCATAGCATAACTAAAGGGTCTTGCCAAATAGTAACATGGCAGGTGGTCAGGTGGTAACACACTAGATGGTCAGGTGATATACATGTGTTAAATAAAAGCATGCAACTGACTAGTCTGAGGTAATGGTATGACAAGGTAACATAAAAGTAACCCAAAGTACAACGACCACGAAGGGTCGGCCACGCATAGTATAAAACAGTAAAAGATATAGAACATGAAATAAAATACATGGAGACTAGAACGAGAATATTTGCATAATCAATGAAATAGGGAGCAAGAGGGTAGCGAGCAAGAACACTCGCCTGAATCACCAGAAACGCCGAAAGGTCCGAAATCCACGGAACTCGGGATGCGCCATAATATATGATATAAATATGTAGAGAGAAGAAGAGAGAGAAGGAGAGAAGGTAAGATGATGTTTGTCAAGTGACAAGTCAAACAATACCAATATATGATGCAAGTCTAGAGGATAGGGTTCATATTCAAGAAAGAAATCAACTATGACAAACAGCTAAAGTTAGTCGACTAGGTGGAATGGTTAGTCGACTAATAGGGGTCTTAAGTCGACTAACAGTCTGGATTAGTCGACTAAAACTGGGTTCCAGAGAGTTGGAATTCTGTTTCAGGAAAAGTTAGTCGACTAGGGTGGAAAGGGTAGTCGACTAACAGTGAACTCAAGTCGACTAACAGATACTTAAGTCGACTAAGTCTGTGATACAGAGAGTTGGGTTTGGTTTCAGGAAAAGGTTAGTCGACTAGGTTAAAATGGGTAGTCGACTAATAGACATCTCAAGTCGACTGATAGTTAGGCTAAGTCGACTAGAGCCGAGAGTTGGGTTTCTGGTTCAGGAAAGGTTAGTCGACTAGGGTCAAGAGTGTAGTCGACTAAGGGTCTCTAGTCGACTGGTAATTTGGTCTAGTCGACTAAAACTGTGTTCTAGAAAAGGTTACGTTTCAAATAAGGGTTTCAAGTCGACTAGTCCTTAGGTCAAGTCGACTAATCGACTGGAAACAGCACACAGAACAGATTTTGCTGGTTTTGTTTGATGATCAAATTACATGATTTGAAGACACAAGTATACTAAGAATTATCCAAGGCTTGGTGAAGAAGAACACTTACCTAAAAGAAGTACAAGGTGATGGAGTGATGGTGGTAGTGATAGAAGTTGATGATGAAGAAGAAGATGGAGGTTGGAGGTTTTGTTGTTGGTGTTGGTGAGAAGAAGTGGTGGCCGGAGATCGGGGGTCTCTCGCCGGAGTCGTGGTGGCCGGAGGCGCCGGTGGAGGTGGTGGAGGTGAAGGAGATGTTGGAGGTTAGGGTTTTGGTGAAGAGAAGAAAGAGAAAGATGAAGTGAAAATGAATGAAGAAGGAGAAGGAAAAGTATTTATAGGTTTTAGATTTTGTGAAGGAGGTGCAAATAATTAAAAGAGAGGGGGGTTTTTGTAAAGTGGGGAGGTGAGGTGTCCCTCTTTTGGCCACTTGGCTTGCCAAGGTGAGGGGTGAGGTGGAGGGTGAGGTGGAGATATTTGTGGTGGAAGTAATTGGAAGATTAGAGAAGGAATTGGAAGTTGTAAAAGTTTGGGGAAAACTTAGGGTGGAAGGAAAGAAAGAAAATAGGAAAAGGAAAAGAAAATGGAAAAGGAAAATTATTCTCTTGGAAGAGAAAATGAAAAATAATGAAAGTGGCGGATTCCCGGGATTCGGTTGCGGATGCGGAAAGCTTTCGGGAAAATACCGGAATCGTTCGAAATTCAAGTATCTCAGAACGACCCGAAATAATTATCAAAAATCAAGAATATTAATCTAAGAATTATAGTGAAATCCGTTTTAAGAAATACTTTATAGTTTTAAAACTAAAAATCCCGGAATCAGTTAGTTACCGACTCCGATGGAATTTTCATAAATTCATAAAATCCTCAGAAAAAGTATGTAGATAGAAAATATGATTTTAAGAAATAATGTCTAAAGGTACTTGTAGAAATTCTAAACCGTTTGTAAACTAAAAATTCGGGAATCGGTCAGCAGCACTGGCCGACACCGGTTTTGAAGATATTTAATTAAATTCAGGAAAATTCCAGAAAATCATATAAAGTCTAAAATATTGGAAAATAATATTTGAAACTGAAATCGGTCAAATCTAATTACCGAAAAGACCAAATCAAGTAATACATTAGGATCGGGTCTTCGGTTCAGACTAGGGCTGACTCCGAGTCCACGAATCCAAATTTAAGACAAAACAATCATATAAACAATTCATAATACAAAATAAGTACAGAAGGTAAATCGAAAAAATACGATCAAAAATCTGAATACGCAACTAAGTACGTATTCCGGGAGCGGGGTGTTACAGCTTGAATGCTTATTTGAACCCATGAAATTTACTTGTATTGCTTAGTTTTGATGATACATACATTTTAAACTTGTATTCCCACTTTTTGGATTTGATTTATGATCATGTGTTTTTCATTTCATGTATATGTGTATTTTGCCAAAACTTTAAGATATACATGTATACCTCTTGAGTCATTTGCCTTTAATGCAAATCTATTTATATGGACTCAATTGTGTTTAAGAGATATGTATGTATACTTATTGTGTTGACAAAACATACATATATCTTGAAATATAAATTTTTAATAAAAAATGTGTGATGATTTTAAAGGAATACTGAGCTTTATTGACATTTTCATGATACCATGTTCCACATAACACTAGTGCACTCACCTCTTTTAAAAATTCTATGGACTTCATAGATATTAGAGTGTTTTTAGTGCCTTGTGATTTACTTGTGTTTCATGAAAAATATTTTTTCTTTATTCCTTACTTGAAGGATTTCGTACTAGTTTTAAAACATTTTCATATTAACTAGTGCAATCTATTCATTTGATAGAGTATATGATAAGCTTGCTCTTCAATTGGTATCATTGGATATTTTTCAATTGGTATCAATATGATTTTTTTTTATACTCATATTTTGATTGTATGTATGAATGCTTTCAAATTCAAATTATATCAATTTCTATTGGTATTCTCTTTTCATACATATATGGGATCTATTTGCTAAGCTTAATTTAACTTTCAATTGTTCTTAAAGCTTATGCAATATGTTTTCAAGATTGATATCAAAATAAAAATATGTTGATTTGATATCTCAAAACGTGTTTTATTAAGTAAGTTCAAAATTTTAAAGAAAAATTCAAAATGTTTGATTTGTATTTCCTATATGCAAGGAGAGCTTAACATCTCTCTTACATATGGATTCATGTTGAGTATATTATAAATTGAGGAGCTTGACAACTCTTCTTTATATGATATACGTGTGTAGGGGGAGCTTCACATCTCCTCTTATGCATTACATAATATGTGTTATGTGAGTTAGGGCTTGTCATCCCTTCTTCATGTAATGCATATGTGTAGGGAAGCTAACTTAGCGTCTTCCTCTTCATGAATGTATATCGCATATAAATCTTTATTGATTGACATGTATTACCCTTCTTGATCTTTTGTTTTTGACAAAAAGGGGGAGAAAAATTTGTTTGATTTGATTTTACTTTGAACCCTTTGTTGATGATTGACAAAAAGGGGGAGAAGTATTTGAGTATATATGCATGTTTTCATTGCTTAAGGGGGAGTAGTATTTGTCTTCCTTGTTATTTATGCATATATGTTTTGTTTTGAAAGTAGGAGAAAAAGATTTATTTTGTTTCATCTCCATCATTTGCATACATATTTATGAGCTTTATTGTCATATCTTATCATTTATTGTTATGCATGAGTTAAGGGGGAGCTTCTTTGAAGCTTTACTTTAATCCATGCATATATAACTCCATGAGTTTTGTCATCATCAAAAAGAGGGAGATTGTTGGCCCAAAGGTCTATCACCCTAGTTTTGATGATGATCAACTCATGAAGTTATGTTTACTAATGATCTTGTGTTTAATTAGTGACAGATTCATTATCAAGATCTTAGTAGGTGCATAGCTCAACAAAGGATAAAATGTCAAGATTTGGAGCTAGCACGGTGTGATCCAAGGAGCTTTTGGATCAAGCTTGGACCAAGTCAAGAATATGAGAAGCCTTCAAGTGAAGACTTCAAGAAGATAAAGACTTGTGTCTAGGTATAAGATTTAGTTTTTGTTTTAGTTAAAAATGTAAAGGATAGATAGTTGGTGGATTGCTCAAGTATACCATGCACACACACTCTTGATTTACTTGTCTTTTCATAAAAGATTTTGTAGTTAGAAAAGATTTTTCTTTGTGACAAAATACTATTTGAATTTTGGTATTTTCATATATACATATCTTTTATCCAAAATCAAGTTTAGAGCTTTATGACAAAAACATAGATATTTCATTATGATTGTGTAGTGGATCATATCCATACACACTATGCTTTAAAAGTATATCTTGTTTTTGTATTTGATGAAGATTTGGAAAAACATGTCTTGAAAAAATATGTTTTGGAAAATATTGTTTTGGAAAATACCGTTTTTATTATGAGCCAAATATTTCCATATTACAAAAATAGTCCAAACTTTTATAACATCCTTGATTTTGTGCAAGCATGTTTGTTTATCAAGTATATTGGTAAAACTATTTTTGTAGATTTTTAAGTATTTTATGGGATTTTATATGAGCCAAAAAGACAAACTTTTTAATCTCAGAAAACTGTTTTCAGGCTTCAGCTAGTCGACTTGCCTACCTTTATAGTCGACTAGTCCTGAAGTCGGTCGACCGGGTCGGTCGACCGACGTGCACAAACGTGCACGCCTTTGTGTACTGGTCGTCGGTCGATCGTGCCGGTCGACCGCTCCAGAGAGCAGTGCTCTCTGGAAAGTTCGATCGACCGCACCGGTCGACCGTGGCTCCAACGGTCAGAAATCCGACCGTTGGCGGTCGACCGGCAGTACTGACAGATCCCAACGGCTATATTTTTCTGGCCTATAAAATTGGGGGTCTTGTCATTGTTTTGTTACAAGATTTTGGAGACCTTTAGAGCCAGCTTTTCCCATACTTTCAAAAGAGTTTTCTCCACAAAATAGTGAGCAAATATTTCCTATCTAAAGGGAAGATTTTATAAAGAGTGTTAAAAGAGATTTCTTGAGTTTTTCACCAAAGTTTCTTTCCTTGCTTTCTCACAATCACTTGAGCTATCCATTGCCTTATCTATCCATAGGATTGTGTTGTGAGAGTTTGTAATTGGTGATCAAAGTGTTGTAGATCACCAAAGACTTCATCTTTTTACTTTGAGGAGACGGGCAAGTGTGCTCGTGGTGGTTTGGAGTTCGGTTGTGAACTCTTTGGTTCGAGGTGCGGCCTCGGCAAGCTTGTGGGGCTTGTGGTGTGTACGGGACTAGGGAGTCCGAGGGCTTGTAGGTGTTGCGGCACCGAGGAGAGATCCATTGGGATCTTGCATAGTGGAAATCCTTCGTGTGTCGAAGGCGGGGATGTAGAGCAAGTGTGCTCGAACCTCGAAACATACCCTTGTGTTTGCGATTGCTATTCTCTCTCTCTCTCTCTCTTTGTCTCTTGTTATATCTTGCATGTTATTTATTGTGTTCATCTTTATATGCATGATATATTCCTTGTGCTCATATTGATATATTGCTTGGGATTGTGACTAACACTTGTATTCAACCAAGAGAGCCAACGCGGCACCTCAACCCATTCAAGGGGAATCTAGAGGAGTTTGTCCAGAGCCCTTCACGGGGAATTCGGCAACACTCTTTGATTATACGTGGTGTTTAGTGTAAAAGTTTTAATTAGGTCATAATTAGTTTTAGCTTCCGCATAATTCATCATTAAGTGACCATTAGATTAGCCATCACCTATTCACCCCCCCTCTAGGTGAACCTACAGGTTTCCCTCTAATCGCGCATGAAAACTCCAAGTACCCAAAGGGCACACCCTTTTATTCCCATTTTCTCTATTTAAACACTTCAAACTTTCATCCCATGGCCAATGTAGTACTAAATACTTTTAGCTACTTTTAGTCTCCTTTGGCTTTTAAATTAGGCAAACTTTAGACTTGAATATCTCATTCATTCGAAATCGGAATTGAACATGTGAATATACCACGTTCATCCCCAATGGAAGGAGAACACACTCCAACCATTATCCAATTGATTCTATTAACGGATCTCGTCGTAATTCAACTCAAAATTCATACTTAATTCTTCATATTTCCCAACAATCCCCCACGATGAATGGAGATTTAAGGAATTGACGCACAAAGAGACTGACTCTATGGTGAAAGGTACTTTACAAAAGAAACTGCATCAGGATAGGTAAACTAGGTCTTGAACATTCCATAGCGAAAGATTTATCGGACTTACTAGCTAATCAATGAACTAAGTCTTGAACTATTAGTCGTTAGTGTAAGCCAAGTCAACAAGCTTCACACAGTAACTTTTCAAATCAACTTTGCTTCTCAGTTGTGTCCATTTTAGCCCTGAACATTCTTAATTTCAGAGTAGGGAATAACAGCCTCCATAGAAATTCACAAAGAGCCGACCCAGCTCTATTCTCACATAGGTGATTGTCCTATTAAGAGTAGTCTACTTTATTCCACTTGTTTTAATAACAAGATATAGGCATCATTAAAAGCGTTAAGTTATCCTTAATCCACTTGTAGAAAGCACTTGTGTGCACCTTAGGAATGGATTGGAGTTAAACTCCTAAGTGCATACTTGCTGAGTCAATCATAACTAGTTTTTCCTCTTGAACTTAGTTTGTGAGATCTCCAGTCGCTAAGTGAGGTTTCCATTAAGCGGACTAGGTAAGGTTAGGCTTTTAAACTCATTCCCCTCGATGTGCAGTTTATACTCTCTCCGCTTAAATCTTTGGTAAACGGATCCGCTAAATTATCTTTTGAGGAGACAAAGTCAATAGAGATAATTCTATTTGAGAGCAACTGCTTAACGGTATTATGTCTACGACGAATATGTTTAGACTTACCGTTAAGTATAAAATTTTGTGTCCTAGATATTGCTGCTTGATTATCGCAGTGAATGCATATAGCGGGCACTGGCTTTGGCCATAATGGTATATCTTTAAAAAATTGTCGAAGCCATTTTACTTCTTCTCCGACCTTATCTAAGGCTATGAATTCTGATTCCATAGTGGAACGGTCAATACATATTTGTTTGGAAGTTTTTTAAGATACCGCTGCTCCTCCTAGAGTAAATACGTATCCGCTAGTTGATTTTGATTCCTCAGAATTTACAATCCAGTTAGCATCATTGTATCCTTCAAGTACAGGTGGATACTGTCCATATCTCAAGACATATTCCTTGGTATGTAATACGTAACCTAATACTCGTAGTAAAGCAGTCCAATGATCATCACTAGGGTTACTAATGTATCTACTTAACTTGCTTACAGCGTAAGCAATATCGGGTGTAGTGCAATTCATTAAATACATTAAACTTTCCATAATCTGAGAATACTCCAACTTGAGTACTCCAGTTCCTGTATTCTTGCGAAGGTGGATGTGTGGGAGTAGGCCTGTCAACGGGTCGGGTCTGGACCCGGACCCGACCCAGACCCAATCAGATACACGGGTATGGGAAACGTTATTTTGGACCCGGACCCGCACACCGGTGTACCCGTTTCCCCGATTAGTTAATGGGTCTGGTATGAATTTCATTGAGCCAGGCCTGTTTACCCGTGTACCCGCTTCAAAACTCAATATAAGTGCTAATTTAGAGGTGAAAGAAGAACCCTAGATCTCCAATCTCTTTCTCATCCTGCCTCTTCTCGCCGCACCCACCGCACACTCTCAGATCTCATCCAGTAATCCACCCTCTCCAAGCTGCCTCCCCCCTCTCACTCTCTCTCTCTCTCCTTGGCGCACTCTGAGCCAGCACCGGCAGCCTCAACGCCACCTCGCGCGTTGCCGCGTCCAGCGTTCTCACTCTCAATTGCCCTCTATTCGACGCCTCCCCGAGCTTCCTTTCATCCACTCAGCTTCCCTATCATCTTAGTCAACTTTCGATCGCCGTCAGAACGAGCCAGGCGGCCGCGGCGGTGCCACTGTCATAGTTTAGGTGATCTGGATTTTTTCTTTGCTAGCTTAGATTTTGTAAAGCCATTCACTATTTTATTTATTCTTCTCTCTTTATCTAAAGCAAAAGCATTCCTATTCACTAACCTGTGCCTCTGAATAGGAAATGGAGATCTACATCAGAATTCAATTCCTTTTAATTTTTTTATTTTTTTTTGGAGTTGAAAGTTAGGATTTTAATGTTTTTTGGATTAAATCTGATCTAATTTTTTAGGGTTCTGTCTCAGATCTAGTTGAAGAGTAGTAGATTCAAGAGTTCTTCTCATTCTCAGCGAAATCAAGCACGTTGAGATTCGAATATTAACCTAAGATATGTTAATCTGGGGGTATTTACTAGCATTTAGGCTTATAATCCTATTTATTAGTTTGCTTAGACCCAACGGCTAGTTTCCTGTTAATGAATGTTAGTTCCTTTTGTGTTCCTCCATGCATAGCTAATTCTAAGGAGCTTGATAACATCTAAAATGCAGCTTGTGTGTAAGATTTATAAATTCAAAAGGACATGATTTGGTTGTAGTTAGTGACAATGTATCATGTATCTTAGGAGAGTAATGTGATTTTATTCAGTATATGGAAAGAGAGGCAACTAGAGAGCTATATGATCCGTCAAACTGTATGGTTCTCAATTCTGCAAACAACTATAATAAAAAGTTGATACAGTGTCCCTCACAATTTTCCAAACTTAGACTGGAATCAAGTATATTATGTTTTAGTTTTTTGTAAAGCTGAAAATGCATTCATGCATATTCCTTAATACTTGAGTTGTTCAGTTACAAATTCAAGAAATTGTATTCTGGTTCAGTATTCCACATATTTGTTGAAAGATGAATTTCTGTTGATTGTGAACTTCCTACCACTTGGCATATAGCCAATTTAACTGTTGGGGCCTTAAGAACTTGGATGTGGAACAGAAACTGATTCACATTGCTCAAAAAAATAAGAGTTGTTTGTTCAATGAGTTGTTTGTTCATTTATCATCAGGAAGTTGAGTTCAAAATGAATGTATTTGGGAAAAATATTATCTGAATGTTAGAAAAATATTGTTAAGATTTTTTTATATTTAATATTTTGTTGAAATTTATTATGTGTTGAAATTTATTATGCATTGTATCTGAAGGTTTAATTATGTTAATAGATTTTATAGAAATAGTGATAAATTATGAACTGAAATTTCTTCTTAATACTAATTGACTAAGTCTATTGCAATTTCAGGCTTACAAAGAATGTCGACCCCGAGTGCTACTGGATCAAGTGAGAATAGGCGTACAACTACAAGTGATGAAGTCGAAGTAATCTAGAGACTGAAGAAAGTGCTCAAGATCAATCTCAAGACAAGAATCTGAAGAAAAAAAAGAAGAAGGTTTACTTCAAAGGTATGGGATGATTTTACACGAGAAGATCTAAAAAATGGAGAAAGAATTGCAAAATGCAACCATTGCAAATGTAAATTTGTGGGTAAGGGTACTGACGGAACAACCCATCTCAAAAAACACCTAAACACATATCTTTGGTTAAAACATAGAAGCTCAGGAAAACAAATGCAACAAATACTCCAAGCTTCTAAAGACATCAAGGAGAGTGGCAAAATTCAGAATTGAAAATTTGATCAAGAGAAAAGTAGTAAGGATTTAGCAATAATGATTATCAAAGAAAAGTATCCATTTACCTTGGGTGATTCAGAGTGGTTTGAAAACTTTTGCAATGGACTTAATCCAAACTTCAAGCTTAGATGTACAAATTCTCTTAGATCTGATGTATTGCTTGTGCATAAAGAACAGAAGGAGAATTTTTATAGTTATTTGGATTCACTTTCTTGTAGAGTCACTTTTACTACTGATATTTGGACATCAGATCATTCAGATTGACTATGCATTTTATTAATGATAATTGACAATTGAAAAAGAAAATGCTTGCATACAGAGAAATTCCATGCCCCCATGATGGTGAAACATTATTCAAGTTTATTTCTGAACTGTTCTTGGAATGGAATTTAGATAAAAAAGTGTTTTCGATGGTAGTTGATAATGCCTCTTCTAATGACTCTATGGTAAGGCATTTGAAATCATGGCTTCTTGATAAATCACTCCTTCCTTTATGCGGTGACTTATTTCATGTTAGATGTAGTGCTCATATCCTTAATTTGGTTGTTCAAGATGGATTGGCAAACATTCTTGGGCTTCTTACAAAAATCCGGGAGACTATAAGGTACTTGAAAAGTCAACTTATGCTATGCAAAAATTTGAAACTGCACTAAATCAATGTAAGCTAATGGGTCATAAAAAAGTTGCTATGGATGTCCAAACTCGGTGGAATTCAACCTTTAAAATGCTTGATACTGCAATTCCTTTGAAGGAAGCTTTTGAGCGGTTGGAGCAAATAGATAAAAACTATAAGTATAATCCATCAGAAGAAGATTGGAAGGTTGTGGTTGTTGTTCTTGATTGCTTGAAACTTTTTTATAATACAACTTGCCATTTTAGTTGTACTAATTTTTCAACTTCAAATATATTCTTTCCTGATATTTGTCTTATTCAGCTTGAATTAAAACGTTGAAAAATAGTCCACATTAGTTTATAAGGGCGATGGCTGGTCCAATGGAGGAGAAATTGGTAAAATATTGGAAAGAATGTAGTTTGGTGTTGGCTATTGCAGTGGTGCTTGATTCAAGGTTTAAAATGAATTTGGTGAATTATTACTATGAGCAGATTTATGGTTATGAAGCTGGACATTATATTGAAAGGATTCGAAATGCATTTGTTGACATGTACTTGGATTATGGAGGTAGTCTTTCTCCTCCAATGAGTTTAATGGAAAGTGGTGGAGAATTTGATGGTGATAATAGCTCATCAATGGAAGACAAGTTGAGTGATTTTATAAGTGGTATAAAAATACCCGTTCTTCTAATATTACCGCCTATCAAAAATCAGAGTTGGATACATACTTGGATGAACCCGTCTGCCCAAGGAATGAAAGTTTTAACATTTTGGAGTGGAGGAAAGCCAATGCTCCAAAGCTTCCTACTTTAGCTAAGATGCTCGTGATGTCTTACCTGTTCCAGCTACTACCGTTGCATCGGAGTCAGCATTTAGTGTTGATAGAAGAGTTATTACCGAGGAATGTGCATCTTTGCTTCCAGATATAGTAGAGGCATTATTAACAACTAATGACTGGATTGAATCAAGGAGAACAAGTAAGTAACTACGATTTATTTTCACAATCATCATGCACTTTTTATAATTATTGATGCATCAAAATCATAACACTTGATTTGTTTTTGTAATTAGATGAAAATGTTGCTACCTCCTTATCTTGCTCCATGTTCATGCGCGGGTAGTGTTTTGGTCATGATTCTAATGGTAAGTTTTAAGATTCTGAAATTATTTTCTGTGGCTCTTTCAAAGTAGAAGTGTAGAATTATGTCCTTCTTGTTTGCCTTTAAGATTTATCCAATTTTTTTCTTAAGCTTTTGCATGCATATTACATCTTCAGTCCAGCAAAACATTTCTTCAAGCTTTTTGTACTTCATTCTTGTTCATATGCATATACAATATATTTGGTGCAAGCCATCACAACTACACATAAGCTTGCAAAAAGAATTTTTCTCCACTAACGCTTCAGTTTATATAATGAGAACAATTTTTAAGAATAGATTCTTGAGAGACTGATGTGCTTTTGAATTAAATAAATTGGAATAAAAATCATATTTAAATCCTAACTACTGCAAAACTTTAGGTCTTTCAGTTGGAAAAATAACCATGTCTGTCTAATTATGTTTAATGTTTTGGTTTGTAATATTTAGCCCATTCACATTTCCTATGCTTCACTTCAGCTATGGGACTATATGTGAATCGCGTTCAAGATTTGAGTTACGAAATGTGAACATTTGATTAACTGCAGTTTTTGAAACAAAACACATCGAACATTTGATCACTCAGGAACTCCGATTCCTTTATTTGTTTAAAGATACGAAGAAGAAAAATAATAATAACTCCTACACAGTTTATAGATTATTCAGTACATGTATATACCAATTCTCCATTCCCATACATACTTGAAATGATGCCTCTCCAGCTTCTTTCTCAGCAAAAAAAAGGCATGCTCTAATTATTTCTTTGTTATCAGGTGGTAGAGATGAAGAAAGACGTGCACAATGCATCCAACATCCTCAACTGTAGTAATGTTTCTGCTGTGACTCAAAGTGAAAGATTGATACATATGTTGATGACTAAACGTCACCATGTTTATGTTTGGATTTGTATCAAGACCGGTGCATCTGTTGCTGTATTTGTATCAAATTAAATTTCATCAAGTGGTTGTTTTTGTATTTGTATCAACTTAAACTTCAGCTAGTTTTTGTTTTTGTATTTGTATCAAGTAGAAGACTGAGATGCATGTACTGTAATTACTGTTTCTGCTTTAAACATATTAATTTTTTCTATTTGTATCAAGTTTAATATGTTGATTACGTGAAGACTGAGATGCAGCAACACTTGCTTTTAATTTCTCTGGAAATTGCTATATATTATTAGTGGTAGTATTTCTTTGAAAGCAGCAAGCAAGTGCTGTTTATGTGTAATACTCTTTGGATGTTTTATATTCTTTGGATGTGTAATACTCTTTGGATGCAGCAACACTTGCTTTTAATTTCTCTGAAAATTGCTATATATCATCAGTGTTAGTATTTCTTTGAAAGCAGCAAGCAAGTGCTGTAAGCATCTTGGTTTCATGTGTAGTTGATTACTGTTTATATTTTAAGTAGGTCATTTTTCGGGTACGGGTAAACGGGTCTGGACCTACAAGTACAGTGGGTCCGGGTATGGGAGCTTAATTTCTAGACCCGTGGGTAAACAGGTCGGGTATGGTACTATCTTGGGTAAACGGGTTCGGGTATGGTCCCGTATGTACCGCCCCGAATCCGACCCGTTGACAGGCCTATGTGGGAGAAAAGGATTTGTATTCTCCTTTATCCCCATGATCCTTAAATCTTTCTATCATCTTATCTACGTAGTGAGATTGAGATAGGTTGATTCTATCTGGTGTTCTTATGATTTTAATTCTTAAAATTACATCAGCAACCCGCATATCTTTCATGTCAAAATTGTTAGATAACATTCTTTTAGTGGACTTAATAATTTCAATATTAGTCCCGAGTATCAATATGTCGTCTACATAAAGACAAACAATGATACATGCATTTCTAACTGTTTTAGTGTAAACACACTTATCACACTCATTGATAGTGAATCTATCTTTGATCACGACATTATCGAATTTCTCATGTTATTATTTTGGAGCCTGCTTTAGACCGTATAAGGATTTTATCAATTTACACACTTTCTATTCTTGATCCTTGACTATAAATCCTTCAGGTTGCTCCATATATATTTCTTCATTTAATTCACCATTTAAGAATGCAGTCTTAATATCCATTTGATGGATATCTAAGTTATGCAATACTGCAATTACAATTAACATTCAAATGGAGGTTATTCTTATTACTGGTGAATAAGTATCGAAGTAGTTAAGTCCTTCCTTTTTGTCGATAACCCTTGGCTACTAATCTAGCCTTGTACTTATCGATAGATCCATCGGGTTTTAATTCTTTTGAAAATCTACTTACTCCCAATTGGTTTACTGCTATGAGGCAAGTTTGTCAATTCTCAAGTATGATTATTTAGTATGAATTCTATTTCGCTATTTATACCTTCTTTCCACATTTGTACTTCTGGGGTAGAATAGCCTCTTTAAATATTTGAGGCTCGCTTTCAATAGCATATGCTATGAAATTTGAAGCAAAAGATTTTGATATTCTAGATCTCTGACTTCTTCTTGGTTCAATTTTCGCATTAACAATTGGTTCCTTGGGACTTTTATTCCTAAACGCCATCTCATGTGTTCTTTTTCCAGAAGTCTTATTTGTTTCTCGTTTGTTTGGAAAGATGTCTTCAAAGAACACATCATCTCTAGATTCGATAATTATGTTTACATGAATGTTTGGTATTTCTGATTATGAAACAGAAATCTATAAGCACTACTATTGAAGCATAGCTTATGAATATGCAGTCCATTGTTCTTACTTCCAACTTAGTCTTTTTAGGCAGTGGTGCTAATACCTTTGCAAGGCACCCCCCACATTTTGAGATAATCGTAGGAAAGTGTCCTTCCATACCATAAATCAAATGGTATAAGACCAAGTTTCTTGTGGGGTACTCTATTTAAAATATAATTTGCAGTTAACAGAGCTTCCCCCTACAAGTTCTGCGGAGCTAACTTACGAGCATGAAATTGACCATCTCCTTCAAAGTTATGTTCTTCACTTTAGCAATTCCATTTTACTGAGGAGTATATGGTGTTATAGTTTGATGGATTATACCAAATTTAACCATAACTCACTAAAATCATTTGATTCATATTCTCTGCCTCGATCGGATTTTAGAATCTTAATATTCTTGTTGAGTTGATTCTCAACTTCAGCTTTATATGTTATAAATATATTCATTGTCTCATCCTTACTGTTTAGAAGATACACATAACAGTATCTTGTACTGTCATCAATAAAAGTAATAAAATACTTTTTCCTGCCTCTAGTTGGTGTAAACTTCAAGTCACACAAATCGCTATGAATTAACCCTAAAGGTCCTGTATTTCGATCAATTGAGTGAAATGAATTTTTCGCGAACTTGGCCTCAACACAAATCTTACACTTGCGAATTTCTTTCAAGTTGAGTTTAGGAATATATCCTACATTAGATAAGTTTTTTAAAGACTTATAATTTACATGCTCTAATCTAGCATGCCATAAAATAGGAGACTCAAGCAAATAAATAGAAGACGTTTCTTTATTTATAAGCTTAGGTACAAATACACGGATTTTTGTCCACAGCTGCAACATTGGCCTTAAAAAGGCCATCAACAAGATAACCCTTACCCACATACATCCAACCCTTAGTAAGTACAAATTTATCTGATTCAAAAATCATTCTAAATCCTTTCTTACTAAGTATTGACCCATAGATCAGATTATTGCGGATATCTGAAACATGTAGCACATCGTTCAGAGTAAGCCCTTTCCTAGATGTCCACTTCAGGATGACCTTTCCTTTTCCCTCAACCTTGGAGACGGCTGAGTTTTTCATGAAGAATTGCTCATCTTACTCTAGTTTTTGATATTCAATAATTTCTCAGAGCATATGTGCCGAGCAGCCCTAATGTCTACCCACCAATCCTTATTGTTGGTCGTCAGATTCACTTCTTGCACCATAACTGAAAGGCTTAATGACGCATGGTCGGTCAGGTTTGCCTGTAGATGGTTCTTCTTGTTCTTTTTGAGATGACTGCGACATTCATTTACCTTAAGTCCCTCTTTGTTGCAGATGTAGCAAGTTTCCTTGAAGCGCATGTTCTTTCCTTCTTAGACCTTGCCTTTGTACCCTTGGGCAGTTTTCTTCCGCTTTAAGCCTTTGGAAGTAGACTTATTCCCCTTGAGTCTTCGATCATATTGGCCTTGGCTTCATAGGAGTTCTTTTGCTCCTTTTCTCGGACTTTCGGTTGTCCTCCTCAATTTGAAGTCTCACAATGAGATCTTCCAATTTCAGCTTCTTGCGCTTGTGCTTTAGGTAGTTCTTAAAATCTCTCCACGCACGTAGGAGTTTCTCCACAATAGTAGCGACTTGAAAAGTTTCAGGTAGATTCATACCTTCAGCCTCTATCTCGTGCTAGACAAGTTGGAACTCTCGCACCTGACTGATCACAGTCTTGTTGTCCACCATCTTGTACTCCAGAAATCGTCCTACGATGAACTTCTTGATACTGACATCCTTATCTTGTACTTCTTATCAAGACTGGCCCATAACTTCTTTGTCGTTGTGATTGGATTATAGACATTGTAAAGAGAGTCATCCAGTCCATTTAAAATATAGTTTCGGCAAAGGAAGTCACCTTCCGTCCATGCATCAACTGCAAGGACTTAGTCCCGATCAGTTCCGAGTTCTGGTGGATCCTCTTGTAGGAATTTGGCCTAATGCAGAGTGGTCAAGTAGAAGTGCATCTTCTATTGTCACCTCTTGAATTATGTGTCATCAAATTTTCCTGGCTTCTCTGGCTTTGGGTTAGGAGTGAAGCATGCATCAAAGTTTGAATCTGCATGTTTGGTGCCTTACTTTAGCTGTCTTGATTAGTCTTAGACATTTTCTATAATTTCAAGCAGAATAGAAGTAAGTAACTTCAATGTTAATGTCTTAAGATTGTTGTTGTTATTTCTAGGAATCAATCTGACAACTAATCAATGTCTCCGATCTAATTGGCCAGGTGAATAGCTGGTGGGAGGTTTTCCGTTCAATAGAACGTTCCTTAATTATAGAACCACCTTTTCAATTATCTTCCTTGGTTAAACACCAATTAGACTGGTATAAGTCAGTCTCAATATACTGTATATCAGCATAACCCCTATATAAAGAATATTAATTCACTTATACAGTACTTGGAGTGAGATACGCTTATAGCGAATCTCCTTAAGAAATTACATCCCCCGCTACGGTGCTAACGGGTTACTGGACGCTGATCTCCTAAGATACAACACTCCTTCACGGTATTTGGATAGCACTACCAAATCACCGTACGGTCGAACCGTAGTTAACCAGTACCTTCATAGGATTATCAATGCAGCAGAACCAAGACAAATCTCAGGGAGAATATTTGTCTTTACTTTGGAAGAACACCCACTATAGAGAAAGGAGGGAGATAGAAGAATATTCTTCTTTAGAAGTTACAGATTCAGACAACAATTCTATTAAAAAATCTTTGAATTTTCTGAGCCTCCTTTCAAAACAAATCTTGCTTCAGAATCCAAGTTACTTCTTCACTTCAGAATCTGAGTTTCAGAGCATTCAGAACTCGAGTTACAGAAGAAGGGAGAGAGAGATGTGCACTGTCGCTGTTTCTATAAAATAAAAGAAAAAAGCGCTACTTATAGCGCTCCGGGAAGGGCAGAGGTGTAAATTGGAGTCCGAACGGTTGCAACGGCTCGGTCTGAATCGTTCAACGGATCGTTCCAGACAGGAACCACACAGACTGTGGCAACGGTTCGTGTGCGGTTTCCTTTCAGCCGTTGCGTGAGTCTGGATAGCAGAGCGGACGCGATCCGCTGTAACACCGCACACGTGAGGCCCGGTTCTTTCGGTTCAAAAAGAACCGGACAGGGTAGGATTACTGAACCCAAACCCAAACCCCAACCCGGGCTCAGGCTCCGGCGTCGGCGCCGGCGGCGCACGCGTGTGGGCATGGTTTCCCCCAATCGTGTGCGAAAACTCCAAGTATCTAGAGGGCACACCCTGTGTTCCTATTTTTCTCTATTTAAATACTTCAAACTTCCATCCCATGTCCAGTGTGGGACTAAATGCTTTTAGCTACCTTTAGTCCCATTTGGCTTTTGAATTAGGTAAACTTTAGACTTGAATATCTCATTCATTCAAAGTCGGAATTGAACATGTGAATATACCACATTCATCCCCAATGGAAGGAGAACACACTCCAACCATTATCCAATTGATTCTATCAACGAATCTCGCCGTAATTCAACTCAAAGATTCACATTTAATTCTTCATATTTTCCAACAGGACTTGGATACACCAGTGACTTAGAGGATGGATGTATCGATGACTTGGAGGATCAGAGTGGATTGATAGGATGAGAGAACTGATTAATTGTTCACTGGACTTATAGTTTACTGTACCAGATTACATTGATATGAATTGATATTTGATGTTCATCAGATTGTATTAAGATTATAGGTTGATGAGTCAGTCACTTGGTATCCTAGTGCAGATGGATGAGATATTGATCAGTTCTAAATGAGATTATCTATTGAGCAGTATTCGGACTTGTTATTGTATTAATTCATGTTATTAGAAGTTACTGAAAAAAATATTGTCAGACCGTAACATATGCAATGTTTTATTGTTCATTTACACGGTAATATTGTCTACATTGTTATCGTTACATCATTGATATTGTTATTGTCACCGTATCGTCCTAATACTCGAAATAACATGAATATTGATTGATCTAAACAATAATATAACAGACAGCATACACTGGGATTGAGAAAATTGATGGAGGAGACAATGTCTGCATTTTGGGTGGACCTAGGATACAGGTTGTGTAGCCGAAAACGTTTCACTGCAGGGTTTCGGGGGATGACTGACATCCTATATTACTTTCATTGTTATTGTTATTGACTACCGAGCGGTAGGACCTGGTTCAGCGTCAGGTGATTGGGTCGTGGTCCCGGGTTTATACGAGACCCACTTAAAGCATCGACAATGTCTCCAACCAATCAGTTTCAATAACTCAGAACCCTGATTGACATGTGTAGTAGGCGTAGTATAGAATGTAGCTATTGCAGGTGGCGATTAGTGTTCGCTGACATAATTAATAAATGATAAACTACCTCTCTCCTCCCTATCCTCCTCCCTCTCTTGTTGGCCTCTCCCTTCCTCACTAGATCTGGCTTGCAGATGGCTGCTCCCCCTCTCCTCTTTCCCTTTCCTCCCCCCTATTTGCCCCTTCTCTATCTCTTTTTCTCACTCCAGATCTGGTAGGATTCTCTCCCTCTCTCTCTCCCCTTTCAGATCTGGCCGACCGGTCGATAGTTTCTCCCTCGTCTATCTTCTCCCCTCTATCGTCGGTCGGTTCCTCTCTCTCCCTATCTCTTTCCTATTATCTCTCCAGATCTGATTTACCCTTCTCTCTATGAGAGAGTCTTAGTCGGCGATGCTTCTCCCTCCCCTTCCTGGTTGTCATCTCCTCCTTCCCCATTTTCTTTCTTTCTCCTCTCTCTACTTTCCCTCCCCCTCTCCTCTTTCTCTCTCTTTGTTCTGGTTATTGAGAGCCTATTCAATTTTACCTAACCAAGTTCAGACCAACTGCCAATTAAACTTCAGATCAAGTGCCAATTCAAACCAAATGTTTGATCCAAGGTGCAATACAGAGAGTTAAGGGTTTAAGTTGTTCATCCTTGGGTAGTTGTGCGTGCGAGCAGTGCAGATGTTGTTGTTGTGCTTTGGACCATGGGATTAGGATGTTGTTGTGCTCTTGTCCATGGGGGAATTGTGCTTTTGTCCCTGTGCAAGAAATTGTTATTGTTGGCTAATGACTTGAGTCAGTGGTGTGTGCATAGAATGACGAATGGAGCAATCGACTGTGTTGTGGAATTTTACAACAGGTATTCATGCAAATGCCAGATGATGAAGTAGAAGAGGTGTAGCAAGGAGTGTGCCAAAGATGGCTTATAGTGTCTTCGTCCGCATTTAGATATCATCAAGGAGTGTCACCAAGGAGTGTATGGGTGATCTGATGCCATTGTTTGATCAATTGTCACGACTTGCTTAGTTTGTGGCTTTTTTCTGTCTTGTAATTGTGGGTTGTATTTCTAGCATTTTGCCATTCTCCCCCACCCCCCTCATTCTCTTTCTCCCCATCTTTCTAATATAACTTCCCCTTCTTTATTATTTTAATAATATATATCTAGTGCCAAGGCCTCACTTTTATCTAAAAAAAATAGTTTACAAATTAATACATTTATTAAAATAAAAACCATGATAGATAAGCAATAAACTTAAACTACTCCCATACACTAGCCTCAGCATGCCAACATTAGGCAGAGTAGATTCATAACATTAAGGATGCATTTGTAAATGTCTTATGATGAACTATTATTAAATTGTGTAATACCCCGGTCCTGCGAATACGGAGATGTTACTGCGACATATATATGCAGGGCGGAAATACCCTCACATATATACTCTAAACATCAGTACAGGTAAGAATCAGAGTACGGAAGTACAGTGGTAATATACATTCCAGTAATAATAGCATAAGTACACAGTTATCATAGAGCATGATACAATTTCTAAGAATATTAGATCATCAAGAAGCGAAAAGGCATAATATACAATATAAAAAGACTGGAAAGTATTCATGAGTAGCAAGATGAGAATCTCGCGAGCTGATCAAGGGAAGGCAGGAAGAAAAGGGAGCTCCGACAAATAACCACTAATTTACGTTTCCACTGCGCACTCTAGTCAGCTACAGTAAGGTCACTATGGTCCAGGCTCCTAGATCTGGACATAAGGGTCCAGAGTTGTCAGAAAATAACCCAGCGAGTACGTAAAATAAAGCCAGTTGGCATGCTCAGGCAGTCACACGTGTATACAATCAAGTGAGTGGTTCAGGCATACAGGTACATGCAATGACCAGTGACATAAATGAAAATCAGAAAATCAGTAGTAAATTTAAAATCAAGTAAGTACATGTATATCGGTAAATCCGAATAGGAAAACATGAATAGAAAATAGTGTCGAGAGCATAGGTATACATAAACATGCAATGCCAGTACAAGTTAGTAAACAAGAGATCAGAAAATCATGTATAATAATCTAAAAATCACATATAGTAAAATAGAATATCTAACTCGAGTCATACAATATGAATTGTTGAATTATAATAACAAGGCTAGTTACATGCATGGATAATTTAGTGTGCTGCATTTCAGTTATCCAATAATAATCATCAGTATCGTGTGTTATTCTTGTCCCTTTCCCACCGGTGTCCCGCAACATCGACAGTTCACGTTGGAGCCCGCACTTCCAGTAGAACTCATCCGTACTCCGATATACAGATACCATTATTCGAATTGGGGGGGAACCAAATAACATACACTCCTGGCATTATTATTGTACAGGTGTGTGCGGTTAATATGCACTGAGAATACTTATCACGCAAACACTAGGCGGCACAGGTAGGAGGAATGATTATTTTCTATGAAAAATAGATTCAG
Source organism: Agave tequilana (assembly GCA_038442645.1). Lineage (NCBI taxonomy): Eukaryota > Viridiplantae > Streptophyta > Magnoliopsida > Asparagales > Asparagaceae > Agave > Agave tequilana. The sequence goes on from JAVJIF010003275.1 coordinate 53,895, forward strand.
GAGATAGCCCTACAGATTCAAGAGGTGCCCCCCACCATGTGTATGGTGTGGCACTTTCCTCCGTGTAACACTTTACTCTGTGTGGGAAATAGATTCTAAAGGTGGCCCCCACATATTCAAGAGGTGGCCCCCATCACGTGTGTGGCGTGACACTTTATAACGCCCCAATCCCGAGGGTACGAAGACGTTACTGCGACGTATATATGTAGGTCGAAAATACTCTCACATATATACACTAAGCATCAATACATATAAGAATCAGAGTATGAAAGTACTTAGTGCATTATACATTCTAACATATGAGTACAATAACAAAGTTATCACAGGATGTGACACGATATTACATAAATATTACATCACCGACAGACATAAATGCGAGAATACAAGGAGATATACAATTATAAACTGTACAAAAGCCGCTCATGAGTCACGAAGGAAAAACTCGAGAGCCTACCAGGGGGCTGAAAGAATAGGGCCTCAGACGGTTTGTGATGATCCGCGCTACCGCTGCGCTACTCTGATCAGCAACTGGGAGGATCCACAGTGTCGTGTGCATAGACATACATGAGCAAGTAGAGAGATAGTCAATGATGTTAAGCAGGAAACATGCATGGTATAATATGATAAAAAAAGGAGACCGGTGAAATAGAACACAAGTGGTAAGCCAGAATGTAATGTATATAATATAATAATAATAACAAAATCAGAAATTCAAAGTAAAACCCGATGAAAGCGAATATGACAAAACCAATAGTACGAACCCCGTTTACGACTTCATGAGATAAGTACATCGAAGGAATAATTCAGATAAGGAAACCCTCATTTATATACTGTATATCTTACGTCATCGTAAACTAAGTTAATACGACCTGAATTGCAAAACAGACAACGAATTGAATATTAGTGTCTTATTATAATTGGGGCCGTCTAAGTTGTAGGCTTTAGTATGTGTCCCATTCCACATACTTTCACTTATAAACTATAGAGCCAGTTATTTGAAAACTGATGGAGTTCGACAAACCATGTTTAGAATGAGCCCCGTACATGCCCAGGACAACAGCCCAGGAGTATCCGGTGTTAAGTCAGAACATATCGCTAGGTACCGCGACTTATTATACGCCCGAACAGGAGCAGGGCATCGTAGATCCCGTAGAAATAGGCCTAAGACTTGTGCATACCAGGCAGGAATAAACATGAGGAGTAGGGTGCCAGTACACCCCACGGAATCCCTGTGGTCGCCAGGTGATCCCTCAAGCATGCGGCTGATCACACACGTGCGTTGCATGTTTTCATATCATATGTGTCACACTTCTATATTTTTATTTAAATAAAACTCTGCTATTAATGTATTTCATGTTTAGTGGCATGTAGGATAATTAAGGAAGAAAAAAGAGAGATAGACAGATTTATCCAATTAAATCCAAAAATTCAAAAGAAAGTGGATTGATTCAAATCCAGAAGTTTTAAAGGCCATCTTATCGGAAGACCTGGTATATCAAATGAGATAATATCATTCAAATTCAAAGAAAAAAATGATTAGAAGAAAACCCTATCAGTTCTACTAAGGATAAAGAGATAGATCGTCAAATCTAAAACTGAAATTTAAAATCCAAAAGGATAAATAGATTGAGAGAAGATTAACGGATGAGATGAAGTAATTTAGACTCAGATTCAGACTGGATATATTTTAGTATTTGAATCATAATTTTCGCTACCAAAACTCAATGATGATTCAAGATGATCCAAAAAGAAGACTTAAAGGGCTGCAACTCTTACATTGATCACTATTATTTGATAAGTTATATTCAATAATCAACACGTCAATAAGCTGCAGATCAGAATTGAATATCCACATCAAATCAAGTTTGGAGATAAGGGGAGGATTTAAATTCAAAAATAGCCAGTTCTCCCTATCTTTCGACTTGTTTCCTTATCCATTTCTATCATATAAATACCCCACACATCAGAGGCAGAAGGAAAGAAGCAGAGAGTAGAATAGATTTTTGTACAGGTTTAACCTAGGTTCTTTTTTCTCTTTTAATGTAATTTTTATTTTTTTATGTAACTGAGAGGAGAGGAGAGTTTCATGGAGGAAAGAGAGCAAGCATGTACTGAGGGTGACACCGGTATAAGTATGTCTTTTCTTTCATTGTTATTTGAATCAAACCATGATTTCTTTTTCTTCTTTACTCTTGTTTTTATTTACTTTCCTCTGATGTGTTTGCATTCCAAGTGAATCTGATAGCCTCGAGATTGCTTCGCCATTGCAAGTGCCCTTGATGGTCTACGGTGATGAACAACCATTCCTTTGCTAGTTTAGCTTGCTCTTTTATTCGTAGTATAGATCGAGAACGGGGAAGATCCTACACGCCATGCTTGATTGCCTTCAAAGACTAGGTAAGTTGTAGCGACAGATCCAAGGTATATGAGCACGAAAGAGGTGAGTAAGAATTTTTCGTTTTCTTTTAATTCTTAGTTTAAAATTCTGCTCTAAAACCAACATTCTCCTCTTTATTTAGTTTTTCATTTCTTTTGTAAATAAAATAACAACATCGTCATCTTTTCTTTTACCATCTTCTTCACATCTTCTAACTTAACCTTTTTGTTTTCTTTTCTAAAACTAAGAAGAAATTCCTAACATATTTTTGCAAACTCAAAAAGAAACGAGCTTACTTAAAAGCTTCCGTCGCCAGTCTCTCCATGTGGATCACAACTCGCATAGCCAGTTGTTATCGCGGTAGTATTGAATACCTTGTATGTTTCAATCTTAATTTCTAAACTATTATTTTCTGTGTGCAGGTTAAACCTCAACCAGTGGCCACGCGTGACACGATATGACCACCATAAACATGAAACTATTCGGGACCCATCAGTTTCCCCCAAACCCGATGCAAGTTGACTTACTATAATTTATTATCAATTTACAGGAATAGCAGGAGCAGGACACGTTCAGAAATTTATGAGTACATGTATAACAGGAGTTCATGAATTCAATTTCAGTTTGTTGAGCTCAGTGGAGCGCTTTTGGATGAACTACGTTGGCTTGAACCCATTGGGTATGGGTACGTAGGCAACCGTAATGGCACAGCTGGTTGGATGAGTCAAAATTGATTGATTTGTTGTGCTCGCCTCAGATTTGGAAATTCTTCACCGAAGTAGAGAATTGTGGGGGGAGAAGGTCTAGAGTAAAAAAGTTTGGTTGAGTTTTTTAAACTCATTAGGAAAAGTGCAGAGGAAGCAGTAGGGTGATCGACCAAGCGGTCGATCGCATGTACACAACCATGCACAGTTAGAAAGGAGGAAGCAGCGATCGACCGCTTGGTCAATCGCCCAGAGGCTTAAAAATTGAAGATTGCAGTTGGTCGACCACCCGGTCGACCAACCTGAGAAGACTGCACAATCTGAACATGCTATTTGGGTTAGTGGTCGACCGCCCGGTCGACCGCTACATGAAGCCGATCGACCGCACGTCAGGTTTGGCTATTCTGAGTTGGTTTCAGTTTTCTGTTTTTGAAATTAAATTTCAATCCGAATTGGGTTTTCTTCTATTGATTATTCCTTTGGCTATATAAGGACGGTCTATGTACCCCCATATTGTATCGGTTGTTGAATTGATTGTGAGAGAGTTCTAGGGTTAGCTTGTTTCTGAGATTTTTACTGTTGAGTGTGTAATTTTCTCTAATTAGATCTTCGGATCACCTTTATAATCATTGTAACTCAGTTGTTTAAATAAGATCTTCCCCCTTCTACCCTGAGGATATAAGCAAATTGTCGAACCTCGTTAAATCATTTGTTTCTCGCTTTCTCCTTTTGTGCTTTGGTTCTCAACATATTGGTGTGTGATTGATCTCGGCGATTGGTGTATCGGTGTTATCTGGGAATTCCTCCGGAGGGCGCAACATCAACAATATAAGAAAGGCTTGAACTCCCTTTGAAAATTAGCTTCTCCTTGTAATTCAAGAACGCACTCAAGTTTTTAGTACTAGCCTTGTAACTAAACCAAGCATTCACAATTTGACCATCTTTAATACTAGTTTTCCACATTCTTGTGGCAACTGATTCAAATGAATTTATATCGCTTTCTATATGATCAGGGCTTGTGTCTCAATCATTCTCAAAAGTGTCAAATTTAACAACCACCAAACTATTGCTTGATGCATTGAGTTGAGTGTTGGCTAAACAAGCCAAGATTACTACCAGATGAGTCATTAGGCAAGCTAGAAGGATAAGGTGTAAGGAAGAAAGTAAGCCCGTCACTGTATAGTGGATTATTGAAGGAATTGATGACGAACGAAAAGTGTGTTGTAAAGTCGGTTACCCTGGCCGTGTCTGAATTCCAAAGAAGAAGTGGCTCATTATGCACAACTTTTCCTGTGCTATTGGTGATAGTCACGAGCGACTCAAGGAATTTTGGGTTGACACAATTTTTGTTGATATGTGTATGTTTAAAACACTACTTTGAAAGTGCCTGAGCTTAAAATTTATGGCCCATTATTTATTCTAGGTCATACCAAAGCTCGTCTCGACTAAGCATAGATGGATGATTGAGTTGGAACATGCACAAAAATACAGAATTTCAGAACTAAGAATGAAAAGTGCAAGTTACTCAATTCTACCGCAATAGCGAGTGGCTATGCGGGTCGTGATCCACAATGAGGGACTAGCGATGGAATCTTTTTAGTAAGTTCTCTTTCAGGTTACAACGTATGGTTAAAGTTCTTCTTTAGTTCTTTAAAAGAAAAAGGAAAAATTAAGTTAAAGTTGAATTAGGAATAAGATGGTAGATTAAGAAGATGGAGAAACTAGAAATGATATGTACAGAGAAATGAAAAAGGAGTGATAAAAGAAGTGGTACATTATGGTGTTCTAAACTAAAAAAATTAAAAGAAAAGAATCTAAAAGTTACTTACCTCCTTTGGCCAAATGCTTATCTTGAATTTTTTGCAATGATGTTACCTTGAAATGAGGCGAACAACGTATAGCCAATAAGAGTTGATTCCCGTCTCCTCCATATTATATCATCAAGACGTTGCAAGTATGAAGTGATACAGAATGAAATTAAAAATCCATCGTCATGAGCTATCGGTGGCACTCGCAAAGGCAAGACTCTTTCGATGCTTTAAGACTCACTTGGATAGCAATTGGTACCAAAAGAAGAAAAGTAGAAAAGAAGAAGAATACAAAAACAAAGTACATACAAAAGGGGAACTACAGATTCGATTTTATAACAATAAGAGAAAAGAAGAAGATGTTACACTGGTGTCACTTTCAGCACAAGCTTCATTCTCATTTTCATATGAAACTCTGATCTTCTCTGATTTATATAAATTAAAACTGAAAATTACATGAAAAGAAAAACAAAAACCTACACTAAAAAGAATAAAAAAGTGGACTAAATTCTATTTCTGCATGGTCGTCCTCTGTACGTTCTGAAAATCTCAGTATTTATAGGCAAAACCTAACGTAGGAGAGCGTACAAAGATAGGGGGAGCAAACGCTCCCCCTAACTCACTAACAAAGTCACAAAAACGCGGTTTTTGCCGCATTTCTGCAGCCAGGGTGTGGCCAGGTGGCCACACCCTATTGGTGATATTCTCTGGCTTCGAGATTTGTTTTTATCTTCAGCTGGATTTGCAGTTTAAGTCCGGGATTTTGACGAAATGGCCTTTGATCTTTGGCTTCAACCGATTGATTTGTAGGGATTTGTTCTAACTGGTTTTCAACCGATCTGAACCGACTTGATCTACCTTGATTTACTGACTTCGAATTAATTCTGATTTAAATCAGAATTTGATGGGCTTTTGGGCTCATTTCTCTTCCATCTCCTTTAGGAACGGGCCTGCAAATAAATTAAATAATAATTAGAAAAAACCAGAGTTTATTTTAGAATAAGTATGAGAATTTGATAATGAATGTGCAATATTAGCGACCGATCAATGGACCATGGCAATGATGAATTGAAGGCATGGTGGTAAATAGCACTTTAACGAAATTACAATACCAAGTATATTTTACATATTAAGTTAACTCATAAACTAGATACAATCTATTAAATCTCAATGTAATAAATCGCATGAAGACTGGTACACGTAGATGAAATGATCTAAAAGACAAATAGATCAAGTCTGATCTCTTTTCACTCATTTCTCATGAAAAAAGGGGTTTCTAGAATTTGGGATCCTATGCTCAAACATTGCAATAGTCGCTTGCAATTTTCATTGTTAGTTAGGGAAACAGATCGTACACATATTTTGCATTCTTTTCATTACACCTTTACATTTATCGTGTAATAAATCTGCTAAATTTCTTATCTTAAATGTTTATTTTTCAGAAGATAATCATGAAGAGAAAGAAGATAAAACTAAATAAATACCAGTTAAAATCAGATTTAACTGGACCTATTTGGTTAGCTGAGGATGATCCTAGATCTAGTTAGAACAAATCAAGAATTAGGGTAAATGTTCAGCTGAAGATCAGAGCAATCGAAAGATAACACCAAATGAAAACCGGTAAAATTCGGATTTTTATAAATCTATTTTGGTTAGCTAAAGATTAACCGTGGATAACATCAAATACAGAGTCCAAATTCAAAATCTAAAGGGATAAATGGACAGAGAGAAGATCAATGAATGAGATGAAGCAATTTTGACTTGGATTCTGACTGGATACATTTTAGTATTTGAATCATGACTTTCTCTACCAAAACTAAAATCTGATGATTCAAGATGATCCAGAAAGAAAACTTAAAGGGCTACAACTTTTAAGTTGATCATTTTTTAATTCTATCATTTGATAAGTTATATTCAGCAATCAATACGCCAATAAGCTGCAGATCAGAACTGAATATCCACATCAAATCAAGTTTGAAAATAAGGGGAGGATTCAAATCCAGAAATAGCCAACTTTCCCTATCTTCATACTTCTCTACCTTCTGAATTTCTCCTATAATTACCTATAATCTCAAAGGCAAAGGGGAACGATCAAGCAGAGAGTAGAATTTAGGCTATTCTGTAGTTTATAACTTAGATTTTTAGTTTTTTAATGTAATTTTTATTTTCTTTATGTAACTGAGAGGAGAGGAGATTTTTATGGAGAAATGAGAACAAGCTTGTAATGAGGGTGACACCGGTGTAAGCAATCTTTTCATTCATTGTTATTTGAATCGAATCAAAGTTTTTTTTTTTATATTCTTGTTTTTGTTTACTTCTCTCTTCTGTGTTTGTGAATCTAAATGACTCCGATAGCCTTGAAGTTGCCTTGCCCTTGCAAGTGTCGTTGATGGCTTATGGTGATGGATGGCCAGTTCTATGGTAGTGTAGCTTGTCCCTTCATTTCATAGTGTAAATCGGGAATGGGAAAGATCCTACTTATCATACTTCGCTCGCCTTCAAACAAAGGTACATCGTCGATGCGGGTCAAAGGTACGCAGGCGCCGAAGAGGTAAGTAAGTTCTTTTAGGTTTTCTTTCTTTTCTTTTAACTTTTAGTTTAGATCACCAACATCATAATCTCCCAACTTTTTATCACTCTTTTTAATTTCTTTGTACAAATTCATTTTCTATTTTCTCCACCTTCTCAATCTACCACTTTCTTCTTAACTTAACTTTGACCTATTTTTCTTTTCTTTTAAAGAACTAAAAGAAGATCTTTAACCATTTATTGTAACTTAAAGGCGAACTTGCTAAAAAAGCTTCATCGCTAGTCTCTCCTTGTGGATCACGACCCATATAGCCACTTGCTATCGCGATAGAATTGACACTTGCACATACTATTCTTAAGTTCCAAATTCTGTATTTCTTGTGCAGGTAAAAGCTCGATCAGGAACCAAGATGTGCAGTTGTTGCTAGCACTTTCTTCTTCTTCCTCTGTTTTCCCTCTACCCTCTATTTCTTCTCTCCAACTCCTCTTTCCTCAGTTATTCTTATTCTTCTATTTTCTCTGTGAGATTGTTTTCACTTGGGTTTGAATGCTTGTTTGCTGAACCCTAGCACTTCGGATACTTCTGTTTCATTTCTGTTCTTCTTTGTGCACACCGGGTGTTTGATGGATTGTCAAGGGGTGGCAAGAGTCATACTGGTTGCTTTTGCCACCGCAGGGAGGTATGGACGAGCGATCAGAGATTAGAAGTCGGGTTAGAGGAGTATGAGTAAATACCACCACCGTTGTGGCCCGTTGGGCCACTGGAAGATTGAGTGCTCTTTGAGTATCATTTGATTCATTTGCCGACGGCCAAGCCACAAGGCCAGTGGGTATCCAGATCGACAAAAGCTTCCTTAGAGGAAGTCAGTGTCAGGGAGGGAGGCTCTGGTCAATCGCCGAAGGTTGTCGATGGTGTTGACAGGAGGTCATGTCAGTGCGAGTCAGGCTGAGCAGAGAGACGATCTCAAGACTCGTCGTTAGTAAGAAGTTGCTCCCCTGCTTTCAGTTAGACGATGAGAGAACGAGGTGGGTTTGGGTCCAAGAGTATATTCTCCAACGTCATTAACAAGGGGTCGGCTAGCTCGTCAGAACCCTTCACTTTTCCAATGGTCATAGGCTCCTTTGCGGCGGTAGGGGAGCGATCAGGGGAGTCTATTGTTCTAATTGGCTCTTCCAGGCCGGTGGGAGGGGAGGTGGGGGAGAGTTGGTCGACCTCTTCGACTGGAGTGTTGCCACCGGAGTGTTGCCACTGGAGCGGAAGCTTGAGGCATTATCTGCCACACGCTAGTGGTCACGGGGCGCGGAGTGGGGGGGGGAGGGGGTGCTGATCGAAGAGGCTTCTTGCACGGTGGTGGGTGATGGCATGGGGACTCTGTCTTCTCCCCTATCCTATATCTCCATCGCCAGTGGCAAAGGCTACCAGCGTCGTTCGCGCGATGACTCTGGTTTTGGGGGGGCTCTGGATAACGACGACATCGAAGTTCAATAAGAGCGTAGCGGAATCGAGGTTGACAATGGCAACAGGACGACACTGACATTTAGCGACGAGGGCAGCGTTGAGCAGGGTCATGATCAAGGCGTAACTTTGAATTCAAATAGTTGTGTGAATGGCGCTGTTGTGTTGGGAAATGGTACGGAGTTGAAGTTAAGAGAAGTAGATCCAGATTGGAACCAGATCCGTTAACAGATTTTAACCTTTATATTGAGCAGAGGGTACTCGGTCATCCTATTAACACTCATAAAATACCCATTCCTGGGTCGGGGGTGTTGAGCTTAAAAGCTCACGGATAATGCTCGTGTTGGGCTGCGCGGGGTGGGGGGTACTTGGTCTTTTAAAATCACGTGTAATGCATGTGTCGAGGACCTGAGCAGGAGTTGAGCGGGCCTAAGGTCTTAAAGAGGAGGGTTTTATTGCAACCATGTGCTTAAGAGGACGAGGGTGTGGGAGATTCTAGCGGAACCCAAGTAGAGAGTGGTTGCTCCTTTGATGAGCGTCCTGATCAGAGTTCGAAAGAGTGATCTGACTCGGGCTTTCCTCTAAATGGGTTCAATTTCAATGAGATGGTAAATGGAGGCATATTGAGTGAAGAGTTCTTATTGAACCAGGTGGGTAAGAGACTGCTGGGGTACTTCCAAAGAGTTTGATAACTTAATGGGGATGTTCCCCCTAATGAGCACTCTAAACAGAAGGTTAAAAAGAAGAAAGGCAGATGATTAAGGGTTCCTTCTTTTGGAGGAGAATTCTGATGAGGAGTGGACCGACCAGGAGTGGACGAGAGAGGTATCATAGCTGAAGTAGATTGGCTCTTCTGGGGTCGCGAATAGCTAGTGGGAGATAGTGTCAGAGGAGAGTACGACAGATCTGGTTAGACTGATCTTAGCAATGTCAAAAAGGTCTAGGCGTCTGAAGACTTCGCCAGGACGTTATCAAGACGTTTCATTGTCAGTAACTTCCAGTTGGAATAGTATTTTTCTCGAAGGATCAATTTTGTATGTTTACACCTTTGTACACTTAATTCTTGGGTTGTTTCGTTAAATGCTTATTAATCCCCAAAGGGCTTTATTGGCCTCATGGTTTATTCTTAAAAAAAATGGATGATCTGAACTATTCACTCATGCAATGAAAACAAAACAATTGTAAGATCAAGCCTAAATGGGGGGCATGAATGGGCTGAATTGATTCAAACACGAATGGACTGATTCAGTACCACGCGCGAGTCAGACGGGTATCCAATGGACTGGTCCATGAACTTGTAGTTCTAGGTTTTTGTACTTTGAGCCTAGTCATTTTTATGTGGGTTGTATCTGCCTTTGGCTAAGCACGATATGCCACAATCCGCTTTTAACCCTACATTAGATCCATGTTTTATTTTCAGCATAGTTCGAAATCAAGTGGATTTTAATCCATACATCGTCAAGGAATACCTAGGACTAGTTTGGAATTAGCGCATGTGTTGATTAGTCTTGATAGTTAAGCAGAAGTTTCGATCATATCAGTTATATCTTCTTTATTTGTACTGCAATGTGACATAAGTAGGCAAGGTAAGAAAATATTCTACACATACGACATGTGAAAAGTGTAAAACAAGAGGATGAGAGGCGTGACACTAGAAACAACAAGTGTAGAGTTTAAGAATAAATTAACGAGTTTCAAATTACAAGAAACATCCTTTATAATGAAGCTTGCAGATAGCACGCTCGTAGAGCTAAATAAACTTGTTTGATGTATGTTCATATGATGCCTTTTTCTTCTTTGAAGATGATCTCATGATGGTAATGCCCATTTGGTGAATTGAAATATCATTTGGCTGTCCTTTTTAGTTCTAAAAATCACTTATTGCTATATTGTCTTTTGTGTGTGGGTGTGCGTGTTTGGCGGGGCAGGGGGGGTCAAGATATAACCACACCGAGAAACCACATTCCATCTTCCATAAGTGTTCATAAGGTTTAGAAAGCGATACTAGTTACGTATAAGATCCCTAAGTATTTAGTTTCCACAGTAATATCATGTTTCCCTAATTATCAATGGTGATGTTGAAAAAATAAAAAACATTAGTCACGATTATGCAATAATTGAAGCTTTTGTTCATTTCTCTCGAACAAGTGTGTCTTAACGAAGGGTCATAAGAGTCAAGACGTATTAATTTATTCACGTTTTCTGAATTCACTTACATATCTTGATTGTGCCTCGGGTATTCCAGCAAAGTAGAACTTCACAAGGTATCACGATGGATTGAGAGTGAGGTAGAGAAGAGATAACGGGGCTAGCCTCACTACAAACAAGATGCGGTGTAATGAAACGTGTTGTGTAATTTTTGCTAGAATTCAATGAAATCGAGGAATAAAAGAGTTGAAGATATGTGGAACGAAGGAGTCACGCAGGGGTAACAATAAAAAAAAAGTTCTATTGCCATAGGTCAAGAAGCTCCTCTTGGATGATTCTTCATTAGGGATCTACACGAGAGGAGTGGTTAGGATTGAGAACAGATCATGCAAAGTGTACTAGATTAATGAGAGAAAAGGAATAAAAATCTTCTCTTCCAAATCTATTTTGTACTCTTTTAAGAAGAGCTTGAATGGGGCCAATAAAAATGGATATTTAATTTCCTTTAGGGAAAATGGTTTTGATTGTTTAAACTTAGGGTAAAGTCACTACTAGAGTTGGGAAAAAAGGGCAATTTTTTCAAAAAAAAAATCTAAACTAATAAATAATTTCAAAAATCGATCTCTCCCCAAACTTATTCCTAAAATCGACCGCTAACATGCCACGTCTAGCGTGACGCCCGCGCTGTCTGGGTCAGTAAATTAATTTTTTTTAAAATTTTTTTATCCGGGTTTGCAAACTCCAGATAAACAAAACAATTTTTTATGTTTTCTCTTTCTCTCCTTGCCCCCCCTCGCGCAGCGACACGCCGAGGCCGACAACGACGAAGACAATGAGGAGAAGGCCGCCAGCGGCGGCGGTGACGAGCAGCCCTTGCTGCTGCTAGGCTGAGGCTACTCGTCACCGCTTCCGGCCTTGTCACCGTTAGCCTCGACGTGCCAAAAAACTATCCTGACATGCACGGGTGCTCATGCTGACGGAGCGATACCGCCTCGCTGCCAATTGACATGTCAGATATCGATTTTTGGAAAAGTTTGGAGGAAATTCGATTTAAGAATTATTTATTAATTAAAAAGGATTTTTTAATAAAAAATATCAAAAAAAAAAGAACGTAAAGAAATTTAAAATCGTTTGAGGAGCAAGCAAAATCACACGAGAGTCACGAGTTATTTTAGGGAGCAGTTATTTCCCCCAAAAAAATAATGAAAGCACCTCACAAATTATTACAAGTTTGTCAATTTTTTTTGACATTCTCACCCTCAGTGAAAAGTCCAAAATACCCCCTTCTTCCTCCTTCCCCTCTCCCTCCCTTCCTCCTCCCCCCCCATTCCCGCCATCCGCCTCCTCCTCCCATCCCCGACCTCCCCCGCCCCCCCGGCTTCCCCTCCTTCTCCCTCCCGCCGGCCCCCACCCCTCCCCCTCCTCTTATATACCCCCCCTCGCTCCCTCTCAGCCTCTTCCCCCTCCCTCAGACCCCCCCCCCCCCCCAAACGTCTCCTCCTCCCTCTCCTCTCCGGCCAGATCTAGCCTGCCCTCTCCTCTCCGGCCAGATCTGACCTGTTCGGTCAGAACTGGCTAAACAACCGAACATGCCAAATCTGGCCGGAGGGGGGGGGAGGGGGGCAGGTGGGGAGGCCGGGGGGAGGTGGGGGGAGGCAGAGTAGGGGGAAGGATGAGGAGGCCAGGGCCCGGGGAGGGGGAGGGGGAGGGGGAGGGGAAAAGGGAGGCGGAGAAGAGGAGGGGGGAGAGGGTGTTCGTCGACAGGGGGGGGGGGGGGCGGTGGCCGAGGGCCGCCGACGAAGGGGGGAGGAGGAGGAGAGGTCATTTTATATTTTTGAAAAAAATTGAGGGGTGCCTTCGTCAGTTTTTGCGGTACCTTCAACACTGACGTGCTTTCATCATTTTTGGAGTGGAAATATCCCCTCCTGTTATTTTAAATCCATTCGAACTCAAAAAAAAGAAAAAGACCAAAATCCCCAAAACCTCCACCTTTGATTCGAAGTAGCCCTTGCTCCTTCTCGCTCCTTCTCCCTCCCCTCCCCTCGCCTCTCCCCCCATTTCACATTGAGAAAGCACAGAGAGAGCACAGTAAAGAGCGAAGAGAAGAGGGGGGAGAGAGAGAGATTAAAGAAAAAGAGAGATGGAAACCCTAATGGTGGAGCGAGTGCAGAGCAGCCTGCGCTCTTTCATGAACAAGAACGCCATCTTTCTCTGCGAACGCCTCTGTGCCGAGTTCCCTTCTGAGGTTTCGTTTACTCTTCTCTTCCTCTCCAATTTTTCTTCTTGTCAAAAATTTGATCGCTGTTTTGAGCCTAATTTTGGGTGATCCGATATCTTTGGATCTTCTCGTTGCTGGATCGTTTCTTTCTGTCTATTGAATTAACAATGCGGAGTTCTTAGCTGAAGTTATCTTCTTTTGATGGTTCTTCTTGAAATTATTCAGTTTTAGGGGTTTTCGGGATTAATCTGTCTTTTTGCTACTTGTTTTTCGTTTTTGTTGCAAGCTAGGGTTTTACTTTGTGGATGGATTATTCAGGAATGGATGGTCGTAATCTTGGGAGTTGCTTCATTTTTGTTTCTGATGAATGATTCCTTGTTGAATTTCTTCTAGACTATGCTTTCTGAAGTGTTTAGTGTAGTTCTTTGAGTTGTACCTTGTGTTGCTAGCTTTTTTCCTTTCCCCCCTCATAAAGTTGGCTGCATCTTGCAGGGTTAGGCTTAAATTTGCAACTTTAATCTTATTCTCATGTTCAAATCTTTAATGCAGCTGAATTTGCAACTGTTGGCAACTTGTTATCTGAGGAATAACCAAGCTTATTGTGCATACCATATTTTGAAAGGTAGTTCTTAAAACATTTATTAGTTTGTCATTCAATTCTTAATTATTTGTAATTCATTGTGTTGACACTTCTAAAAGACAAAATTTCAGGTAGTTCTTCAGCTGGTTTGTATGACGTTTAACTTGTGACACTTCTAAAAGACAAGTCGCAAACAATTTGCTAATTAGTTCACACTTTACCAGGCTCACATCAATCCATGATGGATAGATCAGTCATCTAGACCCTGCTGAATCCAACTAAATGTAAATAGGGTCAAACACTCCTTTAAACAGGTTTAAACAAGCTTAAATAGGTCATCATTTCAGCCCAATGGGCTAACTTCGCCGAATAGGCTAGCTTCGCCACAAGCTTAACATCACCGAACAAGCGAAGCTTCGGGTCTGTCGACCTTTTCAAATCCCTTGAGTAGGATTATAGGCTAACATCCCCACTAACTTAGTGGGATTGATTGCCTCTTTTAATGAGCGGTTACACCTATTAAAATCTCTCATTAGGAGGAGATAATCAAGGGGATAATAACTCTCCTAAGCCAATGACTGTTGGCTAGCCTCACCGAAGGCTTTTCTGGCCTTGTCGGACAGATGTTACAGGATGTTTGCAACATCATTTAATAGCTTTTGCTAATTTTTAGGGGATCACCCCTATTGAGTCTATGAATAACCCACCAGCAGGCTAAGACAGGGAGGGCGACAAAGGGAGCGTAAAAAAACAAAAAACAAGGACACAGAGAAACAGAGGCAAACATGAGGCTACTTCTTGCTTTGCAAGAGAATAGATAATCTTTCCATCATCCTCAGGATTAATACAGGGTTTCGACATCCTAATCCTTCAACTTCGCATCAGCATCAAGGAAATTCCCGAACCAGGCGAGAAAAAATTCGTAGCAGTAAATTCGAGGCTTGTTGGTTGCATTGTCAACGGGACAAAGTGATCGCGCGCTGATCAGACTCCTATCGACACACTTCCCCACAATCATTTTTGTAGAAGATTTTTGTAATTTTCTGTTAAAATTATTTTTAATTCTTCTCTTAAGTTTTTTGATAACCCCAATTTTTCAATGGAAAACAAGATGGCGACTCTGCTGGGAAATATTTCCCTACCAATGAGAAAGTAGTGTTGCAATGCGACAATAAGACCCTCGGGTCTACTGCTGAAATGCTGATCATTGAGTTTGACCAACAAAAATTCGAACTTCTCTTTGAGCAACACAGGCCTTCTTTGCGTGCGCGAGCATAGGAAAATCTCTCTAGCCAAAGCTCATCTAGCCAACTCTTGAAATCATGCCTCTTGCGGGCTAATAAGGCTCCGAGTAAGCCTATTACAGCCCCCGACGAGGCTAACAAGGCTCTGTGCAAGCTTGTCATAGCCTTCATGACCTCTTACGAGGTTAAAACAATCGTGAACCAGGTCAAATTAGCCTCCAGCGAAGCTATTAGGGTGTCTGGTGACCTATGATAGCGAGGCTAATAATGCTTCTCCCAATCTTGTCTTAGCTTTGCTCAGCAGCCCCTTGCCATCATGCTATACTGTCTAAAGTAGCTCACAAAGGAGCTAAGGCTAAAGCCTACCTCTCCGGCGATGCTACCTCGCAAGCCTTCTAAACGCTAAATCGCTGTTTGGTGGTGCTAATAACGTGCCCCGCGCGTCCGACGAGGCTATCTCGCAAGCCTTTTACAAGGCTAAAGCGCTGTCTGGCGGCGTTAAAATAGCTTCCTTTGGCGAAGATAATGCGTCCCACACGTTTGGCGAGGCTACCTCGCAAGCCTTTTACAAGGCTAAAGCACTGTCTGGCGGCACTAAAACTTCTTCTGGCAAAGCTAACGCGCCCAACGCGTTCGGCGAAGCTAAATTAGCTTTGTCAAAAGCTAAACAAGCAGCCTTGATAAAGCAGAATCCCGCAACAAAGGCTGTCAAAAGCTTCTCAAGGAGCTGTTCAACCCAAGGAGTAGCTCTTAAGTCTCTCTGGGTTTCAGTATTGGACCGGTTAGGTGCAATTAACTCGGACCTAAGGGATTATCTGAGCAATAAGCGAAAGCTTCATTTTGAAGAGCCAATTAATATTTCCCCGTCTCAGTGCGAACACGCGAGATGTCAAGTTGTGACAATTTATTCTGTCCATTGTTGTTTGGGGTCAATGCCCACAATACATCTCAATTGCATCGACAGAAGTCTCCAGAATCGACAATCGATCTTCAACCAATTATCTGCCACGGCTCAGACTTCCAAGAGACCTATGTCTTTGAAGAAGAAATTTTGATAGGTGTCAGATCTTTCTGCAGCCTCTGTCAATATGATAACCAGAGGGAATGATCAGCGACGATCCAGACGAAAGAGGCAGGGGGTTAATCCTCTGTCTTTCAGCTCTCCAGAGTTTGACTATAGCCCTGGCTTGGGACAGACTTTGGTTGGACGAGAGGGTGTCTTTCACGGTACTCGCTCTAGGGTAGCAGTACCTTTTAATTATGATTAGCTCTCTCTCCATCAGGAGGTGCTATATCATGTGAGCCATTGAGACACATGTTCCAATGGTCAGATGAGGAAGAGAAAAGTAACAATTATGCTTCTTTCAATTTCATCAAATCTGTCCAGACATGGTTTGTATCGGTCAACATGGCCGATGGTAGTTATGCAGGTCTTCTTCGAGGCTCAAGAGTAGAGCACAGGGCTCAACAAGATGCCCTCGACAACATCCAACATTTGTTTGAACAACTCCTGACTAATCAAAATCCGAATGCGAACCATGAGGGGACCTCTGGTAGTAATCATCAAGAGGAGGAAGATCCCAAAGAGGATACTCCTAAGGACGAGCAACCACATCCAAATGAGACTTCCTCAATTGATATCGAAGTTATAAAAGGCATCCAAGCGTAAATAGCATCCCCCGCTTAATGGGATGAGTTGAGGAAGGTATGGATGACCCGTCCTTACCTGCTGGAGTGGGATTCAATTCCATATCCACCAAAGTTCAAGCCACTGACATTGCATCCGTATGATTGCAAGAACTCGCCAAACCAGCATATCTATTACTTCTGGTCCAAAACCGGTAATGTAATAGATAATGATGCCATTATGATCACTCTGTTTATTGGCACCCTCAAGGGGGTAGCTTTTGACTGGTTTAGGAGTCTTCCTAAGGGTTCCATTAATTCTTTGCTTGACCTGAAAACTCGGTTCCTCTCCCGATTCTATGAGGATGTTACCGAAGTAATCATGGACAAACTTCTCTCTACAGTCAAAAAAAAGAAGAGAGTCTGTAAGAGACAGGCGGGCATGCCTTTACCCATGTTACTTCAGACATGTAGGTATAACTTTCACGACAAAGTGAAAGTCTGCATGGGAGCCGTCAAGGCCCACACTTGGAAAGAGTTTGTCGAACAAGCCGAAATAGCTGAGAAATCAGCTAAGAAATTTGAGTCCTTTGCTCCAAAAAATGCCAACAACAAAGGTCGTGACACAGCTCAATCTTCCCAAGCAAAAGTGAGAAACATTTGCTGTGGAAGTATCCGGGGAAATTCCGCTGAAGCCAAAAAAGAGTAACACCAATAACACTCCGGAGTTCATCTCCTCGGAGACAATATTCTTTTAAAGATGAGCATGTGGTGACAATCTTTCATTTGCTCAATAAAGATAACAAGCTGAAGTTACCCGAGGCCAGATGCCCAAAAAAAGTTGGATCTACGAATGATCTCAATTATTGTCTCTTCCATAAGATGGTCCATCATCCTACGAGCAGATGCTACGTTCTCAAGGATAAGATCCAAGCAGTTGAAACAGGTGTTTTGACTCTAAAGTCAGAACAAAAGAAGATTACTGCCAACTTGGTAACTCTCAATTTTGGGAACTTACCTGCAGGTGGTAGTTCAAGACTGACTAACTCCCATTCCGAAAGGGAAAATGGAAGTAACCAACTCACCTTTTGAAGATCAGAAAGCCAAGGGACCAAATTCGGAGGAGTCATGTGGGTGCACTCGAATATTTGTCAACGATAAACAATGGGATCTAAGCCAACCCAAAGTCAAGGGTAAATCTTGCAATATCATTTCTCTTTCACAGGATGACGACATTGCACCAGCAACTTCTATCTGCAGTTCTGAAGTGGAGGGATTCGCTTTAGCAGCATAACCCGCTACCTTAAAGCTGGTAGATACTCAGCTTGGAAAATGGTACTTAAGACAGTACGACCAGACACGCGATGAGACATAACAGCTAACGACATCGGGAAATGCTGCACCAGTCTAGGATCCTGCACCTACATTACCCTTGGACAAGGATAAGAAAAAGGAGATGCAGTTTGACAAAGCCTTAAAGAAAAATCCTTCTAAAGGGCTCAACACTCCTTTTCGCTTCGATATATTGGCACAACTTGTCAATATTCCAGCTTGTATTACTTTGCACGAGCTACTCCGCCTTTCAAAGGAAACAAGTTTGGCGCTTAGGGATGCACTTGTAGACAAAGTCTTCTGGCACAAGTACCATCCATCCCTACTGACGAAAGTGGGACTCTATGGCCCCATTGTCATTTGGCATCACACTAGGTGCCAAACATCACTTTCACCCCTGCTGTGGGTAATTTCCTAAGGAATTAATCCATGCACCAAATTTGTGGAGATGGGAAAATCAAATCACAGAAAAGCAAATCACAGAAAATCCAGCGCAGATATAGAAAATTACGTGAAAACCCAAATGGAAGAAAATCACAAAGAGGGAGAGAAATTTCACTATAATAATAGCGATTACAATGGTGTTCTCTGGCATGCTAGGGTTTCTGGATTCAATTCGCTGTCCTCTTTCACATTGGAAGAGATCTGTTATTTATACATGTTGTCTGTTGGATAAGGCTGCAGAGTTCAACTCTTTTTAAACTCTTAATAACTTTTCTCAGAGGCGGTTATAGCTGAGCATTCAGGTTTAAATTGGATAAGTGAGAGCAATGTTCTAAAAAAAGGTTTAAGCAGCCGATTAATCATCCGCTTAAATGTTTTCGGCCTGAAATCGAGCAGAACTTGAAGAAAACGGTCGGATTACTCGGCCAGGCGATTAATTCACTTAAACGATGATTAAGCGTCTAATCGGTGATTAATTAGCGTCCGTTTAAACGTTATTCAATCATTTTCTAAATGGATTCGAATTTCGAATCCATTAAGCTAACTGAACTCAAACCCGATGCAATAATTGAGGATATAAATTGTCGCGTATTGGAGAATTAGGGCTCGCTTTCGAGCCCTAAATTTATCTACATCCTCGGTCCTCCTGCGGCGACGATGAAGCTCCTGAATCTCACGAAGAAGCTCTCGATGCTCACGGCGACGATGGAACAAAGCTCCTAAAGTCCTAATTTTATCTGAAGCTCCTGAAGCTCACAGCGGCGATGATCTCCTGGGAAATTAGAGCTCCCGAAGCTCGACGATAAAGAAATTCACAAAGCGTTGATCCTCCTGTGGCGAACTTCCCCTTTGACGACGACCTCTCCTTGCGGTTGATTCTCCCACTGTGATCTCCCTCTTTGTCGACAAAGGCCTCCCCCTGCGATTAGCTCCTGGTCAGCAGCAAACGTCAACGATGACCTCTTGCGTCGACGGTGACCTCCCTCTGGTCAGCTCTCTCTCCCCTTGTGTGCACGTATTTTACTCAAGTTCTTGCCAATGGTCTTTGTTTTTTTTAATAGGCGGAGTGCCTAAAACGTGAGAAGGATAGAGTTGCACATTACTTTTAGTTGCATCTAGCAGTGAATCAAAGTTGTTGGAAGTATGTTGCTTTTTGAAAGATACATATATTTGTTCATTTAAAAAGCATTTTTTAACTATAGTTGTTGGAAGTGGAGGTATATTGATGTAGTTTGAACTGATTGTCATTATTACTTTTAAATTCTTCTTAGTACTAGCAATTTAATTTTTCAAGTTATGTTTGTTGTATCTTTTATGCTTTTTTAGAGTTTATAGAATTCATATTTTCATGTTTTAAGTATTATAATATTATTATTTATTAAAATAATAATAAAATGTGTCATCCGTTTAATCATTGTTTAAACGTTTAAGCAATTATGCGCTCCTGGACCGCGTGCGTACTGAAACCGCTTTTTAGAATATTGAGTAAGTTGATCTCTATCTCGTAGTTTGCGTCCAGCCGTTGATCTGTTCCCGAGCTGTAACGAGTTCAAGTGGAGATTTGGCTTAAAGATAGGGATTCTCACAACTGATTTTATCGCTTTCTCCTAACCGTTTGAATTGCTCAGAGATTGAATTGAGCGAGAATTCCCGCATGAAAGTTTTGGAAGTAGACATGTCTCGCACTTGTTTGGTGCTTGGTGGACACGTAGCGTGATATCGAGGAGGTTGAAAACTGACTACTCTAGATGCCCCCTCTGCTTCCTTCTCCTGGGAGGAGGTCGGGAGCTTTCCCTCGGGGGATATAGGTTCTCGGGGACTCATAGAAAGAGGGGAGCAGATAGAGAAGTGAACTCTGGACCTTGAGTCGATTGCTGTCACTTTGGTTCTTGTCTGGTAGTGGCGTGCGTGGCTCTACAGGCTGACAGAGCTTTAAATGTGTGGCGCATTCGTTGCAACGTCGATCAAGTTACCGTCACTTTTGTGAGGTGCGGTGCTTAAAATAGGTACATCGTATTTGAAGCGACGGTGTTGATCTGATTTGTCGTAATTCATGTAAGGCCCTGATCGAGCGACTGTTCATTCCCCTAGGGTGTAAAAAGCAACGCTACGAGGCCTTGGGCATTTTCCCAAAATCTCTGCATCTTCTTCTTTCTTGCCTTCTTCTGATCCTCTGATTCTCAGATCTCAGTCATTATTCTCATTTCTGTTGCGATGAAGGGAGAGAAATCCGGTGTGGTCGGCAGTGCGAGCAAAGAAAAGGCCACGACAGAGGAAAAGGGGAAGAGAGCTTCCCATCGTACCAGGATCAGGATGGACTTCAATCCAAAAACCTCCAGGCTCCATAATCAGAAGGCAGTGGATAAATATCTGGCAAACTATGGTTTTCGCTTGAACCAGGGGATAAAAATCGAGTTTTGCCCCCATGGTGTTGATGTTTCTTTGGTCCCGCCTAAAGATGGTGTGTATATGCATCTCCAGGTTCTGGTACTGGGGTTGAGGCTGCCGGTGACAAGGTTTGTCTGTATCGTTTTGACTTTCTACCAAGTCGCTCCTCTCAGTTTTCGGTAGTGGCTTAGTGTACGGTACTAGGGTTCGAGGCCCTCTGTGCTTTGTACACTCCTGAGGCATGTCAGCATGAGGTCTTCGGCACCGCATACGCGCTAAGGAGGATCACTCAAGGCACTCGCTACCTTGTCCCGCAGAGCGGGGTTGAAAAGATTATTGTCAATATGGTTGACATCGACCATGGCATGCGAGATACCGTTGTCTGGGTGTCCGGTCCGTGGAAAGCCGAATCGGAGAATCAGCGTGAGGCGATCCCGGTTGTCTGGAACTTGGGCCTCACCCCTCGCGGAGGGTCCTTGCCCACCGCTGACGTCGAGGCGAAGTTGCGGAAGCTGACGACCATCAACTACGATTGCCGTAACTGGAATTGGCTTCTAGACCCAAACAGACCTCCAGTGCCCCCAGTTATCCCGAGGGTGCCTACTTTGGGTAAGAACCAACTTGCCCCCTAATCGGAGGAGCCTGTTCGAGAGGAAAGCCACCTTGTGTCCGAATCGGGAGAGCCTGCTTGGGAGATGAGCCAACTAGTTGTCGATCTTGGAAAGCTGAGGGTCTCGGGACGGATGGTTCCCACCAAGAAGAGGATTCTCGCTCAGTCTTTGCACCTTCCACACCTTGGGGTAACTTCTTGATTTCTTTTGTTTTCTGTTTGGGGAATTGTTTTTCTTTGCTTGTTTTTTCTTTTGCAGAAGTGCCGGCTTCAGTTCGATGAGTCTGATGATGAGGGGATGACGGACTTGCTCTACACCGCGACCACTCCTTCGCCCACAGCCGCAGAGTAGTCCCCTGTAGCCGAAGAAGCTCAGGTTGAGTCTTCCAACCGTGTGGACAGGGCTCGGGGGGCCTAGCTCGTCGTCGAGGCTACTTAGAGGTTGCTGACGCGCCCTGGAGATGCCGGCGGAGCCCTCTACTACTGAGTTGCTCCCCGAGGATGTGATTGAGGCAACAACGCCCCTTACTTTAGGAGATGCTGAGCTTGAGTCCCCGCGCAGGCTTGAGAGGGTGGGTGTTGTTGAACATCCTCAGGCTGCAGACGATGCGAGGGTCACCGGTGGTATCGGCTCTTCGGGGACTGCCGCACAGTCTCAAGAACTGTCTTCGAGGCGGATCGTTGCAAATCCTGAATTAGGATTGTTTCTCCGGAGGGGAGATGTCGAGATGGCCCTCGGGTATGGTGACTTCCTCGGAGGGCTTGAGGAACTCAAGGCCCTGTCTTTGAAGGAGCGGAGGCGGCATCTGAAGAATGAAGTTTTCAGGGTAAGTAACGTGATGACTTTGTCTTGAGTTATTTGTTTGTGTGCCATCTAACTTTGGCGTCCCTTTCAGAATGCCGTCTTTATCTCGGAGTTGCTGGATGACCACCGGGATGTCTTGAAGGCGAAGGAGGGCGAGGTGCTGATTTGCGCTGGGTGATGGAGGAGCTCAGCGCTGCAGGGAAGGCGGTGACGGAGGAGATTGGTCGGCTCAAAGTAGACTTGGACCACGAAGCGGGGGTTCGTTCAAGTTGAGAGAAGGAGCTGGCGCAACTTAGGGAGGAGCTAGATAAGAGGGGCTCAGAGATGCTGAAGAATGACTTCGAGCTTCAACAAAAAGAGTTTGCACTGCAGACGACTCAGCAAGGCTTGTGGAAATGCATTAGTGCGCCGAGGGGGCAGAAGCTACCCTGAGGTCAGAGCGGGACGCCTTCGAAGAGGCGAAGGAGTGCCTTAAGGATGACTTGAGTCGGGCGCTGATTGCCCAAGAATAGGCAGAAGCGCACGGGCAGGAGGCTATAACTCATTGTAAACAGGCGTTGAAGGTTTTCAAGTTCAAGAAATATAAAGAGGGGTACGAAGATGGAAAACGAGGTGCATCCCCGAGGTACCCGCTTGAAATTGGACCCTTTCTCAGGAGTCGAGGCCATGATCCTGCTGAGAGCAGTGCTGCCCCTGCTACAGTTAGGGGCCCTCCCCGAACGCTCCGTCCAGTGACGTTGCGCCTTTGACAATGAGCTCTTCGCCAACTGCTCCCGCTACTGGGCGTGTGGCTCTGGCCGCCCCCGAGGAAGCTGCGCTCTCGACTTCTGCTTCCGAGGCGTCCCACAAAGACAAATTGAGTGTTTGAGAGTTTGCTTTATTGATTTTTCTTCTGCCATTTGTAAAAA
Organism: Agave tequilana; assembly: GCA_038442645.1. Lineage (NCBI taxonomy): Eukaryota > Viridiplantae > Streptophyta > Magnoliopsida > Asparagales > Asparagaceae > Agave > Agave tequilana. Next base: position 77,072 of record JAVJIF010003275.1, read on the forward strand.
TCAAATGTAATCTTTCTGAACAGAATAGTTGAATCTTCAACTTTCAACCCTTTTTAAATGTCTCCCTTCCTTTGTGTTTCAAGGCCGTTGTGAATGCCAGTCTGGTGGTCCCTTTTCGCCTAGCTTCTGACTTGGTGGTTCACGATCAGAGGGGGCCCTTTGAAAGCTGCGGATGTCTCCTGCCCGCGTAGACTCCGATTAGGCTGGCTCTTCAGGGGTGAAGCTGCCAGAGGAGGCTGAAGATTCTGACCCCGACGGAGGAGATGAAGAGATGAAAATAGATTTGGATGATGAGCCTGGGTTGTTGCTAGACTCCTTGAATGCCTGGGGGGAGAAGGTCGCCGTGAGTTCATTCCGGGGGATTCCTAGACTTTCTCGCCATGTAGAGCTTAAGCTGCTCTATCTCCTTACCTCTCAGCTGGATCGCGAGCTCGTCTCCCACAATGTGACGGTGGCAGATCTCCAAAGGAGGATGGACGGAGTGTTCCAAAAAGGGCGCAAGCTGCTCGCGGCGAGTGTTAAGTTGAGAGAGGAGAAGTTAGATCTTGAAGTGAGGCTCCAGGGCAGGCTTGAGGAGCTGCAGAAGGCGTGGGAGGAGGTGTCTGATCTTCAGGGGTAGGTTGCTTCAGCCCAGTCGGAGGTCTCTTCTCTTCAGGAGCAGATCAATAAGAATCGTGCGGAGAAGCTGGCGCTCAAGCACAAAGTCCATTTGCTAAAAAATAACATGAAAAATCAGGATAAAGATGGGGAGGAGTTGAGAGCGAGGATTCTCGTCAGTCGAATCGTTATGACGAGCTTTAGAAAGCTCATAAGGTGCTGCTTGAAAAGACACAGAGGCTGCACTCTCGAATCATATTCTTTATCTCGGGCGGTCAGGTGGAGGGCTCCAGAGGATGGCACGAGGGTACGAACCGCAATCCCGAGGGGCCTAGCTTCGGGCCCAGGGCTCGGATGACCAGTCGAGGAGACTGACCGATTAGGCTGGGAGCTCTGGCGGCTGGCGCGGAGACCTTGTGGATGGTCGGAGGACCTAGGCGGTGGTCGCAGTCGAAGCTAAATAGCTTTCCCCCTTTTTGTAAGAGCTGATGAAATAAGGAGATATATCCTCCATTTTCTTTGCGTATTTGAATCATTGCTCTGGGCGCTCAAGTGTAATGCCTTTAGATCTTTTGTTTACTTTGTTGCTGTGTTTGCTTGGGATGTTGATTTGATTCTAAAATGCTTGAAGTGATTTGGCATGTAGTTCCTGAGTGAAGAATTATTCCCGAACGGGGATGGCTCCATGTTCTGAGATTATGTTGCTGTAATGTCTATCTTCCAGGAGATCGTTCGAAGAGTCGCCGTCAGGGTGATAACCTGTATAGGCTGTTGTCTTGCTCGGGTGACCGTCAAGGTGAGGACCTGTCTAGACTGACTCCGAGCTGTCATAGTGGGCGAGTATCCGTCTTTCAGGGGGCTCCCCGAGGGATAGCTGCATGAGCTGTTGTTCCATTGTAGCCGTCAGGGTAGGATTCGTATAGGCTGTTGACTCACTCGAGTGACCGTCAATGTGAAAACATGTCTAGGCTAACTCCGAGCAGTTATAGTAGGCGAGTCCTTGTCTTTCAGGGGACTCCCTAAGGGATAGCTGTATAGGCTGTTTTCCCCTTGTAGTCGTCAGGGTAGGACCCATATAGGCTGTTGACTCACTCTAGGGACCGTCAAGGTGAAACCTGTATAGGCTGACTCCGAGCAGTTATAGTGTGCGAGTCTCCGTCTTTCAGGGGGCTCCCCGAGGGATAACCGCATGGGCTATTGTTCCTTTGTAGCCGTCAGGGTAAGACCCATACATGCCGTTGACTTACTCGAGTGGTCGTCAATGTGAAAACCTCTCTAAGCTGATTTGAGTAGTTATAATGGGCGAGTCTCCGTCTTTCAGGGGGCTCTTCGAGGGATAGCTGTATAGGCTATTTTCCTTTGTAATCGTCAGGATAGGACCAATATAGGCTGTGGATCTGCTCGAGTGGCCGTTAAGGTAGATCCCATTATAGGCTGACTCCGAGGGATTGATGTTGGCGAGCCTTTAGAAGACTCCCGAGAGATCGCCGCAGGGTGAAGACCCGTATATGTTGTTGACTCACTCTAGTGGCAGTCAAGGTGAAAACCTGTCTAGGCTGACTCCGAGCAGTCATAGTGGGCGAGTCCACATCTTTCAGGGGGTTCCCGAGGGAGCCGTATTGGCTTTTTTTCCTTGTAACTGTCAGAGTAAGGCCCATATAGACTGTGGATCTACTCGAGCGACTATCAAGGTAGATTTCATTATAGGTTGACTCCGAGGGATCGACGTGGGCGAGCCTCCATCTTTCAGGAGACTCTCCGAGAGATCGCCGTTGGGGTGAAGACTGATATAGGGGTTGAGTGTATACTTGGAGAAGATGTTGAACATGAAATTAAAGGAGACTGCATAATTTTATTGGATATTACATGATTTTACACGTAGTATCGCTTCGGGTGAGAAGAACTCTGTTGCCTGCTGGGGGTCTCACTGTCCCGAATAGTGCCGATGAGCGAGCGCTTCAGTCGACGGTCTCGGCCGGGGTCTCTCCGACCTGAAGCTCTTCTTCCAAGTGGAGGATGAACTCGTCCAGTTATCCACGTTGAACTAGGTCCTCGAGGTGTCTTTTGAGGGCCCAACAATGCAGAGTGGCGTGTCCCCGACTGTCATGAAAAGAGCAGTTCCTTGCTTTCAGGGAATCTGTATCGTCTTGGCTGTCTTAGGGAGTTTCACCCATGGCTGATGCTTGATGATGTGAATGATCTGGTTAATAGGCACCTTCAGGGGGTGAAGACTGAGGCGTCCTCGGTCTTTGCTGTTGTCGGGGAAGCGTTCTCCTTGTGAGTTGGGGTGTGATGTCTCCTTGCACGCTTCAGTGAGCTATCAGCTTGAAGGCTCTCTGGTCCCTATGCAGAGAGGTTACTTTTGGAGCGCATTTTGTTTAGCTTAAAATGTAGATCGGTTGGAGTCGCTGGGTGTTGGTAGACCTCGAGGGAGGGGTCCACGTGGGTCTCTCGGGCGCCCAACTCGATGACTCGTTGCGCTTCTCGAAGAACTTTTATCTGCGTGAGCAACTGATGGTTGACCTGCGTTATTGCCACTCGCTTGCGTTCTGCGGTATCGCGATGGATGACGACTAGTTATCACTCGCGGTCGGTCTTTGCCCAGTGTTCGTCCAACTGTCGTCGCAGGTCGATTACCATCTAGACAAGTTGCTGTGGGAGAGAACTAATGGATCGAATTCGTCAGAAGCGTTGACGTCATGACAGGTGATGTTCTTGTGCGCCATCGCCATGATCATTGTTCGAGGGTATTTTTGTGGAAGGGTTTGGGTATTGAATGGGGAGAGATCCTAAGTAAGGATTCAGAAGCCCTCATCGAAAGCACCAAATGCTGTGGGTAATTTCCTAAGGAATTAATCCACGCAGCAAATTTGTGGAGATAGGAAAAACAAATCACAAAAAAGCCAGCGCAAACACAAAGAATTACGAGAAAACCACGGAGAGGGAGAGAGAAATTCTACTGTAATAATGACGATTACAATTGTGTTTTCTGGCATGTTAGGATTTTTGGATTCAATTGGCTGCCTTTTACGTTGGAAGGGATCTGTTATTTATACAGGTTGTGTGTTAAACTCTTAATCACTTATCTCATAGGTGATTAGAGCTGAGCATCCAGGTTTAAATTGGATAAGTGAGAGTTCATCTCTATCTGGAAGTCTGCGTCTAGTTGTTGATTTGTTCTCGAACTGTAACTGCCGAGTTCGAACAGGGATTTGGCTTAAAGTTAGAGATTCTCACAACTGATTCTATCTCTTTCTCCTAACCATCTGAACTGTTCGGAGTTTGAATTGACCGAGGATTCCCGCACGAAAGTTCTTAAAGTGGTTTCATGACGCACGCTTGTTTGGTGCTGGATGGACACGTGGCGTAATCTCGAGGTCAGAAACTGAGCGCTACAACCCTTGAGGACATGCTCCTTAAGGATAATCAACACGATCGACCCCTGTACTACAAATAGTATGTTGGCTCTACCTGCGTTGAGAGGATCTAAGTCGACCTTGGGTCTGCTTTAGGCATTATTCCCAGGAGACTGTTTCATTTTCTCGGCATTCTTCTGCACAAGCTGTCAACAACGACTACTACCATATACAGCTTCAATCCTAGGAGTAGTCACCCCTGGACAAGATCCGTCTCTGATGTCAAATCGGAGTCCTGAAGATAGAAGTAACGTGTTATGTAATTGATGCTGACACATCCTACATTTGTTACTCGGACGACCTTGGATCCGTTTCAACTAGATCGTCCCATCCACTCTTCACCAGTGTTTCGAATATGTGGATGACAAGGCAATGGTTAGAAAAGTGTTTGCTGAAACACAATCGTTCAAAGGAGTTGAAAATTACTTTACTGATTCTCTGTTCTACCAAGAGACTAGTAAGGTAACAAAGGAGCCATTGCCAGATGACATTGACAACGGTAATGAGGCGGATTCCGAGTCAGAGAAGGAAACCACAACTACTTTTGTTATGGAGCCACTTGTAGCAAACCTGGATGATCTTTATTGTAATAACACCATCGAAAATGACGGTGAATGAGTACTCAGTGGAGATGTCGATTTTGATTATTTTTGGTTTTTTGATGATGTACCTGACTCCGCCAACATAAGCTCTTTACACATGCCCATACCCACATCAATGAGAATATGCATGCAAATAAAAGATGATGGATTTGTCTTCATCATATTTTCTTCCAAGAAGGGCTAATTATCGATCATATTCGACAGAATGCACCCTAGAATTGCTACACCTGTAGACTCCGATGAGGATTTGAAACCCCCACAGTTCTTTCATTACGCACGATCAGCACACCGTATGATAAAAGAGATGGGATACGACCTACGTCGTAGAAAAGGCTTGAATTTTGGTAAAGGATGACACATCCCTTTGCAGCTTTGTGCCAAAAGGAAAGCCAGCCAATTACTATAATCAGACACGCAAGGAGTTGGGGTATGTCATTCCACCTACACAGTCTGAATCGGAGACTGATGAGTCTTTACCATCATATTCATCAGATTTATCGGATTGGGAGTCAGATGTTGGTGTGGGAGTTATCTTCAAGAATCTCTTTGTCAAGATGACGTCGATCAGTCTTGTGGATCACGATGAGGATGTTGAACCGTTCGACATCGATCCATGGGCTCAACAGCTAAACTTCCAATGGGAGAGGCGTTTTGAGCAACGTGAGCCTCCCACCGGAGATAAGGTAATCTAAGTCGATGTGTGTGATCAAGCAAATATGAAGCTTATCTCCATAAGCGAAAGTTTATCGCCGAAAAAAGCAAGACCTTATATCTCTTATACGAGAATATATAGACGTTTTTGCATGGAGCTATGAAGACAAGCCTAGTCTTGACCCTCATGTGGCCATGCATCGTCACAACATCAAATCGGACGCCAAACCGGTTAAGCAGCAACGACGGTTTCACCCCGACATTAGGGAGGCAATTGGAATCGAAGTTCACAAACTCATTGAATGTGGCTTCATTCGAGAGGAGCAGCACCTAGGCTGGGTTACTAATATTGTGCCCGTACTAAAAAGGAACGGGAAGATCAAGGTCTGCATCGACTTTCGGGACCTCAATGCAGCTTGTCCTAAAGACGAATTTCTGTTACCCATAATTGACGTCATGATTGACAACATGTGTGGCTTCGAAGGGATGTCTTTCATAGATAGCTTTTTAGGGTACAACCAAATCAAAATATACTCAGATGACAAAAAGCATACATCGTTACGAACACCTTTAGGGATGTATTGTTACACGGTGATGCTCTTTGGCTTGAAGAACGCTGATGCAACCTATCAATAATGAACACAATTTTCCGTGACCATTTATGGAAGACAGTGGAAAGCTATGTTGACGACATTACTATTAAAAGTAGCAACAAAAACAACCACCTTCATGATTTGAGAACGATATTCAACATTATGCCGGCTCATCAGCTGAAAATGAACTCGACAAAGTCATTTTTGGGGGTGTCAAGTGGTAAGTTTCTTGGATTCATCATCACATCCAAAGGGATTCACCTCGATCCTGACAAAATCAAAGCTATTCAGGATATGCAACCTCCAAAGACCCTCAAAGAGCTTAGATGTCTACAAGGCAAGCTTGCCTACATCCGAAGATTCATCACAAATCTATGGGTTGTCAACTTTTTATAAGGTTAATGAAATAGATGTCTCTTTCGGCTGGGATGACGCTTGTCAGAAAGCTTTTGAGAATATCAAAGAGTACCTCACCAAGCCTCCGGTCCTGGTAGCTTCCATTTTGGGAAAACCATTCTTGCTCTACGTAAGAGCTATGGATCATTCCTTGGGCGTCCTGCTTGCGCAAAAGAATGATGAAGACTTCGAACAAGCAATTTACTACCTGAGCTGAATTTTGATTGGGGCCGAATGTTGCTACAACCCAATCGAGAAAGAATGCCTAGCTCTTATCTTTGCGGTTCAAAAGACGTGACATTATTTGGTCGGATAAACAATTCACGTCATCTCTAGAGTTAAACCCTCTACGGATCCTCATGACAAAGCCTGCATCTTTGAATTCTAGATTGGCCAATTGAGCCATATTGTTGTCTCAATATGATATGACCTTTATAGCTTAGAAGGCAATAAAAGGTCAAGCCCTTGCAGATTTCTGGCAGCCCATTCAGTTCCAGAAACTTCAAAACTGTATGAAGACATTCCAAACTAGGTCATCGAAGCCAACATGACCTCAAATGACGAGGTGTGGCAAATGTTCTTTGATGATGCGTCAAGAATGGGCCCCAAAGGCAAGATAGTCGCCAGAGTGAGGGTGGTATTTGTCTCGCCACATAATCATGTTCTCTCCCGTGCCTTCTCATTAACAAAACCTTGTTCCAATAATGTGACTGAGTACAACGCTTTGCTAATTGGTCTCTAGCTCGCCAGACAACTGTGGGTACAATATGTTGAAGCTTACAGTGACTTCAAGTTGATTGTCAGTCAAATCAAAAGAGAGTATGAGGTTCGTTATGAAGACTTGATATCTTATTACCAGGCAGCCATTAAGTTGGTTAACACATTTGACGGCTTCATCAGCCATGTGTCTCGCCTCTAAAACACGAAGGCAGATGCTCTAGCTGCACTGGCGGCTATGTTGGCTTCGTCGCCCAATACTAGTTACCGCCTTACTGTGGTTACTCATCAACTCTTCTGTCCGAAGTACAGTTTAGAAGTCAACGAAGATGTGACTTCAGCAAGCTTCGAACCTAGAGATTGACGATTCCCCATTATTGACTATGCCTTGCATGGCATACTGCCTGATGATCCCAAGGAGGCGACTACCATTCGACGAAGATCCCCTTGCTTCTACTATGATTTGATTATAAAGACGCTATATCACTGCTCATACGACAATATACCCCTCCGTTACTTATCCAGTTCAGAAGCACAAGAAGCACTTAAAAGAAGCCCATGACGGCATATGTGGCGCCCATCAGCCAGGTCCAAAGCTTAAGGACCGACTGCGATGGCTTGGCTATTACTGGCCAACAATGATTACTGACGCGGTAGAATATGCGAAACGGTGTAGAGCTTGTCAAATCTACGCGGATTTCATACATTAACTCCCGAAGCTATTCCAGTTCATAGTTGCTTCATGGTCATTTGAAGCATGAGGAATTGATATTATTAGGACCCATCAGTCTTCCATCAACTAGAGGTTATCAGTTCATCCTTGTAATAATCGATTACTTCTCAAAGTGGATAGAAGCTATACCACTCACAGAAGTTAAAACCATTAGCGTGATTAACTTCATCAAACACCATGTCATCCGTATATTCGGTGTTCTCAGGAGGATTATCCATGACAATGGTCCCCAATTTGTGAGCCAATTATTGTTTCGGTTCTGCGACAAATACAGAACGTAGTTTTGACTGCATACAACCTTGCCGTTAATGGGTTAGCAGAAGCATTCAACAGCACAATCATCAGGCTCCTAAAAAAGTTTGTCTCATCAAGCAAACGAGACTGGAATGAGAAGCTCAACCAATGTCTTTGGGCCTACCAAATAACGGTCCGAACTCCTACGGGCAATACACCTTTCTCTTTAGTCATGGGATGAAGCAATCATACCCTTAGATATAGAAATACCGTCACTTTGCGCTGCTTTGACAAGCAAAATGACAGGAGATAACGATCGACTACGTCTCCAAGAACTAGAAGCGCTAGATGAGAACGATTACAAGCTCAACAACACATCGAACTATATCAAGCTCGGATCTCAAATGCCTTCAACAAAAAAGTCAAAGAGAGAATCTTTCAAAAAGGAGATTTGGTCTTAGCGACGACCCATGATCATGACACACAAAGCCAAAGGCAAATTCTAGCCCAAATGGGAAGGGCTTTTGTAGTAGAAACTGTCTACTCGAATGGAGTTATCGTCTCGCTAATCCAAATGGCGATACACTCATGATGCCAATCAACGGCAATTTTTGAAGAAGTATTATTCGTGATCATGTTAACACTATACCTCTAATCACTTAGTCAAATTAGTACTATCCGTGATCACGTTAACATTAACCTTTGATTGCCAAGTCAGATTCGTCAGACTATTCTATTTCTTTAGGGAGTCTTTTTCTATCCTTGGCAGACTAGTCCTCATCATAATCCGATTTCATTGAGATTTTCTACAATGATGAAACAATATCATCAACATGGAACTGAATAATCTCTTTTATCTAGATGGGAGCACCATTTAATGGTCGTGACCTCCCCAAAAGGAGTCCGTCCTTATTTTCAATCGAATTAAGTTGTTATGTTAATCATTACCTTTGGCAACTCTTTCAAAATTCTCCAGAGAATACTAATTTCTCTATAACTCCCATGGGATTTTTCATTTACCTTTTTAGTCCCCAATGGACTTCCTTGCTGGCATGTTAACATTAAACCTCTGAATAGCTGAGTTATGAGCCTGGTGACGCTTAGTCGGTTATGCCCAAATCACCTCTGAACCGACAGGTGCCCAGATCTATCCACCTTTTTAGTTCTTTGTGGATTACCTTGCTGCCATGTTAACATTAAACCTCTGAACAGCGGGTTATAAGCTTGGTGACGCTTAGTCGGTCATGTCCAAATTACCTCTGAACCGACATGTACCCAAATCTAATTCATTTTTAGTCCTTTGTGGACTTCCTTGCTGTCATGTTAACATTAAACCTCTGAACAACGGGTCATGAGCCTGGTGACTCTTAGTCTGTCATGTTCAAATCACCTCTGAACTGACGGGTGTTCAGATCAGATCCACCTTCTCAGTCTCCAGTGGTCTTTCTTGTTGTCATGTTAACATTAAACATCTAAACAACGAATTCTGATTCCAGTCGTTCTTAGTCTATCATGTCCATATTACGTCTAAACAGACGGGTACCTAGATTGAATTCACTTTTATTAGTCCATAGTGGACATTCTAATCTATCAAGCTAATATTTAACCTTTGATAGTCTATCTTTTACTGATCCTATCATGCTTTGACCTCTGAATAGCTTAATCTCACCCTTGGCTCTTTCGGGTGCTCACTTTCAGGGAATAATATCTTCAACTTTAGTTCTTTCAAGAACTAACACACTAAACCTTCTTTCATAGGAGGTTTAAACTACAACACCATTAATAAGGAAGAATATCAGGTAAAATTAAAAGGAGAATACGCATATCAAACGGAGGAAACAAGCCATTAGTAAAAAAGAATTTTATTATTCGATACAAAAAATTAATGGTAATACATCAAGATTGCCTCTCCGTATACGATCAGAGTTTAGCTTCGAGAGATGACAAACTGATTTTCTTATTCTCCTCGGCCTCGGCAACGACATGTACCCAAATCTAATTCATTTTTTAGTCCTTTGTGGACTTCCTTGCTGTCATGTTAACATTAAACCTCTGAACAACGGGTCATGAGCCGGTGACTCTTAGTCTGTCATGTTCAAATCACCTCTGAACTGACGGGTGTCCAGACCTGATCCACCTTCTCAGTCTCCAGTGGTCTTTCTTGCTGTCATGTTAACATTAAACATCTAAACAACGAATTCTGATTCCAGTCGTTCTTAGTCTATCATGTCCATATTACCTCTAAACAGACGGGTACCTAGATCGAATTCACTTTTATTAGTCCATAGTGGACATTCTAATCTATCAAGCTAATATTTAACCTTTGATAGTCTATCTTTTACTGATCCTATCATGCTTTGACCTCTGAATAGCTCAATCTCACCCTTGGCTCTTTCGGGTGCTCACTTTCAGGGAATAATATCTTCAACTTTAGTTCTTTCAAGGACTAACACACTAAACCTTCTTTCATAGGAGGTTTAAACTACAACACCATTAATAAGGAAGAATATCAGGTAAAATTAAAAGGAGAATACGCATATCAAACGGAGGAAACAAGCCATTAGTAAAAAAGAATTTTATTATTCGATACAAAAAATCAATGGTAATACATCAAGATTGCCTCTTCGTATACGATCAGAGTTTAGCTTCGAGAGATGACAAACTGATTTTCTTATTCTCCTCGGCCTCGGCAACGGCCTGCTTCTTCAACTCTCTCCAACGACACTGACCGTCTTTGCAAGACGAGTCCCGAGTCCGAGCGTCCTCCAGTTCCTTTACCTTTTTTCCTTTCCTCCTGAAGGTGAATGCTTCTGGCAGTTAACAGAGTTAACTTAGCAGTCTTAGCAGCATGTGTCCGCTCAGCTCTAGCCAAAAATGCTTACGCCTTTGCTATCATATGACGTGCCTTCTCTATCTCCTCGGAAGTGAAAACAATCTTGTGCTGCGCAACTTCAATTGCCTCGGCAATGTTATTTTCTCTTCAGTTTCAAGACGCTTTAAGTCCTGGCCCACTGCTTATATCTTGCTTGTCGCCTCTTCAGGAATTTGCTGCGTTTGTGCAGAGAGACGAGCAAGTTCCTCCTCGACCAGTGGAGCAAGATCAACTTGACTTAGACAACGCCATTCATGTCTTTTTCAAAATTTTCCACCAATTGTTCCACAGATTTGACTTATTGAGGTCCACCAACAGCTTTGATGCTCTCAATAGCATAAACAAGCATTGACTTTAAAGATTTGAACGGGGTCTTCACGCCCTTGAATACTAAGTAGAGACATCATCTCAAGCTGTTGTAGAAGCTGTCGATCAACTCCGCGATAAACTCTTCTTCGAGATCGCCCCCACTTGGTGGGGAAGCAACCACTGAAGACATCTCCGTGAGAGTGATCGTGGTGGAAGCAGGAGTTGTGCTAATAGTTGCCACTAAAGGAGCAGACACAAAAACATAAGCAGCAGGAGGAGTTGACTCCGGTTCTGTCGCTGGCTCAAGCACGGGCGCGGTTACCTCTGACGTTGGCAACATTATTGGAGCAGACCCCGTTCCAGTTGTCATTAATAATTCAGGGGCCGATGAGGTTTTGGACTGAAGAACCTTGTGATACTGGTAGTTCAGCCTTGAAGGATCCATCAAAGGAGTAGCAGTTACGCTCTCCGAGGGCGCCTTATTACTTTAGGCAACAACCACTGATGTCTCTACAAAACAATCGAAGTTGGAGACTATGCGTGACAAGCAAACGCTAAACATAATTTTATGATCATTACCTTGAGGAGCAGAAGTCATAGTAGTGGCAACTTCAGCGACTTGTTCAATGCCCGCGAAGGTTTTCAGAATTTTTCCATCTTCCTCAGTCTCAAGAGGTTGGACATCACCTCCGCTAGAAGGTCCAAAATCATACAAGATATCATTAGAACCTTAATAGTTGATGTAGTCTTCTTCTATGTTGCTAAAAGTTTCTCCTCCAGAGCGGCAAGGGTCATCCACCATTTTTGCCCCAGCAGAAAAGAGAGGATCAACAAAAGCTTCTTTTTCCCTATTTGCATCCCAGACAAAAATAAATTAATCACAGAAATGAAAGGGATATAGAAGTATACAAAGAGAGGTGAAGACAATCTTACTTGAAGCCTGCTCGGTTTTTTCCCTTCAGTCTCTCCCAAGTCAGGTGATCTGATAGCTAAGGGATCAGAAGAGGGAACCCTAGCCGAGGAGGCCTCCCGCACGGCATCAGGCTTTGTTAATAAGGTCTGAGGAATCTTCCTCAGTGCTATCTTCTTCCTTGGAGGCCCTTGGGGAGAATTCGCCTTCCACTTTCGTTGAAGTGGACATCAGAATATCTTTTGTCCCTTTCCTCTTCGGAGCCTTTATCAACCTCCCCAGTAGCTTTCCTAGCGAGCAGACTTTCTGCTTCAATCGCCTCGCTAATGGCCTCGAATTCGGGAGACCTGCTACACGGACTCGCTTCCCCTGCTTGCGGTCGTCAACTTTTCTCTTCAGTCGGGCATCAATTAGTTTGTGTCTGGAAGTGTTTATCCTAAATTCCAGTACACAGGAGTCGGAGATATGGTACCATTGGCAGAATCTCAGACTTGTTAAAATGTTGGGAACACTAAGAGCGTAAAAAAAACGAACCCTTGTAGCAACAGAGTATCTCCAGCCTCGTGTGCCCGTCATTCAGACTGCCAGTGTGCCCCAATTGAGGGTTAGGATTGCCGACGTACAGTTGGTCATATCCAAATTGTCTAGCAAACCTACTGGGCATATATGGCTCCAAGAAGCACACGTCCCCGCAGCTGTACAATAAGTGGGCCGGTTGAATGTAGACCAACTACTTAAAGGTCCCTTGCCCAAGAGACGAATGATTGGCACATGTATCCTTGAACTCTTCACTGTATTCTGTGCCAGGAATGTGGGGAAACACCGGAAGAGGCTATAGTTGTCATGACGCCGCACTATCTTCTCGATCCTCGCCACATAATTTTGACTCCAACGGGAGGTCTCAAAATGGCGGAGAAAGCAAATTGAGCTCCTTCTGGTGGCTATTTACCTGGCTTGATCAAGGAAGGGCAATGCATCGCGAACCATGCCATCAAATATGTATATGTCAATTCAATTCTGGGACATGGTCCATATCGGGGAGCAACAATTTTCTTCCTTACTTTCTTGGAAGTGCCTTCCCTGTAGAACGCATCTGCCAGCGTCTGAAGCCCGTGCTAGATGCAGCATACCATTGCGGGAGCAGTCCAAGTGCATGTCCGTAGACCAATTGGACAGCAGGAAAGAGCGTCGTTAGGGAGATCCCATCTCGTGGAGAAGGGACCACACACCTCTCAGCCATAGAGAAAGAAAGCCCGCTAGGATGGCTGAACGGGACAAAGGCTGCCGGACTTGATGGTGATAACTCTTTAATTAATCACCCTTTTCCTACTCCCTGTCATCTTCTAAAATAATATCGCCACGTTCACTGGCTACCATCTGCGCCTGTATCGCGACATCAGGAACCGTAACGTTAATTTCTTTCGGACTGCTATCCAATTGAGGGAATAGGTAGTCCATGGTTCGAAGACTCGACCGAGTCGTATCCGACTCGGCACCCGCCGAGACGAGTCCGATACCCGACTCGCATGTTTGGGCGGTATTGACCCGACTCGGTGACGACTCGGCCGAATCGGCCGAGTCCCGAGATGACTCGGGACAACTCGGTCGAGTCGGCCCTTAGTCGAGCCGTCTGTTCTCCCCCTGCTCGATACCAGTAAAAAAAAAGAGAGACCTACTGCCATCGCTGTGAGTCGTCGCCTTCGCCGTGAGCTACCACCTTCGCAATGAGAGGGAGAGGGTGAGGGAGATTGGGTCAAGGCCGGGAGAGGGAGAGCGAAAGAGGAGAGGGAGAGATCAAGAGAGATCATGTTAGGGAGTGCAGAGAGAGGGAAAGCGAGAGAGAAGGGAAGGAGAGATCGAGAGAGACCCGGTGAGGGAGAGGGAGCCAGAGAGCGAGAGCGAGAGAAGAGATGGGGAGAGATCGAGAAAGAGATCGGGTGAGGGAGAGAGAGCCAGAGAGATATTATCTTATATTTTCTTTTTTTTGTTTTTCTCATATTTACCCCTCAAATCTTTCATATTTCTAAATTTACCCTACAAATCGCCATATTTCCCCAATTATTCCCTCAAAACATGTTTGTTTTGGATATGTAATACATGAATTTTGATGTCTACCTTTTTTTATGATTTGTCGTGATTTTTTTAGAATTTTTTAAGCTTTCTATGTATTCTTTTGCGTGTATCGACCGAGGCCGATCCGAGTCGCCGAGACTGATCCATCTCAGTGCCTGCCGAGTCGGCGGCTGAGACCGCGACTTTGAACCATTAGGTAGTTGGCCCTGCTTTTTAGTTCGTTAACATTATCTCGGGCACCATTGATGTCAAGGCAGATTTGGAAATGGCACATCAGCTCCCGGAAAGTCTCGTACAAAGCCCTATTCTGGGAGCTTAATTGTTGTAGCTCCTGGGCGCACGGGAAGTACTCTTCATAGGGAAGGTTGCCCATTGGAAGTTTTGATACTTCCCACATCTCATGGAGGGCTAATCCCAACTCCTCAATCGGAGTGAAGAATATCCCAGTGAACGGACAATATAACTCCAGGATGGCGTAGAAGTTTGGCACACTGATCTCCATCTCATTGCAGGTGGATCTAACGGCTTCGTACAACCTCAATCTCTTCAATTCATCACCGAACTCATTCAAGACATAATTTGTCAATTGGCTCCACCATTGTTTCTTTGTTGAGTGGACCCAACCCGGTGTTTTGAAGTCTCTTACCGAGTAATTTCCTTCAACTTTGACGAGCTGATTTAAGAATGTTCGTGCCATCGCTGGGTTCTCTCCCCCTGGCATGTCCTTGTCGACGAGACCATGATAAAAGCCGATCACTGGTCGAGGAGGTCCTGATCGATTGTATCATTGGGCGATTAGTATACCCACATGCACTGGCTTGAAGAAAGAGAGATGGAAGTGATGTTTGCTTGAGATGAGATAATATTTGTCTTCCCCAATTTTGAAGATCCATTGGTCTTCTCTAGCTGGCAGCTGCTGGTTCAAATCAGGAGCCGCGTCTCCAAACATGAACGACGGCTTGAGGAGCATGGCCATGTTGTTGCCTTCAAATATGGCGGTAGAAATTATGGTCCTCAAAATACGTCTATCCCTTTCAAGGACTAGCACATCCCGTTTAGGGGTACATGCCTCACTAAAAAGAAAAGTTTGCCCTTCGAATTGAAAGTGCACACTCCCGTCAATTCCCCGTGCTGAGCCAAAAAGACTATTAAGATGATAGTCAGGTAATGCATTGCAAAGAAAACGTGTTAGTAAGCTAAAACTAAGCACGAAATAATAAAGATTATTTAGCCTTGCCATTGGCTTAGCTTCGCCGAATCAATAGTTCTGCCCGACACAAAACTTAAAAGCCACAAGGGCTAAATTTGGGTAGGCTTAACTTCGTCAAACCCATAGTTATAACATAGCTTCAAAAACCATAGGCATAGCCTCGACAGAAATAAACATTTAAGTTTCTAGTCTCGCCGAAGCGAAACCAAAGGAGATGACTCCCTAGGTGTTCGCCCAAGGGAGATGAGCTCCCTAGCTTCGCCCAAGGGAGATGAGCTCCCTAGCTTCGCCCAAAGAGGCGAACTCCCTAAGTTTGCCCGAGGAGATGAACTCCCTAGCTTTGCCCAGTGAGGCGAATTCCTTAGCTTCGCCTAAAGAGGTGAACCCCTTAGATTCGCCCAAGGGAGATGGACTCCCAGATTCGCACAAAGGAATTGAACTCCCTGAGTTCACCGAAGTACAACATAGGGAGACAAAATTCCTAAAATTGCCTAGGTTTTTACTAGCGGAACAAAGAGATCGAAATCTCTAAAAAGGGTGAAGCTCTACAGACGATCGGCTGTTCGATGGTCGGAGCGATCGCGGTTAAAGTGGCCTCAACCACTTTAGAGGTGGTCACTGCCTCTTTCCTCGTGGTGCACTTGGGTGTCATGGAAGCTCTCGATGTAGAGGTTGAAAAAAAGGGGAAACCATAATTTTTGAACATGAAATTTTTAGAGAGAATTATCTCTCTAGAGCGGCCACACGCCTATTTCTAGGCGCAACACCTAGTCTCACCGTAAAGATAGGCTGTCATTTCAAATTTTGAAATGACAGGAGTGTTTGCCTCAAACGATGAAGCTAATAGCTTTGCCATATCACAACTTCGCTGCAATAGACGAGCTATCCTAGCGTAATGGGTTAACTTCGCCAGATTTATAGCCTTGCCGGATAGGCTTTCTGGTTTACAAAACGTGTTTGCATTTAGTCTCATACCACTTTTCGTTGATCAATAAATGGCCAAAGGCATCACAATGACTTCTCAATAGTCAAATTCAATCTAAATGACGTCAAATTTAGGCCACATCGTTCGTACTATAATTACTTCAGAAGGTTTGAACACAAGAAGTAATTCAAAGTATTTTGAAATCCGAACCAGCCCATTAAGGATCTTCAAAAACTTTGAAGGGGTTTCGTCGACACTTCTAAAAGACAATCCCAGGTAGCTCTTTAGCTGGTTTGTACGACGTCTAATTTGTCGACACTTCTAAAAGACAAGTCGCAGACAATTTGGCAATCAATTTACACTTTACCAAGCCTGTATTAATTCATGATGGATATATAAGTCATCTAGACCCTACTGAATCCAACTAAGTGTAAAGAGGGTCAAACACACCTTTAAACAGGCTTAGACAAGCTTAAAAGGTTATCATTTCAGCCCAACAGGCTCACTTCGCCGAATAGGCTAGCTTCACCGGAAGCTAAAAGCTTAGCTTCACCGCAAGCATAGCGTCGCCGCCGAACAAGCAAAGCTTCAGGTCTGTTGATCTTTTCAAATTCCTTGAGTAGGATTATGAGCTATTACCCCCACTAACTTAGTGAGATTGACTGCCTCTTTTAATGGGCGGTTATACGCATTAAAATTTCTCATTAAGAGGAGATAATCAAGGGGATAATAACTCCCCTAAGCCAACGACTGTTGGCTAGCCTCGCCGAAAGGCTATTCTAGCCTTGTCGAAGGCTATTTTGGCCTCGCCGGACAGGTATTACAAGCTATTTGCAGCATCATTTAACAACTTTTGCTGATTTTTAGAGGATGATCACCCCTATTGAGTCTATAAATAGCTCACCAGTAGGCTAAGACATGGAGGGTGACAAAGGGGGCGACAGAATAAAAAACGAGGACACAGAGAAACAGAGACAAACGAGAGGCTACTTCTTTGCTTTCCAAGAGAATAGAGAGAATCTTTCCCTCATCCTCAGATTAATACTGGGTTCCGCCACCCTAATCCTTCAATTTCGCATCAGCGTCAAGGAAATTCCTGGAGCCGGTGAGATGGAATTCCTAGCAGTAAATTCGAGGCTTGTTGGTCGCATCGTCAAAGGGGCAGACTCCTATCGGCACACTTTTCCAGAATTATTTTTGTAGAAGATTCTTGTAATTTTCTGTTTAAATTACTTATAATTCTTCTCTCTTAGGTTTTCCGATAACCCCAATTTTTCAATGGAAAACAACCCGTATTATCTTAACAGAACATTTTATATGAAGTGCATCCTTAATTTTTGAGTAGCATTGGAGTATGTGAAATTGTGTATGCGTTAGGGAATGATTAATTGGCTGCTCTCAGTGGGACTTGCTGCTGTTCGTTTGTATACATGTTCCCTACTTCTCCTTAAGTTTAAACTGCCTATCAATACATTGAAATATTGTTGCCAGTCAATTTTATAACTGATGTTATGCTTATTTCTCTATTTTCATCAATGAAGGAACACGAATGCCTCAATCCCGGTACTTGCTTGCACTATCATGCTTTCAGATGAATCTTCTCCGTGAAGCTGAGACAACATTATGTCCAGTCAATGAGCCCAATTCAGAGGTAAATAATCCTGGATGTCTGTTTCTCATTGGTTCTTTGTACAAAGGCATATTTATGGAATTATAATTTCTCAGTAAAAATATGATGCCTATAGTTTTTAGTATCTCTCATTCTGGCCAAGTTTGATATACATATTATAGCACATTAAATGAACTGATTCCTTTATCTTGTTGTACGCAAAACCTTCATTGAAGTGGAGGTGAGCGCTCTCAGAATTTTGGAAGAGTACTCAGGCTTTCTTAATGAAATAATTCAGAAAGATGATGAAAGCAACACATTTGCTTGGACTAATTTAAGATGACCTCATTGGAGTTTTAAATACATTTCTGATGGTATCGAGAATGCTTGAGAAAAAGGTGTACATTCTTTTCCAAGTTACTCATGGAATATAATATATTGTACCAGCGGATCCCCTTGATTAGTTTTCCTTTTGGCCATATGCTTGGGCAACTCATAACTCCAGTTTTTCCCCCTTCTCTTGTTACAATATATTATTTGATTGCAAGGAAGAAAATGGTTGAATTTGAATCTCCACTAATGATTATTTGTATCAAATATCTTTACTCTCATGACTGATGCTGGCCTCATTCTGTTGGAACCCAAAATTACCAGCTAAAAATCTTCGGAACTTTGAATTCTTGAAGTTTAACATATTCAAAGTACTTGTGGGACAAATGGTTACCTCATAGATGATTGGAAGATTTGAGTATACAAGGACTGCCAGCTATTTACTGATTCATATTTCTGAGCTTCTAGTCACTTACGTGGCTTTCATAATTTTACAATGCACCAATATCTTTTCTTTAGTATTGATTATTGTTTTCTCCTTCATACAGGTTCCCAATGGAGCAGCCGGCCATTATCTTTTGGGGCTTGTCTATAGGTTTGTTCTCTTCCCCGTAAGCCCTTTATACTATCAAATCCTTAATTTGGACAGTTTTTTAAAACTTCCCTTTATGATTTTAATTTATCAAAAAAGTGTAAGAGTGATTGTAGATAGATAATCTCTCTGCTACGATATAATTCAAGGTATGTGGCTGGACTCACGATCACACGCCTCTTATGTAGCCTGTCTTCCATTTTATCTTGTCCTTTTTAATGTGCCCTCCACATCATTTCTCAAGATACAATAGCAGATTCCATAGAAAGCTCCAATTTGCTCTGGAATTTAGTCATGCCATCCATCTTCTTTCAAAAATTTAAAATTCAATAACCATCCAATCCCGACCACCACCAGAAGGGGAATCACAGTGTTGTCGGCGGGCTGGCTATGTGAGGTCGGCCGGCGGTGTTGTCGGCGTCGGCGGCAAAGGCGGAGGGAGATGTGATGGCGGGAATTTGCAGTATGAAAAAGATTAGCGTTAGGTTTTTGGTTATGTGGGAAGGGAAGATAAACAACAAGATTTTTTTAAATTCTTTTTCTCTCTTTATCTTCTGTTTTTCTCTCTTTTTTTTAAGAAAAAATATAGGGTTCTGATCTAGGTTTTTGAAGAAGATGAAAAATTTGAAGGGGATTGGAAAACAAATGCCCTCATACCAAAATTGATATAATATGAGGTGGATCGTAATCACCTTCAATCCAAAGAAAAGAGAAAACTAGAGTTTAAGAAAGAAGATAAAAAACTGGATAGACTTTGGGTTTCACACCCCTTGCACACTATCGAGCTTCACACCCCTTATACCAAATTGGACTTCACACTTCTCACACCATCCTCAAGATCTCATATCTTAAGAATTTAACTGGAAATTTTCATCCATTTCCTAAAGAGGTCTTGAGGCTTATTTATAAGCTTTACAAAATCTAATTCTCACAATATAACCAATGTGGTACTAAAAACAAAGAAAATAAAATAACTAAAATAAAATCAAAATAAAATAAAGCAAAACAACTAAATAGACTAGAGCCAAAGGAATGCAGTCTCCCTCTTCTGGTGTAGACTCGCTCAAACGGCGTGATGTCCTCATCAATAACCCAAAAAAGTTGTGCATGGCTGAACATTGCACAACACTTATCAATCCACGTGTGGAGCCCCATCACCAACCGCAAAAGCTCGATGAAAGGAAAGGAAACGCAGAAAATGTTGAGGTCTACCATTTCTAAAGCTAAATTTTTTAGCATGCTCTAAGTATTATCTTATTTTAATCTTTTTACATCTCAGCAACACTTAAGTTTTTTATTTATGTGTATGTGCATTTGTGCATGCCAAGATACTAGTCTCCTATAATCTGCACTGATCTATCTGATAGTTTTAACTATGCATAAATGTACTAATTGTCAGACCTGCATTCTGCCTGCCATTCATCATTTGCATGATACTAGTGCTAGAATAGGTTTCTTCTGGTTATTGAGTATTGAAGAATGGTTGAGAAGGCGCTCTTCTGATATCTCTAGTTGGTTGCCATACAGTCTCGGCATTGGCTAATAGGTACAACTTGCATGATCCCTACGTCCTAGTGTAATACTTCATTTAACGCGGTTGAATATCTGTATAATGTTTTCGTTTTAGCATCTCTCTCAATTTTCTATGTAAATTCAAACACAATGAGTGCATGACATTAGAAATAGTAGTAGTTACTTTATCTAGCAATTTGTATCTGACTCCACTTGAAACATTCATGGGACATAACACTAGAACCAATAGTATATTGAGCTAAGCAACTGGGAAACATTATTTTGTTCTTTCTCTTCTTTTGCTTGTGCCAATAAAATGCATGCGCTAAGCTAACACAATTTGAGGCAAGGTTATGTTGGAAGCAGAACAACAACAAAGCTGTTGACAGTCCACTTCAGCTGTCGACAGGTTTCTTATGCTGTCAACAGAGTGACTTCACAGGGTTTTCCCGAGAGTCAGGCCACTAGAGTCTGTCGACAGGCCACTTCAGCTGTCGACAACTGAAGTCGTATCAACAGTATCCGATCAGAACCAGATTGAGTTTTCCAGTCCGAGTTGAATTCTGATTGATTATGTTTTTCTTTTATTTAATTAAGTTTCGTAGTTAGAGTAGTGTTCCTTTTTATTTTGCTTATATAAGGTCATTGTATTTTTGAAACTTTGATTTAACTTTTGATTATCAATTAAATGGAGTTTTTTCTCTCTTGCTCGTGGATTCGAGCGTATTCCTACCTAAAGGCATCTTTTAGGGTTCATTGACGCTAGAATGAGATCTACCCTGCGTTGTTTGCTTCTTTATTTGCCTTAAGTGGTATCAGAACTTCGGCTACTGTCTGGCGATGGCATGGGACGATAATGGATTGCAAGGTCTTTCTACAAGGATGGGCACTGCTGAAAGGAGGGTCGACACTATCAAGTCAACCTTGAATCTTATATTCTAAGAGATCAAGAAGTTATTCCTCAAAATTAATGTTCGAAGTTTAGCCGATGGTACGTACCGAAGTGGACATGATTGTCTATCAAATCAACTTCCACCACAACAACCTCCGTCACATCAACCACCATCACATCATCAACTATCAAGGTATCCTCTACAATATCTTCAATTTAATGAATTTTTCTATGAAGAGAAATTGCGCAATCCCATTTATCAATACAATAATATTGAAGATGATTATGAAGAGGAAGGGATGGACTATGAAAGGTGAAGGAGGTTTGCTAATTCTAATCTAAACAGGGGAGATAGATTTTCTAACCCTAATAGGAGAGACAAATTTCCTTATCCTAATTCTATTCGTGACAAAGAGGGAGTATACTCAAATCCTGATGAGTTTAGGCTCTCTTCTTTTGATGGGAGTCTTGATATCGAATCCTCCTTGATTTGGATTGATGAAATTGATAACCTGTAGTCTGTATGACATGGTGTATATTCTTATGGAGAATCATGTCAAGTTTGTTGCTTACAAACTTAAAAGAAGAGCAACAATATGGTGGAATCAACTGCAAAGCATCCGTATGCAACAAGGCAAACCACCCATAAGAACTTGGAGGCGAATGAAATGACTTTTACAAGGTAAATTTCTCCCTCCAGATTATCATCAAATTTTGTTCAAATAATTTGAGAGTTGCTCTCAAGGAAATAGAACCGTTACCACATATACCGAAGAGTTCTATTGGCTTTCCTTTCACTATGGATTAGCTATGAGAAGAACAACTAGCGGCAAATACACTAGTGAGCTCATGTATTCAATTCAAAAACATGTGCTTCTACACAACGTGTTCTCCCTTGATGAAGCTCATAACCTTGCTTTGGAGGCAGAAGAGATGGTGATTTGGCCCGACCTTTCATGAGATCTTATCGATCGAACGAAACAGCGGAGCAACATCAGCAACCACCAATTAAAGATCAGTCAACCAAGAGAGTTTCATCAACTGACATGCTTGCAACCAACAATCAGATGAGTGTCCGAGATATTCAAACTAATGTTACTTTCATTTAGAAATTTCAAGCGGCTGTAAGTAAAGCAAAATCTCTCGATGACAACAATTTGGTTATGAAGCCTATTCCATCTATTTCAAAGTCTACAGAAGAAGGAAAGCCTAAGTTCATATCCATATGCAATCGAGGTGAGTTTTTGGTGGAATCAAAGGAAATATAGCAAAGCTTTGCTTTAGTTGTCAAAGAGGAAGTTTTCCCTATATTGCACTGACACGACAACATTGAAATAGACACGACACGTAGACACATGATGAATTCTAAAAAAAACACACGACACGTGTGTCCGACACATTTGAGACACGACACAGCTCCATGATATGAGTGTCCGTGCTACATAGGTTTCTCCAACCGCTGAAATTCTCGAGAAGATAGAACCATCATTAGAAGAGTCCAAAGGAGTTGTGCACGACAAGCTTCCGAAGGGATCACCTATGAGGGATATACCACATCACATTGATCTTATCTCGGAAGCAAGTCTACTTAATCTTTCACACTACCGGATGTATCTTAAAGAAAGTGAAGTTCTAAAAAAGAAGTTTGAAGAGTTGAAACGCAAAAGCCACAACTGAGAGAGCATGAATAAAGCAATTGGACTTCCTCGCACGCAAAAGAGTAGATTTTGTGGAGAAATCTGATAAGGAGGACAAGACAACAACGACAAGAAGAGACGAGAAAAACTCTTTGAAGAAGAAGATATGATGAAGGTGTATTTGGGGAGAGAGAATCTCAGCTGAAAGAGTCCCTACCGAGTAGCTATATCCAGATTGGAATTCGAGGATGAGTTCTTTTGAAGAGGGAGGGACTGATATAGGAAGCAGAACAACAACAAAGCTGTCAGCTGTCGACAATCCATTTCAATTGTTGACATGTCTCTTATGCTGTCAATAGAGTGATTTCGACAGGGTTTCCCCGAGAGTCAGGCCACTACAGTCTGTCGAAAAGCTGCTTAAGTTGTCGACAGCTGAAGTCTATCAGCAGTATCCGAACCAGAACCAAATTGAGTTTTTCAGTCTGAGTTGGATTTGGTTTTTTTCTTTTATTTAATTAGGTTTCCTACTTAGAGTAGTGTTCCTTTTTATTTTTCTTATATAAGGCCATTGTATCTTTGCAACCTTGATTCAACTTTTGATTATCAATTAAATTGAGTTTATTCTCTTGCTTGTGCATTCGAGTTCTCTTTTTTCATGGATTCGAGTTGTTTGCTCGTGGATTCGAGTGTTTTCCTACCTAGGGGCATCCTTTAGGGTTCGTCGGCGTTAGCACTTGATCTAACCGGCGTTGTTCGCTTCCTTGTTTGCGTCACAAGGTTGATGGGGACATGGCATCAGCGCGCCCGGGGAGATTCGATCGCGTGTATCAGCGCAGGAGGCGTCGAGCTGCTTCTCTTTGGTTTTAGCTGGAGTCTGTATTTTTTTATTTATTTGAGTCCATGTTGTTTTCTTTGTTTTAATTTTTGTATTTCTCCTTTTTTTAGTCCCACATCGACTACGTGGAGAAAGTCTTCAGGTTGTAAGCCTATAAAGGCAAAGGTCTAATAAGTTGTAAAAGAATGCACTCTTGATTAATGAATTGTTGGATTTTCATTTTGAAAATTTAATTATGAAGTTGGAGTGTGAAACCCACTTTAGATAGGATTTGTGTGTGAAGCCAAATCTTAGTTACCTTTTATCTCTTTATCTCTAATTTCTCAATCCAATTGCAAACCCAATCCAATCCACAAAAATCACAACCGATTACAATTTTTTTATCCACAAAACACCCACCTGATCCCACCTTCCCATTGCTTGCACCAACACCCACCAGCAAACACCAATCACCAAAATCCTTGCTCCCTTCCTCTGCC
The DNA here is from genome assembly GCA_038442645.1 of Agave tequilana. NCBI lineage: Eukaryota > Viridiplantae > Streptophyta > Magnoliopsida > Asparagales > Asparagaceae > Agave > Agave tequilana. The sequence goes on from JAVJIF010003275.1 coordinate 101,196, forward strand.
GCCAGGAACCATGCCGCATATTCCACCATTCACAGCCAACAAATAAAAAAAAAACAAGAGAAAAGCCAAAACCTTTCCCCACGTGACCCGCCCCATCTTCTCCCTGCATCACCCACCAACAAACCCCCAATTAGCTACAAAAACAAAGGTATTAACCTCCCCTCTTCCCTGTTTTTTTTTCCACAGCCGCAAGCACATGATCCTCCCCACTTGCTTGCGTGAGCATACCATCCCCCATATTTCCAAACATACCAAGATCCCCTCCATCTCCATAGGCGTGAAACACAGGAGCTGCAAGTGCCCCTCTCCCTCTTCATATGCGTCAACCAGGAGCACCACCGAACACTGCCGCCTCTGTCCAGCAATCGAGTGTTCCGTTGCGTGATCCAGCGGTCTCTCACCTGCAATAGTAAACACACAACTTCAGTCCACTTTCAATTAGATCGGAAAAGAGTATTAAAGCAAGTCAACGCTTCAACAGGTACTTTTATTTTCAGTAAAATCAGAATATCTGTAGGATTACACTGCTTATTTTATCTCTAGAATATTATCATTAATTCTCTGTTGTCCACAAATATTGGTGAGCGAGTGTAATTCTTTTACCCTTGTGTTATATTGCTTTGATATTGCAAGTGGATTATTCCTTAACTGAAGCATTGCATGTGGTTAGTGAAGATTAAAATTGTCCGATCTACGAGTATAAACATTTTTGTTTAAACCCATCTTGCCATACAATTATTTTAGATTTATTCCTGCTGAAGATCGCGACTTGTTATGAAACGTTGTAAGTTTAACTCTATCACTGAGTTTTGATATTATCCGCATACTGTTTCACATTATTTTTGGTATCAGAGCATGGTTTAGGTAAAAAAAAAATTGCATTAGCATATAGTTAGGGATCTCATTTATTTTTGCATAAATTAAAAAAAAAATTTTTTACTTGCATTCATCTAGATCTTGTTAGTGCATGCCCACCCGTAGTGGACACCCCTATTTGCTAGGAGAGTCTAGTGAGTCAGGCATAACAACTATGGATCCCCAACAACTCGCCGATGCAATCGCTGCCATACAAGCCCAACTAGCCAACCTGACCCAAACTGCAATCCAGACTGGAGATAGGTTAGGTAGAGTTGAAACTCGTCTCGAGAACCGCAATGAACATGAAGGGGAACGTAATCGGTTGGTACCATACCAAGGACGCGGTGAGCGAGACCCTGATAGTCAGTTCTTGAAGAGTATCAAGGTTGATGTCCCAACATTCGATGGACGTCATGATCCACAATTTTTTCTTGATTGGACTCAACAACTTGACAAGTACTTCACGTGGTATGATCTCACTGAGCCCAGAAAAGTTAAGTTTGCGGCGATGAAGTTAACCGGTCAAGCTAGCCAGTATTGGACTAACTTGGTGAACATGCGTGCTGCTCGTGACTAAGAACCAATCGATACCTGGAGAAGAATGAAAGATGAACTTAAAGGAAAGTATGTGCCGCCATCATTTAGTGCCCGTCTCATGGACAAGTGGCACCGATACACTCAAGGCAACAAATCGGCACAGGAATATGTGGAGAAATTTGATGAGTTTCTCATCAGATGCAACGCCCTTAACACTGAACGGCAAGCTCAAATCATGTCTAGGTTTAGAGCCGGACTTAGGGAAGACTTACGAACTGAACTTTTGGCTCGTGAAATCACCGAGCTCGAAAAAGCCTACGCGTTAGTTCAAGATTTAGATGTGGCCAAATCTAGTTCTGTTTCTAAGAGTCATGTACAAACAACTAGGCCTCACTCGGGTTCATACCCCAACCGTTTTCAAAGTCAAACTTCTTCCCACAAGGTAGATACTAAAGGCAAGAGTATCGAGAATAAAGGCAAAGGCACTGATAGAGAGTTCTCCAAACTGAATCCCACAATCAAATGTTACAAGTGCCAGGGATATGGACATGTAGCTGCCAATTGTCCAACTCCGGTCAAAATTGCCTTAGTCAATGGGGAACCTGAAGTAGTATCAGAAACGGAATCTGAGGAGTTTATTTTCCAGGGAGAAGAAGAAGAATCTGATATGGACGACGATACCACAGGTGATAGCATTGGTCTCATCTGCATTCAACCTACGACGTCGATTCATTTATCCGTCGTCAGATGTGCCTTATCTCAACCCAAGGAGAAAGATGACTGGAGACGAACCACCATGTTTCACATCATTATGAAGATTGGTGGTAGAAGCTGCAAGATAATTGTAGACAGTGGAAGTTGTATTAATGCTGTATCGTCTACAGTAATTGCCAAAATTGGCCTGAAGGCTGAACCCCATCCGCATCCTTATAGAGTAACGTGGATTAACTCTTCAACACTGGAAGTCAAGCAAAGATGTCTTGTCCCGATAGACTTTGGTCTCTACAAGGACAAAATTTGGTGCGATGTTGTATCTATGGATGTGGGTCACGTTATCCTTGGACGACCATGGCTATATGACAAGGATGTTACCATTTACGGTCGGTCGAACATGTGTCAATTCGAACACGAAGGAAAGAAGATCAAATTGTTACCTCGTGAGCCCAAGACTGAATCATCTGAACCAAAGCCTGTCACAGTGAAGAAAACTAACAGTATCAGCTTGATTACGGCAAAAGCTTTCAGTCAAGATGTAGAAAAAGGAGCTCCCTTCGTGATTCTTGCGACCAAGGAAGTTACTAAGGAATCCAACACTGCGATTCCCTCCGAAGTCACACCATTGATTGCGGAGTTCGCTGATGTGTTTCCTGAAGATCTCCCAGACAAGCTTCCACCGATGCGTGACATACAACACGCTATTGATCTAGTCCCGGGAGCTAGTCTTCCTAACTTGCCCCACTATAGAATGAACCCCACCGAGCATGTCGAACTCAAGAGGCAAGTTGATGAATTGATGAGGAAGGGCTTCATTCAAGAGAGCATGAGTCCTTGCGCGGTTCCCGCCCTACTGACGCCCAAAAAAGACGGATCTTGGCGTATGTGCGTGGATAGTCGTGCCATTAACAAGATAACGGTTAAATATCGTTTTCCCATTACCTAGACTGGACGATATGTTGGATATGATGTCTGGTGCCACTATTTTCTCCAAGATTGATCTCAAGAGTGGTTATCACCAAATTCGCATCCGTCCTGGAGATGAATGGAAGACCGCCTTCAAAACGAAGGATGGGTTATATGAGTGGATGGTCATGCCTTTTGGATTGACCAATGCTCCGAGCACTTTCATGCGAGTAATGACGCAAGTACTACGTCCATTTATGGGCAAATTCTTAGTAGTGTACTTTGACGACATTCTCATCTACAGCCAATCTCGTGAGCAACACCTCGACCACCTACGTCAAGTTTGTTCTGTATTGAGGAAGGAAGAGTTGTACGCTAATCCTAAGAAGTGCACCTTTCTCTCGTCACAAGTTCAATTCCTCGGATTTGTGATATCTGTTGATGGAGTTTCTGCGGATCCTGAGAAGATCAGAGCCATTGAGGAATGGCCCGAGCCTAAGACGATTCGTGATGTAAGAAGTTTTCACGGACTTGCTACCTTCTATCGTCGGTTCATTAAAGGATTTAGCACTGTCATGGCTCCAATCACTGACTGTTTGAAGAAGGGAGAATTCAACTGGTCTCATGCTGCCACGAAGGCATTTATCGAGATCAAGAAAAGAATGGTCAGCGCTCCTGTTATGCGTCTCCCTGATTTTTCTAAAGTCTTTGAAGTAGCGTGTGACGCATCAGGAATTGGAATAGGCGGAGTCCTCGCTCAAGAAGGTCATCCAGTTGCTTACTTCAGTGAGAAACTGAATGATGCCCGACAACGATACTCCACTTATGATAAAGAATTCTATGCGGTGATTCAAGCACTTCGCTATTGGCGACATTACCTTTTGCCGCATGAGTTTGTTCTCTTCTCTGATCATGAGGCCCTAAAGTACATCTACTCTCAAAAGAAGTTGAACGCGCGACATGGGCGATGGATTGAGTTCCTTCAAGACTACACGTTCACTCTACGCCACAAAACAGGTGTAGAAAACAAAGCCGCTGATGCTCTCAGCCGCCGTATTTTCATCTTGACCAAGATGTCCACGGTGGTAAACGGCTTTGAGAAGATAAAAGCTGAATACGAGTCGTGTCCCGATTTTTACGACATATACGCCATATTGATAGATGGATCGACTCAAGAAGTGGATGGTTATACCCTACATGATGGGTATCTCTTTCAAGGCCGAAAGTTATGCATCCCAAGAACCTCCCTTAGAGAATTTCTTGTGTGGGAACTGCATGCTGGTGGTCTTGCTGGGCATTTCGGGAATGAGAAGACCATAGAAGCCGTTGAGTATCGGTTCTATTGGCCAGGGTTAAAACGTGACGTTACCAAACATGTTGGAAGGTGTCATACCTGTCAACTCGCAAAGCAACAGAAACAGAACACCGGTTTGTATACTCCATTACCGTTCCGAATTGTCCATGGCAGGATGTTAGTATGGACTTTGTGTTAGGACTCCCAAAAACTCTCAGAAAGCATGATTCAGTCCTAGTTGTCGTGGATCGCTTTTCTAAAATGGCCCACTTTCTGCCTTGCTCCCGTACTTCTGACGCCTCTAAAGTGGCAAAAATCTTTTTCGATGGTGTCGTTAAACTGCACGGTCTACCTAAGACTATTGTGTCGGACAGAGACGTTAAGTTCACTAGTTATTTCTGGAAGACCCTTTGGCACATGTTAGGGACAAAATTAAAATTCTCTACTGCTTTTCACCCTCAGACCGACGGTCAAACCGAGGTTGTGAATAGAAGTTTAGGAAATTTATTGCGTACCCTTGTTGGCGAACATATTGGAAGTTGGGATCTAAAGTTGTCTATTGCCGAGTTTGCATATAATTCATCAGTTAATAGGACAACAGGTAAAAGTCCACATGAAATAGTATATGGTTTTAGGCCTAGGCAGCCCATTGATCTCATTCCCATGGTTGATCATTATAGAGTCTCTGAGTCTGCATCCTCCTTTGCCACGTATATGCATGAATTGCACCAGGTCATCAGTGATAAAATTAAACAAAGCAACTTTGACTACAAGCTACGAGCTGATGTTAGGAGAAAATTTAAAACTTTTGATATTGGCGATCTTGTGATGGTCCGGATTCGTCCGGAACGGTTTCCACCGGGAACTGTTAAAAAATTACATGCTCGTAGTGCTGGACCATTCAAAATCTTAACAAAACTTAATGACAATGCTTATGTTATTGATCTTCCTAAAGATTTTGGAATTAATCCTTCTTTCAATATTGAGGATCTAGTAGAATACAAGGGTCCAAATTTTAACCCCAGCAACCCATTGGTTGATGAGCCTACCCCTGAGCCATTTTCTGAGGGACCCCCACTTCCATCACTCCCAGATATCAGTCCTAATACAACAGAGAATATTGATAAAATTCTAGATGATAAAATTATCTCCACAAGAGATGGTGGAACTCAACGGTATCTGATACGCTGGAAAGGGAAGTCACCTGCTGAGGACACGTGGCTAGATCGCAGTGAGTTGCAGCAAATTGATCCAGATCTGTTGGAGTATTATGAGAGCTCCTTCACACATGACTCGACGGAGTCGAGTTCTCTCCCACCTGGGGAGAATGATGGGGACATGGCATCAGCGCGCCCGGGGAGATTCGATCGCGTGTATCAGCGCAGGAGGCGTCGAGCTGCTTCTCTTTGGTTTTAGCTGGAGTCTGTATTTTTTTATTTATTTGAGTCCATGTTGTTTTCTTGTTTTAATTTTTGTATTTCTCCTTTTTTTAGTCCCACATCGACTACGTGGAGAAAGTCTTCAGGTTGTAAGCCTATAAAGGCAAAGGTCTAATAAGTTGTAAAAGAATGCACTCTTGATTAATGAATTGTTGGATTTTCATTTTGAAAATTTAATTATGAAGTTGGAGTGTGAAACCCACTTTAGATAGGATTTGTGTGTGAAGCCAAATCTTAGTTACCTTTTATCTCTTTATCTCTAATTTCTCAATCCAATTGCAACCCAATCCAATCCACAAAAATCACAACCGATTACAATTTTTTTATCCACAAAACACCCACCTGATCCCACCTTCCCATTGCTTGCACCAACACCCACCAGCAAACACCAATCACCAAATCCTTGCTCCCTTCCTCTGCCGCCAGGAACCATGCCGCATATTCCACCATTCACAGCCAACAAATAAAAAAAAAACAAGAGAAAAGCCAAAACCTTTCCCCACGTGACCCGCCCCATCTTTTCCCTGCATCACCCACCAACAAACCCCCAATTAGCTACAAAAACAAAGGTATTAACCTCCCTCTTCCCTGTTTTTTTTTTCCACAGCCGCAAGCACATGATCCTCCCCACTTGCTTGCGTGAGCATACCATCCCCCATATTTCCAAACATACCAAGACCCCCTCCATCTCCATAGGCGTGAAACACAGGAGCTGCAAGTGCCCCTCTCTCTCTCTCTTCATATGCGTCAACCAGGAGCACCACCGAACACTGCCGCCTCTGTCCAGCAATCGAGTGTTCCGTTGCGTGATCCAGCGGTCTCTCACCTGCAATAGTAAACACACAACTTCAGTCCACTTTCAATTAGATCGGAAAAGAGTATTAAAGCAAGTCAACGCTTCAACAGGTACTTTTATTTTCAGTAAAATCAGAATATCTGTAGGATTACACTGCTTATTTTATCTCTAGAATATTATCATTAATTCTCTGTTGTCCACAAATATTGGTGAGCGAGTGTGATTCTTTTACCCTTGTGTTATATTGCTTTGATATTGCAAGTGGATTATTCCTTAACTGAAGCATTGCATGTGGTTAGTGAAGATTAAAATTGTCCGATCTACGAGTATAAACATTTTTGTTTAAACCCATCTTGCCATACAATTATTTTAGATTTATTCCTGCTGAAGATCGCGACTTGTTATGAAACGTTGTAAGTTTAACTCTATCACTGAGTTTTGACATTATCCGCATACTGTTTCACATTATTTTTGGTATCAGAGCATGGTTTAGGTAAAAAAAAAAAAATTGCATTAGCATATAGTTAGGGATCTCATTTATTTTTGCATAAATTAAAAAAAAAAAATTTTTTTTACTTGCATTCATCTAGATCTTGTTAGTGCATGCCCACCCGTAGTGGACACCCCTATTTGCTAGGAGAGTCTAGTGAGTCAGGCATAACAACTATGGATCCCCAACAACTCGCCGATGCAATCGCTGCCATACAAGCCCAACTAGCCAACCTGACCCAAACTGCAATCCAGACTGGAGATAGGTTAGGTAGAGTTGAAACTCGTCTCGAGAACCGCAATGAACATGAAGGGGAACGTAATCGGTTGGTACCATACCAAGGACGCGGTGAACGAGACCCTGATAGTCAGTTCTTGAAGAGTATCAAGGTTGATGTCCCAACATTCGATGGACGTCATGATCCACAATTTTTTCTTGATTGGACTCAACAACTTGACAAGTACTTCACGTGGTATGATCTCACTGAGCCCAGAAAAGTTAAGTTTGCGGCGATGAAGTTAACCGGTCAAGCTAGCCAGTATTGGACTAACTTGGTGAACATGCGTGCTGCTCGTGACCAAGAACCAATCGATACCTGGAGAAGAATGAAAGATGAACTTAAAGGAAAGTATGTGCCGCCATCATTTAGTGCCCGTCTCATGGACAAGTGGCACCGATACACTCAAGGCAACAAATCGGCACAGGAATATGTGGAGAAATTTGATGAGTTTCTCATCAGATGCAACGCCCTTAACACTGAAGGGCAAGCTCAAATCATGTCTAGGTTTAGAGCCGGACTTAGGGAAGACTTACGAACTGAACTTTTGGCTCGTGAAATCACCGAGCTCGAAAAAGCCTACGCGTTAGTTCAAGATTTAGATGTGGCCAAATCTAGTTCTGTTTCTAAGAGTCATGTACAAACAACTAGGCCTCACTCGGGTTCATACCCCAACCGTTTTCAAAGTCAAACTTCTTCCCACAAGGTAGATACTAAAGGCAAGAGTATCGAGAATAAAGGCAAAGGCACTGATAGAGAGTTCTCCAAACTGAATCCCACAATCAAATGTTACAAGTGCCAGGGATATGGACATGTAGCTGCCAATTGTCCAACTCCGGTCAAAATTGCCTTAGTCAATGGGGAACCTGAAGTAGTATCAGAAACGGAATCTGAGGAGTTTATTTTCCAGGGAGAAGAAGAAGAATCTGATATGGACGACGATACCACAGGTGATAGCATTGGTCTCATCTGCATTCAACCTACGACGTCGATTCATTTATCCGTCGTCAGATGTGCCTTATCTCAACCCAAGGAGAAAGATGACTGGAGACGAACCACCATGTTTCACATCATTATGAAGATTGGTGGTAGAAGCTGCAAGATAATTGTAGACAGTGGAAGTTGTATTAATGCTGTATCGTCTACAGTAATTGCCAAAATTGGCCTGAAGGCTGAACCCCATCCGCATCCTTATAGAGTAACGTGGATTAACTCTTCAACACTGGAAGTCAAGCAAAGATGTCTTGTCCCGATAGACTTTGGTCTCTACAAGGACAAAATTTGGTGCGATGTTGTATCTATGGATGTGGGTCACGTTATCCTTGGACGACCATGGCTATATGACAAGGATGTTACCATTTACGGTCGGTCGAACATGTGTCAATTCGAACACGAAGGAAAGAAGATCAAATTGTTACCTCGTGAGCCCAAGACTGAATCATCTGAACCAAGCCTGTCACAGTGAAGAAAACTAACAGTATCAGCTTGATTACGGCAAAAGCTTTCAGTCAAGATGTAGAAAAAGGAGCTCCCTTCGTGATTCTTGCGACCAAGGAAGTTACTAAGGAATCCAACACTGCGATTCCCTCCGAAGTCACACCATTGATTGCGGAGTTCGCTGATGTGTTTCCTGAAGATCTCCCAGACAAGCTTCCACCGATGCGTGACATACAACACGCTATTGATCTAGTCCCGGGAGCTAGTCTTCCTAACTTGCCCCACTATAGAATGACCCCACCGAGCATGTCGAACTCAAGAGGCAAGTTGATGAATTGATGAGGAAGGGCTTCATTCAAGAGAGCATGAGTCCTTGCGCGGTTCCCGCCCTACTGACGCCCAAAAAAGACGGATCTTGGCGTATGTGCGTGGATAGTCGTGCCATTAACAAGATAACGGTTAAATATCGTTTTCCCATTACCTAGACTGGACGATATGTTGGATATGATGTCTGGTGCCACTATTTTCTCCAAGATTGATCTCAAGAGTGGTTATCACCAAATTCGCATCCGTCCTGGAGATGAATGGAAGACCGCCTTCAAAACGAAGGATGGGTTATATGAGTGGATGGTCATGCCTTTTGGATTGACCAATGCTCCGAGCACTTTCATGCGAGTAATGACGCAAGTACTACGTCCATTTATGGGCAAATTCTTAGTAGTGTACTTTGACGACATTCTCATCTACAGCCAATCTCGTGAGCAACACCTCGACCACCTACGTCAAGTTTGTTCTGTATTGAGGAAGGAAGAGTTGTACGCTAATCCTAAGAAGTGCACCTTTCTCTCGTCACAAGTTCAATTCCTCGGATTTGTGGTATCTGTTGATGGAGTTTCTGCGGATCCTGAGAAGATCAGAGCCATTGAGGAATGGCCCGAGCCTAAGACGATTCGTGATGTAAGAAGTTTTCACGGACTTGCTACCTTCTATCGTCGGTTCATTAAAGGATTTAGCACTGTCATGGCTCCAATCACTGACTGTTTGAAGAAGGGAGAATTCAACTGGTCTCATGCTGCCACGAAGGCATTTATCGAGATCAAGAAAAGAATGGTCAGCGCTCCTGTTATGCGTCTCCCTGATTTTTCTAAAGTCTTTGAAGTAGCGTGTGACGCATCAGGAATTGGAATAGGCGGAGTCCTCGCTCAAGAAGGTCATCCAGTTGCTTACTTCAGTGAGAAACTGAATGATGCCCGACAACGATACTCCACTTATGATAAAGAATTCTATGCGGTGATTCAAGCACTTCGCTATTGGCGACATTACCTTTTGCCGCATGAGTTTGTTCTCTTCTCTGATCATGAGGCCCTAAAGTACATCTACTCTCAAAAGAAGTTGAACGCGCGACATGGGCGATGGATTGAGTTCCTTCAAGACTACACGTTCACTCTACGCCACAAAACAGGTGTAGAAAACAAAGCCGCTGATGCTCTCAGCCGCCGTATTTTCATCTTGACCAAGATGTCCACGGTGGTAAACGGCTTTGAGAAGATAAAAGCTGAATACGAGTCGTGTCCCGATTTTTACGACATATACGCCATATTGATAGATGGATCGACTCAAGAAGTGGATGGTTATACCCTACATGATGGGTATCTCTTTCAAGGCCGAAAGTTATGCATCCCAAGAACCTCCCTTAGAGAATTTCTTGTGTGGGAACTGCATGCTGGTGGTCTTGCTGGGCATTTCGGGAATGAGAAGACCATAGAAGCCGTTGAGTATCGGTTCTATTGGCCAGGGTTAAAACGTGACGTTACCAAACATGTTGGAAGGTGTCATACCTGTCAACTCGCAAAGCAACAGAAACAGAACACCGGTTTGTATACTCCATTACCGGTTCCGAATTGTCCATGGCAGGATGTTAGTATGGACTTTGTGTTAGGACTCCCAAAAACTCTCAGAAAGCATGATTCAGTCCTAGTTGTCGTGGATCGCTTTTCTAAAATGGCCCACTTTCTGCCTTGCTCCCGTACTTCTGACGCCTCTAAAGTGGCAAAAATCTTTTTCGATGGTGTCGTTAAACTGCACGGTCTACCTAAGACTATTGTGTCGGATAGAGACGTTAAGTTCACTAGTTATTTCTGGAAGACCCTTTGGCACATGTTAGGGACAAAATTAAAATTCTCTACTGCTTTTCACCCTCAGACCGACGGTCAAACCGAGGTTGTGAATAGAAGTTTAGGAAATTTATTGCGTACCCTTGTTGGCGAACATATTGGAAGTTGGGATCTAAAGTTGTCTATTGCCGAGTTTGCATATAATTCATCAGTTAATAGGACAACAGGTAAAAGTCCACATGAAATAGTATATGGTTTTAGGCCTAGGCAGCCCATTGATCTCATTCCCATGGTTGATCATTATAGAGTCTCTGAGTCTGCATCCTCCTTTGCCACGCATATGCATGAATTGCACCAGGTCATCAGTGATAAAATTAAACAAAGCAACTTTGACTACAAGCTACGAGCTGATGTTAGGAGAAAATTTAAAACTTTTGATATTGGCGATCTTGTGATGGTCCGGATTCGTCCGGAACGGTTTCCACCGGGAACTGTTAAAAAATTACATGCTCGTAGTGCTGGACCATTCAAAATCTTAACAAAACTTAATGACAATGCTTATGTTATTGATCTTCCTAAAGATTTTGGAATTAATCCTTCTTTCAATATTGAGGATCTAGTAGAATACAAGGGTCCAAATTTTAACCCCAGCAACCCATTGGTTGATGAGCCTACCCCTGAGCCATTTTCTGAGGGACCCCCACTTCCACCACTCCCAGATATCAGTCCTAATACAACAGAGAATATTGATAAAATTCTAGATGATAAAATTATCTCCACAAGAGATGGTGAAACTCAACGGTATCTGATACGCTGGAAAGGGAAGTCACCTGCTGAGGACACGTGGCTAGATCGCAGTGAGTTGCAGCAAATTGATCCAGATTTGTTGGAGTATTATGAGAGCTCCTTCACACATGACTCGACGGAGTCGAGTTCTCTCCCACCTGGGGAGAATGATGGGGACATGGCATCAGCGCGCCTGGGGAGATTCGATCGCGTGTATCAGCGCAGGAGGCGTCGAGCTGCTTCTCTTTGGTTTTAGCTGGAGTCTGTATTTTTTTATTTATTTGAGTCCATGTTGTTTTCTTTGTTTTAATTTTGTATTTCTCCTTTTTTTAGTCCCACATCGACTACGTGGAGAAAGTCTTCAGGTTGTAAGCCTATAAAGGCAAAGGTCTAATAAGTTGTAAAAGAATGCACTCTTGATTAATGAATTGTTGGATTTTCATTTTGAAAATTTAATTATGAAGTTGGAGTGTGAAACCCACTTTAGATAGGATTTGTGTGTGAAGCCAAATCTTAGTTACCTTTTATCTCTTTATCTCTAATTTCTCAATCCAATTGCAAACCCAATCCAATCCACAAAAATCACAACCGATTACAATTTTTTTATCCACAAAACACCCACCTGATCCCACCTTCCCATTGCTTGCACCAACACCCACCAGCAAACACCAATCACCAAAATCCTTGCTCCCTTCCTCTGCCGCCAGGAACCATGCCGCATATTCCACCATTCACAGCCAACAAATAAAAAAAAAAAACAAGAGAAAAGCCAAAACCTTTCCCCACGTGACCCGCCCCATCTTCTCCCTGCATCACCCACCAACAAACCCCCAATTAGCTACAAAAACAAAGGTATTAACCTCCCCTCTTCCCTGTTTTTTTTTCCACAGCCGCAAGCACATGATCCTCCCCACTTGCTTGCGTGAGCATACCATCCCCCATATTTCCAAACATACCAAGATCCCCTCCATCTCCATAGGCGTGAAACACAGGAGCTGCAAGTGCCCCTCTCCCTCTTCATATGCGTCAACCAGGAGCACCACCGAACACTGCCGCCTCTGTCCAGCAATCGAGTGTTCCGTTGCGTGATCCAGCGGTCTCTCACCTGCAACAGTAAACACACAACTTCAGTCCACTTTCAATTAGATCGGAAAAGAGTATTAAAGCAAGTCAACGCTTCAACAGGTACTTTATTTTCAGTAAAATCAGAATATCTGTAGGATTACACTGCTTATTTTATCTCTAGAATATTATCATTAATTCTCTGTTGTCCACAAATATTGGTGAGCGAGTGTGATTCTTTTACCCTTGTGTTATATTGCTTTGATATTGCAAGTGGATTATTCCTTAACTGAAGCATTGCATGTGGTTAGTGAAGATTAAAATTGTCCGATCTACGAGTATAAACATTTTTGTTTAAACCCATCTTGCCATACAATTATTTTAGATTTATTCCTGCTGAAGATCGCGACTTGTTATGAAACGTTGTAAGTTTAACTCTATCACTGAGTTTTGACATTATCCGCATACTGTTTCACATTAAAGGTCCTCATGCATGTTTGCTCACACATACTTTTTTGATGGGGACATCACACCAGTACTAATTATCTTTTTATGCCTTAGTCTATTTTTGAGTTTAGCCTTTTCTTTTATTATAAAATTTAGTCCCACATCGATTGTGATGGGGAAGTTCACTTTGTAAGAGCCTATATAAAGAGGCTCAACTCAATGAATAAACAGACAATGAATAATTAAAACTTTTTCAGTTAAAATTTCAGAGCTCTTGGGTTCTTGAGATTGGGTGCGAAGCCCGTGGTGCAAGGGGTGCGAAGCCCGCGTAAGGGGTGCGAAGCCCAAAGTTATCTGGTTCTTTCTCCAACCCTAATCTCTCTTTTTCATTTTACTTCTTGTAAAACCCTAGTTTTTCTTTTTTTATTTGTATTCGAAGGTGATTGCGATCCTGTATTACATCATTTTGTCTCACAACTTTACTATTTGGATCTGCGAGTTCCAAGAACCGAGACTACTGATGTACTTAACGAGTAGTTTCTAACAATAACATTATGAAAAATGCTAAAATAATTTATAAAAAATCTCAACAACATTCAGGTGAAGTACATGCGTGCGTGTGCGTGTGTGTGTCGAGTTTGATAAATAATCTTATTATCTGTTAATAAACTTTTTAGCTATGAAGAAATTGAAAATGCATATTTGTATTTACTGACTGTAGAGGATATTATATTACTATTAGACTTGCCAAATCGTGTTCAAGTCAACTATTAAGTTTTCTACACTACACCCACCTAAATACTTCTTAGCAAACCTTCAACTGCGTACTTCCACTCTCAAATGCCTTGTTTAGAGCTTGCATGGCTGCCTAGGCATCGGTTTTTGCAGGTCCTCTTACTTAGGCTTCATAGCCCCGATGTGAGGCGCCTTGGCACACCAATGTTGGTCTTTAGATCAATTGGACTGGGTTTTGGCTGTTGAGCAAACTTAAAATGGAGATGTCTTTATTGAGATTGACTAACATTACACTTATCTGTCAACCTGATCTTAATCCTCTAGCCTGGTGATGCCAAACTCTTGGCGAGAGGGGTTTGCCATAAAATTTTTATGTTTAGCTGGCAGGCACTGCTCAGTTTGTACTTGTTTACTATATGAGTGAGCATCCCCACACTTAGTGCTGCTACTTTTCTCTCAGGGGATGGCTTGTTGACTATTGTAGTTTCCCATTTTTTTCAATTGTTTTAAATGTTACGACAAATTCAGTTACGATACCACTTAATATTTGACCTTTCAGGTACACGGGTAGAAGGAGTAGTGCAGTTGATCATTTTATGCAGGCTCTGGTTATAGATCCTCTTTTATGGTCTGCTTATGAAGAACTGTGTATACTAGGTCAGTATAACGAATGCTTATGTACAAAGGATCATATATTCTCATATACGTAACAAGGTTATAGTTACTTTATGTTTTTGCATTTCAATAGTTATTGGCATGAGAATTGTAGAACTGCTTTGCCTAATAATCCTTAACCTTCAGAATTTTCAATATAGACAAATCTATAACATGATAACTATGTTCTCGCTATACATGTACATATGTGTTTCTCTTTTTTTTAATTACATTTTGCTACCTTGCCTTTTCAATTGAGACATTGTGACATACACACAATGCTGAGATGCTGTGGACACTTCCCTCTATGCGGGAAGACAACAGCTTGAAACTTTGCAGATTCTTAACTAACCACACATGCTGGTACTCACAGATAATGAGAGAGAGAGAGAGAGAGAGAGAGAGAGAGAGAGAGAGAGAGAGAGAGAGAGAGAGAGAGAGAGAGAGGAGGAATACATCCTACTGTAATACCAGCAGCTGTAAAACCAAGAGCTAGTAACTTTTCCGCCCCATAGTTTAAGTAATAACATCCTATATATCAATTATAAAAAATTGAAGGCAATAGAATATATCAAACTGGTATAACCATCCTTTTGATTCAAGACCTTAATTCCAATAAAATTCCATTGATGATTGGCAAAAATTGTCTGGCACCTCAGCTTGGCCTCCTATACTGAGGAGCTATCAGTTTGACATGGTTTGAAATATCACCCGTGCCAATATGTGCATCTGATAAGATGGCCGATATGACAGAGACGATTCCAACATTGCCGATACGACCGAGACCATATGGCTGATTATTGTTGATATTGCCAATTTTGATATAAAAACCTATGACCGATTCTGGGTACTGACTTCTGAGATTATAACTTGGGAAAATGTTGTTAGTACCAGCTGGGCCTATGTTATCAATGAACTATCCATCACAGGTTATCCTTTCTGTTGAGTCAGGTATTCTCTATGATCTCCTTTTGCTGTTATATTGCCTGCATCCAGATTACACTCAATGACCAATGGTGTTCGCTTGTGATCCTGGTATGTCAATTATGGTAGAAACAATATACATGCAGGTTTATGAGGATTGTTGATGAATATGAGTGAATTAGCTACAACATACAGGGAATGTAGCTGAATTGTTGTTATTGTCAATAAATAGGAATTGAGTTGACCTCCTGAATAGCCTTAAAGATATTCTCAAATTGCCAATGGTCCATGCTTACCAGAAATCTCTTTTTATGAAGCACATGGAAATAGACATGGAGTTTGACCTCCTGAATATCCTTGGAGGTATTTTTTTTTTTATTCTCAAACTTCCAGTGGTCCATATTTTCTTACGAGAAATCTCTCTTTTGAAGCACATGTAACTTATATCTCTGTAATAAATGTTTCCATCCGCCCATTCTTCTTCAAAGTTGCTCTTCTTGCATTTGATTTCTGAAGCTTGTTTATCATTTTCCGTTGAATACATCATTTTCTTTATGATGTCTGTAGCTTCTGCGCTAGCTCACCCAAGAATAATCTCAATTGCAAATATATAATGGCTGTAGATATATGTCTGTTCTGAGAGCAGAAATTTGAGATTAATCCATTATGCGAAAGAGCTGTAAAGTTATTATAAATGCTGACTGGCTTTGTGAGACAACATCATGCAACAGAAACTTCATCCTGTTTACCAAAACTTGCCACCATCTTGTACAACATGTTGCATAACTCAATGGGTCAGAAATCAGCAGGGCACTAACAAACCCTTTTCTTAGGAACAAGGGTTGAAGTGTGATAGTTAGATGTGTGGCTGGCCGCCTTTGGAAAGGTTTCAGAAGTGGCTATTATATGATATGGCTTTGTGGGTGTCTTCTTCGGTACAATCCAAGATTGAAGAAAGGCAATAAGAGACGATTTGGTTGGATGTACCAGCTTGTTAAATGCCTCAGTTTCTTCAGTTCCTGGAGCTGTGTAGATCTTCAGATGCCTCTTGTGGAATACTCTGAGAAAGCAAAATCTTGTAGCAGTGTGAATGGAGAAGACCGGGAAATTCTTTGTAATCGTCTGCAATACGTGCTTGAACCGGTGGTTTGTTTTGCAGCCTGGGTCTCTTAAGTTCATTCATATAGACCGTCCTACTCTACCTGATCTATCTATTTTTGCTGGATACTCATCGGGAACAGACATACATACAGTATGTATGGGGATGTCATTGGTTTGCCGGCCACTACTTGAATTTATATTATGCATCCATTCTCATTTATGTTAAGTAAATGTATTTAGCTACTGCAGCATTCATGCGATTTTTGTGCATGTTCACAGAGAAATTTCAGTTGTTCCTCAATATGAATTCTACTATATTAATGTGTGTTGTCACACTTCAGGTGCTGCAGAGGAGGCAAATGAATGTTTTAGCGATTCTGCTATTCCACGCATCCAGCAGCAACGTTTATCTGAATCTTGTTATGAGAACTTGAATGTGGGCAATGAGGATCGAAGTGTACCTTCTAGTAGGTTTACGAGCTCAGGGGATTCTAGTCCAAGGCAATCAAAACAACTGCAAGCTAACTTGCGGGAACCACATGGCACAATGGGGTCAGGTCAATCTTCAAATAGCATACCTAATTTATCACAATACAACACTCCTTCTCCGGCAGCTGCCCAGGTAAATATGAGAACTTCAAATATTTGATGTTTTTCCCCTTGTACTCATCATTAATATATGTTTTGATAGTGAAGATATTACATGAGCCATATATCAATAACTATGCCTTTTATTATCATGCAGACGATAAAGCTTTTTGTTCGTTAATTATTGTACCTTTGGCTCTTCTCATGTGATTGTATTTCAGACTTTTCAGCCCCATCTTGATTATCTTAATTTGTTATTTCATGGTGAACTAATTTAGATGCCTGGGACTTAAAATCTGTGGCTCATTTCACTGGGCTGCTGGTAGCATTGTTAAATTGTTATTGTTTTTGGATGATTCTTTGAAAAATGAGTTTCAGCCACATGTTTAAACATATTTTTCATTTTGCATATTTATATTGGAGTTTGTGTATGTTGTTTTCTGTCTAAACAACACACAAACTTTGGCGTAGAGCATATGCCATATTCTCTGTTTTTGTTATGCACACTGGTGAAAATTGTTAACTGAAAAGTCATCGACACATTCAAACATTTGGCTTTTTCCTCTTAAAGTAGAAGGGAATAGCATAACAATAAATTTTCTGGGTTAGTTGTGACTCTTCCTTTATTACTGAAGTAATAATGGTTGATTTTACTGTTGGATTGAAAAATAGTGAAGGTTGGTTATGGCCATGTTGAAGTATGAGATAGTGATTAGGTTTCCATTTTATTACTATGATTTGTCTTCATATCAGTTAGGTGTCTTGCTAGTGTTATCCCTATCATTTAATTATGATCCAAACCTAGCTAACATGGGATACAGTTTATATGGTACAAACACACGGATGTATAAATCTTGAAAATCTAGAATACAGGTTCACCATTGATACATAAATAATAAAATCTTATTTATATATTACATGGATTTATAAGTTTATAATATCTAGAAAAACATAATAACTCGGGCAATACAAATGATTTCCATTTTATATAAATCAATGGTTACAAGAGCAATTATATTCTTTGTCAAAAAACGAATGAATATAAAAATGCATTTACAAGTCAAATGAAATTGTTAGCCGTGCATTAGATATTAATCTTCTTAGTCTTGGATACATTTCTTATATGTACCTTATACGTCTGGAATACATTGTAAATGTTCAAATTTGTCAGAGAAGTACCCAGACATACTACGAATATCTGAGTACCCAAAAGTATCAAATACATTGGGATATGGGTATTTTCCCTTATGAAAGTACCCATGCAACATAGCCCTAATTGAGAATGAGATGTAAGGTAAATCCCAGATAACCCCTTCCTACTTTATATGTTGCAAGGTAACTTGCAAACAAAAACCCCCTACTAAAAAAGTGATAACCCCTAACACCACCTCTTAACCATGTGTTGACCCCCTTAAATTCTCCACTAATTCTTTGCCTATAAATATCCTAATAAAAATAATACGACATTCCGATTTAATACCTAACTATGACCCTAACCTCCCTTGCTCCACCTACACCACAAAATTAAATTCTCCCATCACCACCATAGCCACCACTGCCTCCTTTTCCATTGTCATCAAATCCTCCCTCACCACCTCTTGCACCCCTACCACCTATGTCATCATTGTGATCCACCACAGATTTCTTGCCCTTCCTATCACCAGGGCCCACCTCCTTTTCATTAGTTCCTACTTCACCACCATCATTGCCTCCTGTCTCTTTTTCATCATCATTTACCTCCTGCATTGTGACCTCTTCACCCACCTCTTCCCTTGACCCTATCCCCATGACTAATACCACCTCTCTCTTCGCTATCACACTGCCACCTATTCACCAAAATCAACATGTCCTCCACAATCATATTTTTTTGTATTATTTAGGAAATACTGATTAGCTAAGTGTATGTTTAGTTAGAGAAGACAATTAGTCAGGATAATTCGAGATAATCGATATTTGAGGTGATATGATGTGGATGGAAAATCTAAATCCGTAACCCAGCATAAGGGGATTATTCGGGAAATATTTTCTGACAAGGAATTGTTTGCAAGTTCCTCTATATTACTTGGATGATATCTGAAATTTACCAAAGAAAAACATGCGTGTTACATTACCTGATTTGCTATCTAATATGTAAGACATATTAGGAGGTCGTATACAAATGCCTGCCTTCCTAAATATATACCAACAAACACACAACTTATACATGTACAAATCTTAACACATGCATATGTAAATACGCATGTATATTGGTCATTCTTTCTATCTCAATATTACCATTTTCCCTTGCGTCCAGATCTTTCCACAAGAAAGCTTGCTCTTTGCATGTTTGTCGGAGAATGATATTTCAAATAGATAAATTGGGAAGTCAAATATTTGGAGAATCAAATTTATGGGCAACATATAATAGTCAATTCTTTAAAAGTAATCAACTAGTCTCTAAAATCTTGTTGCCTAACCATGATTGTGTATGTAAAATGTCAAAAGTACATAACCTTCTGCATTCAGAGCCATAAAGAAACAATTACATTACACGGTAATAGTTTCAATTTTTTCCTAACTAATATAAATTTCTAAATAAATTTGTCCTTCAGTTTTACTTAAATCTTCAAATGATAGTTTTATCCACACCGTGCTGGAGTTTTTGAATAATTGATTCACATAACTTTTGTCACTTTGGAGGAGATATATGAAGTCATGGAACTTCAATGTATGAGTGGTGAGATGTTTTTTTTAAAGTTTTTTTATAACATATGTTTGAGACTAGAGGTACTTTTAATCATTCAACCTTGTGGACATTTTGGTGTTTATTTGACATTCTTGGAAGAGGCGAAATGTATTGTTCCATAATGCTTTAGAGGGTGTTGGATGAGAACGAATAGGACCATTGGATATATTACATATTTATATGTCAGAGAACTCGTGTACATGCTGATTGATGCGAAAAGAAATACTAATAAAAGGAATGGGATCATCAATTTGACTAGCCAAAAAATCTCATTTTTCCACCATAATTTCAGGATTTGACGTACATTATTGATATTTGTTGCCTAAAGCATATGCGTATTGAAAACCATGTTGGTTAGACCTAGTGGTCATATTTGTTCTAATGCAGAAAACTTGTGAATTTTACAACCACTTGCATGGGTAAGGGATATTAAAATCTGATTTTTTTTCATTTATATACATTTTAGAACATGAAAATTAGTTTGGACAGTTCAAAATTTGGAATTATTATGGAATAAATGAGTATAGGTGTGCCACAAGAGGAAATTTTCTTCTATGGCCGCTAACCTCATGTTTCCTTGCATATATTTATATCTCTATCATAGTTTATAATCTCAGTATCGGTGGTGGCCTAATGTTTTTATTATCAATATCGCCATATCGCCAATATCGGCCCAATGTCGGTTGATGTTATAGAGTTAATATCGTATTTGGTACCTCAAAACCTTATGCGATATTACCGATATATGTACTGGAATTGACCGACATTTGAAATCATGACACACACACACACACACACACACACACACACACTGGAGAAGGCTTTGTAGCTGATTGTGGGCAACCAACCTTTTTTCTCTTCTATATGTATCCCATCTAAAATTCGAATTTCATTGGCTAATGAAAAGGTTAACCCTGACTTTGCATAGTTAAGAGAAATTTAAATCAGGCTATCTATTTGCGTGCCCTCATTCTTTATAATAATAGGTTCCTTTTGAACTTCTACAAAATACCACTTCCAGGCACATTTATCTGTGCATCATATCTTAAATATGCATATTCATATTTCACTATCAAACATATATCCAAAACCTAATTTTAACATGGGGTCCAACTTTAATTTAGTGTTAAATATACCTATCGAAATTTAATATTCTATAATCATTATCTGATGACACTTGCAATATATACCAATTAAAATCTACAAAGAAAATACTTTTTTTTCTTGATATGACACAAAAGAAATATTTATGCTAAAAATCCGTATAAAACAACCATTTATAATATTAACTTTCACATATATTCATTTGCGTAAATACATCCTTCATTAGCTAAGGGTGCGAACGGCCCGCTCCGCCTGCCCACACGAACCCGGCCTGGGTCACCTGAGCCTAGTCCCGGCTCGGGCCCGCCCCCATATAAGGGGCGTGCCCGAATTTGGGTTGGGAGGCCCACGGCCGGGCTGGGCCGGGTTGCACCCGGGCCTCCTCCGCCGCCTCCCGCCACCCCCTCCCGCCACCGTCTCTCGCTACCCGCCTTCTCCCGCCACCTTAAGTAAAATGTTAAAAAAATATGAGTGCCCAGGTTCAAGCCATGAACCTCTTTTTTGTAAGAAGAGAGTGATGGTCAACTCACCACTTGCACATTTGAGATTATTATGAATAAAATATTCTTTTAACAAATCTATTTGTTTTCAAAAAATATGCTTTAAAAAAGAATTTTTAATTTTTTTAAAAATTCGGGCCGGCCTGGCCCAGCGAGCCGAGCCCGAGTCGCCCAAAGGGGTACCGGGGCCGGGGCAGGCCGCCCGTCTTTTGTGGGCGGGCCCAGGCTTGGTCCGGCAGGTTCGGGATCGGGCCGGGCGAAACTTGTCCCGTTCGCACCCCTACCTCATAGTACCATTAGCATGCATATAAAATAAATAATCAAATGCCCATTGTTAAAGGGATTGATTTGTATTATGTAATGTGCCCAATTTCAAATTCAGAAAAAATGCACTAAAAGATTACAAAACATCATTTCTTACTATCTTTTCGTTTTTATATTTATTTATTTTTTTAACAAAATAGTAGCCTAATACAAGCATGATTTGAACCCAAGACCACTTACCCAATGCGAAGAAATTCTATCAACTATACTACATGTTAAGAAATAAAACCCTAGAATACTTACTTTATTAGAGAGATCTCATCTCAATATATATAGATTACAAAAGTATTGGGTTATGGGTATTGTAAACCCAATAACCCAATTACCTTATTATCCATCTAAACTAACACCCCCCTCAAGCTGAAGCATAGATGTCAATCATGCCCAACTTGTTACAAAGACTAGTAAAACATCTTCTAAACAAGGTTTTCCTAAACAAACAACTAAGAAACAAATACGAAATTGATAATCTTATGCCACACTGCTGAATCTTTGATGTCGACACTGAAGTTGTCAATCAAACCAAACCTCCGTGCAAAAAGTTAATATTCATCACCGCCTTGGATACAGATAGGATTTTAGAGTTTTCTAAACTCAAGTAGGAGAGGTTTTGAGAGATCCTCAAACCCAATAGGAGAGGTTTTAGGAGCTCCTCAAACCCAGTAGTAATAGATACCCGCAGTAGATGTAGAATTGATCGGCAACACTACAGATTGATAGTAACAATAAAAGTAGCATACAACATCATCTAATGATTCAACAACAATAGAAGTTGATGGCGAAGGGCAGTAGTTGGGGCGACATTTGATAATGGTTAGGGTTTGAAACTTGAAGGAGGCGAAAGACAATTTTTTTTGGATGAACAGTACTGTGGGTACTGTTCATGTGAACAGTAATTTTTTTTTAAGTTCTAGATTCAAGATCACATTAGTTCTAAAGAAAAGAAAGATAAGAAGAAGGGATGAACTAGAAAATTGGTGGCTAGGGTTAGGCTTTTTTTTGTGGCGGATAGGGTTTTGGTGGTGGCTAGGGTTTTTAAGAAGGTAATGATGGAAGAGGGATAGCTCTGATACCATGTTAAGAAACAAAATCCTAGAATATTTACTTTATTCAAGAGATCTCATCTCAATATATATAGATTATAAAAGAGAGTTAGGTTATAGGTATTGTAAACCCAATAACCCTATTACTTTATTATTTATCTAAACTAACACTACAATAACACTTGCAAGGAGAACAATATGTACTTGGAAGGCACGAGAGGACTTACCTGAAGGTTATCCATATGCACAATACAAGTGCATAACGTACAATGTACTATTTTTAAAGCTAAAACTTTATCATGATATGAGTAATTCTCTTATGCCACCACGTCATTAAATTTTTGAACATTGTCATTTTAAATCATGTGTATTTGCACGTGCCAATAAACTAGTCTCTCTGTGTATGTGTGTGTGTATAGAAATGTACCTCAGCCACCAGCTGAGAGACTTTCTCAGCCGGCGGCGACGTGGTTGAATCTCAGTCACAGATCCTGGTCGCAGCGTTATCATAGTCGCAGTGTTTTTGTGAGGACCGCTACCATGGTTGTAGTGATTTGTGAGGACTGCTACCATGGTCCCAGTGCTAATTAGTCTGAGAATATCTGAAAATTTGTAGGACTGTGACCAGGGTCGCAGTGCCAGCTGAGAGAGTCTCAGCTGGCGGCTGAGGTACATATATATGTAGACTTGTGTCATTCTGGAAGGATTCGAGGCCGAATCCTTCCTACTCATGCACAACCCTACGACATCCGAATGCAAGATCTATTCCGTTGAAGTTGATCTAGGTATTTCAAGTAACTAAAAATCAAAAATCATATATTTTGAACTTTTTAACTCATCCATCAAGTAGGTACAAAATGGACGGTCAAAATATCATATTGCTTAGATCTACGTCTTTAGACATACAAATTCTCGATCCGACAATTTCCTCATGATCTAAACACTTAAAAACCCTACCACACTAATTTTTTTTAGATTTCAAATATTCTACAACGTTAAACCTAAAAACTCATTATTTCGGCCATCCATTTTGTGCCTACTTGATGCGTAGATAGAAACATTTAAAACACTTTATTTTTTATTTTTGGGCACTCATAATGGTGGAGATCAACTTAATGGAGGGGGCTCGAATTTGTGTTTCATAATATTAAGTTTGAATGGAAAAGATTTGCTTTCAAATCCCTCCC
Source organism: Agave tequilana (assembly GCA_038442645.1). Lineage (NCBI taxonomy): Eukaryota > Viridiplantae > Streptophyta > Magnoliopsida > Asparagales > Asparagaceae > Agave > Agave tequilana. The sequence goes on from JAVJIF010003275.1 coordinate 125,238, forward strand.
AAAGGACCCAAGACTAACACACTCTCTCTTTATATATATATATATATATATATATATATATATATATATATATATGAATCTTTCCCATTCAAATTCAATGTTAGGTCATTTAAGTTGAAGATGCACTGTGTTGGAGTTGATCTACATTGTTTACAGTGCTTAAAAATAAAAATCAAGCTTTTTGAATACTTTTAAATTATGTTGATAAACTTCAATGGAGTGGATATTGTATTTGAATGTCGTAACATTGAATTTGAGTGAGAAAGATTCATGCTGAAATTCTTCTAGAAGTAGCCAAGTCTATATATATATATATATATATATATATATATATATATATATATATATATATATATATATGAGATGGTGAAATGAGATTCTTATCTCTAGATTGCCCAACCTACTTACAAAATGATGATTAGTGCCCTCCATCTTGATCTACATGTCAATAAACCTATGTGTATACGAATTTTGGTGGTTTGGAGCCTGCGAACCCTTGGTTTAAGTTATCTGAAAATAAGCCATTTTTAAAGCAGTCTAAGGACCATCCATTTATATCCAACTGATGTGTTGTGTTAGGATTCATAAACCTATAATTAATTGATATTATTGATGTCAAGAATACAATATATAGAACATACAATTGGGTATGGTTAATGGGTGTAGAGGTCAGATTTTGATTTGACCCTCGTTAAGATCATGACACATGCCCCACCACATCAGGAGCGTCTCAAGTGAACAACAAGCTCAACATACCAACTGACACATTACGATCCCAAGGAGAAGGCCTCGGGCCTTGCCTCGAGCACACACTCGACTCCAAGGAGAAAGCTTCGGGCCTTGCCCCGAGCCGACATCTGCAACTGTCAGGTTTCTCTTCGACTACATCTATCCGAGATCATTCATCCGGATATTCAATTCGAGCAGAACCATTCCACTAGCCGGAGGCCCCAACCTCACAACAAAGGCCTTCTACGAAGACTCGCCTCTACGTTGGATACAACTCAGCAACAAGATTCTCCAATTCATGGAGTCAGTTACACTACCAGAATATCCCCACGTTCTAAATACCTCTTTCAGTGGGGGCAATTATGGATAGTGGCAGATATCTCTGCATGTCAAATTTAACAATCAAGCGCCGTAATATGAGCAATTATGAGGAAACCATAACGTGCAAATCATGTAGTCATGGAGATTCAAAATATTCGTGTCATCAGTTACAACACCACACGGTATTTATGCACCTGGATGTCCATCGAGAGAGGGGATCTGATTCGAAAAGTTATAAAGACAATAGTATTCCGTAGAATTCATTGTAACCTTTGATTTTTCCCATTTTGGTTTTTTACATAAAAATCCTCTGTCTCTTTCTGTTTACTGTGCTGAAATCTTCAATTATCACACGATAATCGAGATACCCTTTCGCTTGTGGTGTGAGGTTGACTCTCCGATCAATCGTATCAGAAAAACCCTTACCACAAATTGGTGCTTTTATTGAGATTTCGAGTTCTTACACTCAAGATCTCTTCTCTAAAAATTCAAAAACCTTCCTAAAAAATCCTCTTCTACATCGACGATGGCCCCAAGAAAACGAGTCATCAAAGACGCAACATCTACAAAAAAGGCTATTAGAATCGCTGGGGGCACGACCTCCCGACCCTCAAACTACCGACCGCGTACCATCGAGGATACCGACTCCTCACCACCAGAGCCAGCCGTTAATGTCCAACAATCGCAACAACGCGAAAACCAGCTCCTTCAGATGCTCTATGAGATGTTGGAGCAAATGAAAGAACAACATACACAATCTGATCGCGAGCGAGAGCAGACGACTCTCGATCGTGAAAACATCCTCCGAGAGCAAGAGAAGTTAAGACAGCTCAACCAGCAACTCCAAGGCCAAGTTGCAGCCCTCCAGAATAACCCATCACAAACGGGGGCGAGCCCGAGAACAGACGGTCTCCTGATCTCCACACCTTCGACGCGCTGATTCAGAAGCGGATTAAGGAGGCCAAGTTGCAGAGCCACCCAACACCTTTAACAACCAAAATTCCCGATTACCCTCTCATCAAGGAGATCCAAAAGTTCGAGTTCCCAAGGAAATTCTCAACTCTCACTTTCGACTACTTGTCCGGACTCCAGAGTGAGCGATCGGGTTCAACATATCCGACACTACCGGGACAAAATGGTGATCTATTCCCGCAATGATCCACTCATGTGCCTCACTTTTCCTTCTAGTTTGAAAGGCGCGATCTCAGATTGGTTCTACTTCTTGCTGCCACACTCTCCACAACTTTGCGAAGGTGACCGAAGCATTTCTTACCCAATACGCCTCTCGCCAGGAGGCCAAGAAGAATAACCATCACCTCCTCTCCGTCAAGATGAGACAGGGAGAGCCTCAAATCCTACATCAACTTCTTTCAAAGCCAACTTTGCCGAAATCTCTATTGTGGTGAAGAGGTTTCTGCGCTCGCATTCATGAGTGGACTGCAAGTCACTCACCCCTGTGCAAAGACCTCTTGAAGCACAACGTCACCAAGATGAGCGAGGTTCTCTCCTGGACTCAACCTTACATTCAACTGGAAGAGGCGGTGAAAGCTTCCTTCAAACACTCCATGAAACTAGGTGAGGGTGGAGGGAAGTCAGTCTCCGCACGAAGCATCTTACTACGCTCAAGACCGACATCGGGGGCAATCTGCTTACAAGAGGCAGGCACTCCCGATCCTCTCATCAAGTTCGCTACAAAGCTACAGGTCGATGGTATATTTGAGTCCATTGAGTCTCCCAATCAATGAGATCTTCAACACGATGAACGACTAGCCATAGGTCATGCGTCCAAGACCAATCCAGTACAATCTCTCTTTTCGTGTTGAAGGAATACTGCTCCTACCACGAATCTAAAGGGAACCAAACCGTCCACTGTTGGACCCTCCGAAAAATATCTGTAAGAGCTCATTCAACATGGCCTCATCAAAGAATACGTCCTCACACCTGAAGCAGCTTCAGGACAACCGCACCAACAGCCTTCCCAGCCACATCATTTGATTACCCAGTACAATGCGATCGATTGACCACACGACTCCAGACAAACAGGGCATATTTTCTTCCAACTCTAGTTCCATGTATTTCATTCCTGATTCTGAATAAAATGTTGTTTTATGCTCCTAGCTAATGCAGTACATCTAACCAATGCAGTACATCCAACCAATACAGTCCATCTAACCGGTGCCAGCCATCCAATCTACACGCCCCAATGGGATTTCCCTCAGACCAATCCAGTACAATCTCTCTTTTTGAGTCGGAGGAATACTGCTCCTATCACGAATCAAAGGGCACCAAACCATTTACTGTTGGGCCCTCTGAAAATATCTGAAGAGCTTATTCAACAGGGCCTCCTCAAAGAATATGTCCTCATGCCCGAAGCAGCTTCCAGACAACCACACCCACAGCCTTCCCAGCCACATCATTTGATTACCCAGTACAAGGCGATCGATTGACCACATGACTCTAGACAAACATGACATTTTTTCTTCCAACTCCAGTTCCATGTATTTCATTCCTGAGTATGAATAAAATGTTGTTTTACGCTCCTAACTAATTCGTATGTCCAACTGATGCAGTACATCCAACCAATGCGGTACATCTAACCGGTGCCAGCCATCCAATCTACACGCCCTGATGGGATTTCCCTTAGCAATTTCCGCTGATGGGATTTCCCCCACTCGGAGTCAGTTCTCCGCTGATGGGATTTTCCATACTCGGAGGACTGTGTCTATACACTCCGCTGATGGGATTTCACTCAGTCGACAGTGTCAAAGCAGACATGCCCACGAGTACTCTATTTGCTATCTTACGGGAGTCGAAACCCTTCGCTGTGAGATTTTCCCCACTTGGAGTCCCTCACTCTGCTGCAGGAATTTTTCCCTCTTGGAGCCCTCATTTGATGTTCCGCTGATGAGATTTTCCCCACTCGGAACACAAGCACCAGCCTAGGCTCTACTCATCTGAACCTACAACCAGATGAACCCTCGGTAGTTTCCTCTGTCGAGGTACTTCCATCCATATTCTGATGCGGGGGATACCACCCTGCTCGGGAGCTGCCATCCGTATTCCAATGATGGGATTTCCCCACTCGAGAGACAGCTCTGTTGTAAGATTTCTCCCACACGGAGTCCACTGCTGGGTTTACTGCTACTCGGAGGTACCGGATCATCACTCCAATTTAGTTGGAGCCCCAACTCGGAGTAGACGCATCCAATCTGTCGTTGGGTGACATCCTCACTTCATACCCCTTTTTTTCAGGTCTTCCGGGACCATGGTTACTCGTGTCATATGGTATATATATATGAGGGTTTTCTTATTTAGATTTTTCCTTTGATGTACTAGTCCCGAGTGGCTATGGGCCGAACGCTCTCCAGAGGAAAGAAACATTAAGTAACAGTTAATTCAGTTTTACTCATGTTTGAAATTTAAATGCTCATTTGGGATAACTCGAAATATGCATATATGGTCATCGGCTACGTGGGATATAAGGTATATTTAAGAGGGTTTCCTTTTTTGGATTCCCTTGGCGTACTAGACTCATAAGGGTAGAAGCCGTGTAAATACAATCTGATTTACCCCCTTGATATTTATGCATCTAACACTGTGTTTAAGAATGTTACATTGCATGCTTGTATGTGCATCTTACTACCATTACGGATCCCTGTACGTCCCGGGATGGGATTTTCCTCACTTGGAGGTAGCGACAAAGGTTTGCCCATATACATCCATGTTACTATGATGTGGGATTTCCCCCACTCAGAGTCTGGGCTCCGTCGCATGATCCCCTCCTAGAGTTTCGGCTTCGCGGCTTCGTTGATGGGATTGTCCCACTCTGAAGCACATGCGATTCCGACTCCGCATCAGGGATTTCCCCTCTCGGAGGCCCAACTTCGCAGTTGGGATTTCCCCCACTTGGAGGATGAAACTTACATGTACCGTTGATGGGATTACCTCCACTCGGGAACACAACAAACATACCAAACTAACCATGCGCCAAGTCAAATGTCCCGGTGTCAAAAGCAACCACTCTGAGGAGACAATCAATTTCAAACAAAACAGAGGGTAAAATAAATCAGGCAAGATTCATATAAGCATTTCCATTCCAAATACAAATATTTATTCCAAATCTTTTCATTCCGATTACTTGATTACATTTTACACGAGTCATACAAGATTGTGTCACATTCCTGTGTGAACATTTTTGAAAAGAAATACATGTGATCTAGCTCGTATCCATTCGCCCAAGGGTTTCCTCAAAGGACACCTCTCGAGAGCAAACATCCACAGCAACATCCATGAGACACCCACCTCCCACCAATTTTCCTCAGGACGATACTGAGAACTCCCAGGAAGGTGTCCGAGCCACATGATGTGCCTCGAGACCCCGACAGGAGTCCGCAAGTCGGTGATGATATCTCATCACTGACCCCTTGTTTTGAAGAAGTCAGATCTTTAGAAGAGGGAGTACTTCCCGGTGATGAACCTGAGCAATATACTCGCACTCCCCTCCTGGCTTCCGACTAGAGAAAACTGTCAGACATGAAAGACGGCCATCGAATCGGAATCACCGCCATGATCGCTCGGACAAATCCCACTCCTTCCTCATACGTGCTACCAAGGACTTCAAATGCCAACTGAAGAGCTAGCCTGATTTGATCGGAGAGCAGACGAACAGACCAGGTTGAAGCAAGAATCCTGCCTATCCTTCCTGACAACAGGGTCTTGTCGCAAAGACTGATTCACGATGACCGGACTCCTGAATACCAAGAAGCCCAGCAATCGCTTTCATCCTTTTTTCTCCTTCCTCCACTGGACGAAGGAGAAAGTCATTGCAACCCTCCAGGATAAGAAATTTGGAAGTAAGATCTTTAGAAGATGGGCAGATTTCATCTCAAGGATCCACCCTATATATAGAGGAAGGAGGAGTCAGTTCGTCTCCCATTCAATCTCCAAGAAATCAGTCCATGACCCAAAATTTTCGGCATGTCATTCAATCCCATTCAATCTCTAAGAAGTCGGTTCGAGATTTTTGGTATGTCAAATGGGCAAGATATCAACCGCCCTTGACGCTCGATCTCATTCATTATGACACTAGAATTCGAAGAAGCGCCAATTTATATGCCAGCGGTCCTTCAGTCACGCCGCCTCCAATTCAAATCCTAAAGATACACAATGATGAACCAGATCCTCACTTGCATAGACTTCCAGAAGAACTCAGAAGTACTTAAAGGCTTCTACTAACTTCGCTCTTTCGATTTCCCTCTGACTCCAGCAATCGCAAAAGCGGGGGACATCTGTAGTGGTCAGATTTTGACCCTCGTCAAGATTGTGACATGTGTCCCACCGCATCAGGAGCATCTTATTAAGTTAGGTTATTAGTATTAGGTTGTTGAGTTATTGGGTTGTTACCTATACACCCACCTTGTCTTCTATATATACCTTGTATCTTCTCTTATGAAAATAATTAATTCCTTTTTAGGGTTTCTATTTCTCTACATGGTATCAGAGTAAGGTAAACCCTAACCCTAAAATAATCCACTTTCTTCTCAAAATTCTCCTTCTGCTCAAACATCACCCTCCCACCCAACACAGTGCCGCCCCCTACAACACAGTGCCGCCCCCTAAAATTCTCCAAAACAGTGCCACCCCCTAAAAGTGCCGCCCCTTCCACACCTCTAAAAGGGTACCGCCCCCTCTTCCATCATCTCAAAGAGGTGTCACCCCCTCCCGCCTCATCCATATGTCTCAAAAAAGACTATAACTACTCAAAAATTAGATTTTTTACATGTGATCTGGCTATTTGGATGCTCTGCAAAACTTCTCTGGTGAGATCTGATCTGTTTACTACTCAAAAATCAGATTTTTTTTCATCTGATCTGGCTATTTCTGGCTGAGATATTATTTTCATGATGCGATTCTGACTGTCTATGCCTCTATCTGGTAACTAAGTTGCTTGTTTCTCTTGCTTACTGGCTATTTCCTCCTACTGCTTGATTTCTGGTGATCTATCTACTGACTACTGTGTCTGAGATTACAAGTTCTTCCTCCATTATGATCTCCTCTCCGATGGTTGAGACTTTTATTCCCAAGATAATGTTGGGGACTACGATAAAGTTGAATGGATCCAACTACTTGTTATGGGCGTAGGCGTTCCGTATATTCATTGGCGGTCAAAACAAATTAGCTCACCTCCTTCAAGATCCACCGACTACTTTAAATTCTACTTATGTGACCTGGCTTACTGGAGATTATTCTGTGATGACGTAACTTCTCAGCAGTATAGAAGAGAAGATTAGTGGTAGTGTTATGTTCTTTACCACCGCTAAAGAGATGTGTGTACACTAAAAGTGATGTATGGCAATTAGAAGAACCTTTCGAGGGTGTTTGAGATCTATGAGCGCCTGTTAGAGCTCAAACAGGGAGACAAGTCTGTGCCTGAGTTCTATGGCGAACTCAAAGGTCTTATTGAAGAGTTAGAGATGCATCAACCTACTATTACTGATGCGGCAACACTGAGGAATATTGTCAGGTCTCGCAGTATCAAAATTTCTATCTGGAGTCTTGCACTATGATCGCATTGCAGGTTCAGATACTGGGAGGAGATAATATTCTCACGTTGACTACCACCTTCTTGAGAATTATGCGGGTCTCTACTAGATCCGATGTTTCAACTGCACCATCCATTGAGCAGTCTGTCATGATTTCTGGTCGTGGTAGAAGTCGTGGTCGTGGCTGCGATTTTAGAGGACGAGGACGTGAATTCATTGGAGGTGGACGTGGATCTTATGGAGGCAGACAATGTGCCTCTAAGAAAGGCCCCCAGTAATACACGCATTGTGGATGTAACAATCACATCTCCAAAAAATGCTGGGAGAAATTTGAACATCCTGAGTGGACACAACTATTTGATTCTGGTTCTCCGGCCCCGTGTGGTACTCCTCAGAGTTCTTCATTTGCTATTCCTAGCTCTTCTACGGCTGTACTATCCCAGAAGTAGTATGATAGACTCCGACAACCTTTTTTATAAGAAGTTGAGTAATTTATTAGAACATCATCCCAAGGAAATTCTGGATGTCGCTAGAACTATAATGATTCATATGAGTGTCCCAAAATATTTATGGTCTGATACTGTGTTAAGTGCTTGTCATCTAATTAATAGAATGCCCTCTTCTGTTCTCAATAAAAAATCTCCTTTTTCTTATTTCTTTCCTAATAAAACACCTTTCTCCATGACTCCCTGTGTTTTCGGCTGCACTTGTTTTGTTCAGGACTTGTCTCTTAGGCTAGACAAGTTATGTCTTAGATTTATAAAATGTGTCTTTCTTGAGTATTTTAGAACACAAAAAGGATATCGGTGCTATAATCCCTCCACTAGGAAGTATCTGGTGTCTACTGGTGTTACATTCTTTGAGTCTGTTCCATATTTCTCTCCACAGGTTCCTATCATTATATCTGAGACTGTTTCTCCGTCACTGATTGTGTCGTTGCTTACACCTGCTTCTACTGTTTCTTCGCCAGTACTGCGAATAGAAACTCAGGATCCCCTGCAACCAAGTCAGTTCAGGATTTTAGATACGTTTACACTCATCGCCCAAAGGTTCCTGCCTCAGAACCATTTCCGGCTAACCCCTCTCTAGTAGATGATCCTCCTCCCCACCATTAGCATCTCCCTCTGATCTTGATATTCTCATTTGCCCTTTGAAAATGTAAACGGTCTTGGACTGATCATTTTATTTCGAATTTCGTTTCTTATGATCATCTTAACTCCACTTTTTGTCAATTTGTCCTATCTTTGTCTTCTGAGTCTATACCCAGGTAGCATACAGAGTATTTATTGGTACTGCCTGGAAGCAGGCTATAGATGAGGAGATGGAAGTCATTGCTTTTAGAGAAACTTAGAAGTTGGTTTCGGTACCAACAAATACTGTTGTAGGCGTCGCTGGGCCTTTACTTTAAAATACTGCTCAGATGGATCTGTGAATAGATATAAGGTCAGGCTCGTGGCCAAAGGTTATACTGACATATGGCTTCGACTATTTTGAGACATTCTCGTCAGTTGCCAGGATGAATTCTATCAGGATTTTATTCTCCATTGCTGTTAACTAGTCATGGCAATTGTTCCAACTGAATGTTAAGAACACTTTCTTATATGGGGATCTTCAGGAGGAAGTTTATATGGAGCAACCACCAGGCTATGTTGCTCAGGGGGAACAAAAGTCTATCTTCTCAAGAAGGCCATATATGTAACTCAAGCAGAGTCCAAGGGCGTGATTTGAGAAGTTCAACCTTATCATTTCTGTTATTTAATTTCGTTGGTGTCATTCAGATCACTCTATCTTCGTTCGGCGCACAAAGTCTAGCATCGTCGTTCTGACTGTTTATTTTGATATTTTGCTGACTGGTAGTGAGCTGCTGTTGGAGACTAAGAAGTATGTCAAGCGTCATTTTGTGACCAAGGACATGAGATGTCCAAAATACTTTTTGGAAATTGAAGTTGCACAACAAAAACATAATATACTTCTTTCCCAGCGAAAGTATGCTTTGGATCTTCTTGAGGAAGTAGGTCTTTTGGGATGCAAGCCTGCTACCACTCTAATGGAAGCCAATGTGGATTTATGGTTTGATGACAGTCATGCACTTGATGATCTAGGAAGATACAAAAGATTGATTGAAAAGTTGATATATCTCGCGGTTATTAGGCCAGATATAAGCTTTGTTGTACGGGTACTGAGTAGATTCATGCATCATCTCAGAGAGACTCATTTGTTAGCTGCGATAAGAGTTCTGCCTTACATCAAGAGTTGTCCAGGAAAAAGGTTGGTGTACAGCAAACATGGGCATGTACGCATTTCTGGATATTCGGATTCAGGTTATGCTGGTGACCGAGGAGACATGAGTCTACTACCGGTATTGCACCTTTCTTGGAGGAAATCTGATGACTTAGGAGCAAAAAAGCAAGATGTTGTCTCGCTGGAGTGCAGAAGCTGAGTATAGAGTTATGGCTCATACGGTATGTGAGATGGTGTGATTAAAAGATCTACTAATGGAGCTTGGTTTCAGACAACTTGGGCCCGTGCTTATGCATTATGATAATCGGTTTGCTATCTACATTATCCAGAATCCTGTATTCTATGAACAAACCAAACACATTGAGATTGACTTTCATTTTGTCAGAGATGCTTGAATAAAGAAGGTAGTTACGTTTCAGTTCACACTGTCTTCAAAGCAGTTGACTGATCTCCTTACCAAAGCTACCTTACCTCAGGTGTTTTCTAATCTATGCAACAAGTTAGGCATATTAGATCTCTATGTTCCAGCTTGAGGAGGAGTGTTAAGTTGGGTTATTATTATTGGGTTATTGGGTTATTGGATTGTTACCTATATACCCACCTTGTCTTCTATGTATACCTTGTTCCTTCTCTTATGAAAATAATTAATTCCTTTTTAGGGTTTCTATTTCTCTACACGTATCAAGTGAACAACAAACTTGACATACCAGCTGACCCATTACGACCCCGAGGAGAAGGCCTCGGGCCTTGCCCCGAGCCCACTTGACCCTGAGGAGAAAGCCTCGGGCCTTGCCCTGAACCGACATCTGTAACTGTCAGGTCCCTCTCCGATTACATCTATCCGGAATCATTCATCTATATATTCAACTCGTGCGGAACTATTCCACTAGTCGAAGGCCTCGACCCTTACAGCAAATGCCCTCCACTCCGACTCCTGCCTCTACGCTGGATGCATCTCAGCAGCAGGATTCCCTGATTCGCTAGAAATTTCCATGTTCTAAATATTCCTCTATTTCAGTGAGGCAGTTATGGATAGTGGTGTGGGGTTGACTGTCTAATCAATCGTATCAGAAAATCCCCACCACAATGGGTAAAACCCAATACCTCATTATTTAACACTTCCCTTCAAGCTAGAGTATAGATATCTATTATGCCCATCTTGCTACATAAGTTAGAAAACACTTGTGGTGAAGCAGTTTTGGTAAGAAGATCAGCCAATTGTTTTGATGGTGGGGTGAGAGAGAAACCACCTTTTGGTCCAAGCATCTCTGACTTAATGTGCTTACTGCTCTTATGAAACACATGATTTTGGGTAATATATATAGCAGGCTGATTATCACAATGCATATTATATGTCCAGACTATGTAAAATCAAGCTTCAACATTAAATTCTTCAACCACATCATCTCGCAAGCAGTATGAGTCATAGCTTTATATTCGGCCTCTGTACTAGATGGAGATATCATATCTTGTTTCTTTCTCCTCCAAGTCAAAAAGTTTTTTTCCAACAAAGGTGCAATATCTAGTGGTAGATTTCCTACCCCCTTTGTCACAGTATAATCAGAATCAGAGTACTCTGAAATGCGTACATGTCCATGCTTGTACAACAGACCTTTTCTTCGAGAGCTTTTGACATAAGCCAGAATCCTTAGTGCAACTATCCAATGAATCTCCTTGGACTGATGTATGAATCTACTTAGCACCTCAATGATAAAGATTATATTCGACTTGGTAATTGTTAGATAGATCAAAAATTTTCAATTAATCTTCTATACCTTCTGAATCATCAAGAATGTGACTATCATCAAATCACAAGATCACATTGGCTTTCATTGGAGTACTAATAGGTTTGCACCCTATAAATCTTGTCTCCTCTAGAAAATCTAGAGCAAACATCTTTTGAGAGAGAAGTACATTATGTTTTTGATGTGCAACTTCAATTCTCAGAAAGTATTTAGGCTTACCCATATCTTTGGTCACAAAATGATGCCTAAGATATTCTTTTGTTTCCACTAGGCCAGCTGAATTACAACTCATTAGCATGATATCATCAACATACACTCCCATAATTACTAAGTCAGGCTTAGTATGCCGAACAAAGACCGAGTGATCTGAGTGGCAACAATGAAAATCAATGGAAGAGATGGTGATGTTAAACTTCTCAAAGCATGCCTGTGGACTCTACTTGAGCTCATATTTGGCCTTATACCGATCCACTGAACTTTCTGGACGCTACTTCAATTTATAAACCCAGCGACAACTCACAAGTAAGCATCTGTGAGTGTAGAGACTAACTCCCAAGTTCCTCGAAAAATAAGAGTATCCATCTCCTTATCCATGCTTGCTTCCAAGCAGATACCAATAAAGCTTTCTCATAAGACCTGGGTATAAATATAAAAGACAAAGACCGGGCAAACTGGCGGAAAGAGGTGGTAAAACGGTCATAGGAGAATTAGAAATAGGATGATCAATATATGATTATTTACTTTTTTGAAGAGCAATAGGAACATCAAGATCAAAAGGAGTGATGGATGGAGGAGTTGGACCTTCTACTGGAGAGGAGTTGGCCGAAACTCATTGAGGGGGTAAGAACCGTTGGCCGGCGGGTGTATTGCTGAGTAACTACCCAAGAGGTTTCAGTGCAGGTAGCCTTGTAGTGTCTGTCTGTGACACCGGTGAAGAGACATCAAGAGTAAGAACTCGTGCAGACAATGGAATAGGCGGTGGGAGAGGAACAAATGGCGAAGAAGTACTGGACAATCTGCAGAAAAAAATATGAAACAGACTAAAAAAATGAAACATCAGTAGACACAAAATACTTTCTGGTAGATAGATTGTAGCACCTATATCCTTTCTGAGTTCTATAATACCCGACAAAGACACATTTGATAGATCTAGGAGACAATTTATCTAAACCTGAAGACAACTTCTGAACAAAACAAATATAATCAAATACACAAGGAGTAATGGAAAAGACACTTTTGTGAGGATGAAGACAAGAAATGGAATTTTACCATAAAGAACAGAGGAGGGCATCTTATTAATCAAATTACAAGCACTTAACATAGTATCATATCACAAATACTTCGGAACATGTATATGTATCATCATGGTTGTAGAAACATCGAGAATGTGTCTATGTTTGCGTTCAACAATGCTATTTTTTTTAATGTGTGAGAGCAAGAGGCTTGATGAATAATTTTATTCTTAGAACAGAAAAGAGACACATCATTTTTTTACATATTCCAAGGCATTATCAACCCTGTTTTAAATATCGGCCGAGTCGGCCGAGATATCGTCTGATTTCTCCTTTTTGCCTCCTGTCGGTACGATATGGGGAAATCGTTCACCATATCGTTTGCAGCAAAAAACGGCCGATATTTGAAATATCGGCCTATAAATCGCCCGATATTGGCCGATAAATCACCTGATATATTGCCTGATATGAAATAACTTATTTATTGCACGACTACGTGCAAATGTACATTATTTTTTACTGTCTATGCAAGCATGTTACATCATTTTTATTAGGTAGATGATATCTATGACTCTAAACCAACTTTTAGTTATTGATATTTCATTATATATAGTGTCTGATATGAACGCCCAATATGCGCGCGTATCCCCGATATCTCCTCCAATATCCGATATGAAAAACCCCCATCCGATACGATCCCGATATCCGATATTTAGAACCTTGATTATCAGTATGAGGCACAAATAGATGTAGAAAATTGATTTTTGATTTCATTAAAAAAGTTTGATAACACCAAAAATTTCAGATATCTCTGTTAACAAGTAAAACCAAGTGATACGAGAGAAGTCATTAACAAAAAGAAGGAAGTACCTAAAACCTTTAAACGAAGGTACACGACAAAGACCCCAGATATCAGAATGAACTAACTCAAACGCAGAACTACTGTGGTTATTGACCCGACTCGGAAAAGAGGCATGGTGATGCTTACCCAATTCATAAGACCCACGACTTAAGATAAAGACAGAAGACTCAACAGGACTCAACAGGAACAACTGATCGAAACTTCTGCAACAATGGATGACCTAGACACCAGTGCCACAGTAGTGTAGGATCAGGCTGATCCGCAACCAAGCTAATAGGAGATACACTGTCATCCAAATAGTACATGTCTCATCTCTCACGACCCGAACCAATCATCCTCCTAGTTGTCAGGTCCTGAAACACAGAGTAAGAAGGGAAAAATATTACGTTGCAGTTATTTTGTTTGATAAACTTGCTGATGAATAACAAACTTATAGGAAATTTTGGAACTATAACACATTTGTTAAATTGAAAGATGGAGTAGCCTGAACTACCCCATCACCCAGGACAGGAGACTGTATACCATCAACAATGTTAACAAAAAAAAGTTTATTGAAAAGATGTATAGAGATGAATTTGTCCTTAATACCTGTCATGCGAGATGAGGCTCCTGAATCTAATATTCAAGGTTTGTGAAGAGAGGCAATATAAGCATTCATACCTGAAGAGGATGTATGAGTTGATAAATGACCTGTTTGAGAGAACTCGAGTTGACGTAACCTGTCATACTTGTCATGTGATATTTGAACAGCAGGAGCACTAGAAGGGCCAAAGGCAGTGTCCGAGTAAACAGGAGCAATATCATCAGATAGCCAAGATGGAGGAACAAGAGAAGACAAAGTACTTGTAGCACCGGCATCGCAGCCAGCCAGTAGCAAGAAGCAGCTAAATAAAGATAGCTAGGCAAAAAATCACACTTCAGCTCAACAAGAGCAATACAGAGAGAATAACATCGAGGAGATATCAACAAGGTGTTGGACAGAGCATCAGCAGTGGCGGCAATGCATAGAAATAGTAGCAAAAGACCAGAGCACTAGTAGATGCAAAGTAGCATCAGGCAACAATTGTAGTAGTTGGTGGCAAAACCATGCATTGAGAGAAGCCAGACAATCAACTGGACAGAGAGAAGAGAACCAGGTCCTGCAGTGTTTTTCGAGAGTGCAGTAGAGGTTGATGATGCAAATTTGATCCAACAGAGGTATATGGCTGTAGATTTGATTCGGTAGAGGTACAGATGATGATGGATGATGTCGACGCTACCCGGACAGGGATGAGAGCAGATTGGAGGCAGATATGACAACAGATTGGTGGCAGAAGTATAGCAACAACAATAATACACAGTTAGGGATATTTGGTAGCAGCAACAGATCAGTTGCAACAACAGATCAGCTGCAGCAGATGGATAGGTGTTGCAGATGACCAGAGAGAGTGCAACGGGCACCGGTTGAGGTCGATGAGGGCATGAGATGATTTGCGAGTGACCAGCAAGTGCAGAGGAAGGAGGAGAGATCTGCGAGGCCAGTGGAAGGTGCAGAACTTGTCAGCGAGGCTAGCAGAGGCAGCAGGGTTAGGTGGGTGCGCATGGAAAGCAGGGAGGGAGTTTTTGGGTTCAGGCGAGGATATCTATGTTGTTTTTGGGTTCTGGCGAGGCAGGAAAAAAAGGAGAAGAGGTCGACAAGGGTTGTGAAAAGCATGGAAGGCGGCGGCTAGGGTTTATGCTCTGATACCATGTTGGGAATCATAAACCCTTAATTGATTGATATTATTGATTTCAAGAATACAATATATAGAGCATACAATTGGGTATCGTTAATGGGTAAAACCCAATAACTCAATACCTCGTTATTTAACATGTTTGTAAGGCTACAAATCGTCCAGTTTTTTAATTCACATAAGTTGAATTACTAAGTAAATTTAGAAACAAGGCATTCTCTGGTATGTTGAATTTGGAAAGGTTTTTTCATACTTCCTCAGAACGTCATATGTTGCCATCTACATATGTTTATTTTTTCCAGTGTTTTAAAAAACCCGGTATATAACCCGTTATAATTGTTATATAACGTAATACCGACCAATCGTTATGTAACGGGTCTAAAAAAACACAATGTTTGATAACTATGGTTAGTTTGCTCATAACTTATGTTACGTTACGTTATTAACGTAACGCACTGTAACCTACGTTATGGTGCAAGTCGACTTTTTATAACCCCCAATATTCTCCCGGTCTATGACATCCCCCTAAATTTGCTCGTTCGTCATTCTCTCCCTAACCTCGTTATCTCCTTGTTCGGTGCCGAGAAGAAAGAAGAAGACGTACCTTTCTCTGATCAACAACAAAAGAAGAAGAACTACCTCTGGTGGTTCTCCGTCGTGGTAGTTCTGCCAGCGTCATCTCCAGGTGGTGGTTCTCTGTCTCCAAGCACATATAAGCTTTCGCTCCCCTGATCTCTCTCTTCTCTTTTTGTTCAGTCTCTTCCGAATCTCTCTCCCTCCCGATCTCTATATGCTCTCTCTCCCTCTCCCGATCTCTTTCTGCTTCTCTCTCGATCTCTCTGCTCTCTCGGAGAGAGCAGAGAGAGAGAGAGATCAGGAGAGAAAGTCAAGAGAGAAAGATCGGGAGGGGAGAGAGAGCAGAGTGATATGGGAAGAGAGCATGGAGAGATCGGGGGTAAAATATCAGAGAGAGTAAAGGATAGGGGGTATAATTGAATAGCATATTATAAATTGAATTATGAATTATAATGAATAGCATGACTAAAAATTATGAATTATGATTGAATCATGAATTATTGTAAATTGAATTATGAACCTTTTTCTAGATTGAATAGCATTGCTAAAAAATATGAATTATAATGAAATATGCGGATTATATTGTTGGCTGTGTAGTTGAAATTATGAATTATAACTTGTGAATGTGAAAAATTATTGTGATACTTGCTAAAAATTATTGCGAGACTTGCTAAATGTGATATATATTGTTTTGATATTTTTTTAGACTTTTTTAAAAATTATTTTTCTATTTATAAAATTCTTAAATATAGTATATATATATTTATTTTTATTAAATAAATATTAAATCGCATAACCTACGTTACGCGTTACGTTTATAACCTGTGTTAACATAACAAAAGAAAAATGTTATCATTACATTATCGTTATTTTAAACATTGATTTTTTCATCGGTTTTCTTTTTTTGACTGTCCTTAAAAGGGTTGATGTCATCTGTCCATATCACTTTTAGAGGAAATAAATTTTCTGTTATACGGTAGAATTATTTGAAGGTTCACTTACTCCAAGTAACTCATTAATTTCCTCACTTTTTTGCAGTTATCAGGGGTAGCTCCACCTCCTCTATGTAGAAATGCGCAGCAATACCTAAATTTAAATGCACTTGGTGCTGATGGCTCTTCCAGGTTGAATGCTAATGTAGCGATTCAAGCCAGAAGGAAGGTACTAGATGACGGGAAAATACGAAAGGTTATTACCTTTTCATAATTATTTATTACTCACCTTCACGATGCTCTTCAAGCAAATGCAGAACTATTATATATATCTGCTTCATTTTCAACTTTCAAGATTCAAAGTTTTTGAAGGGTCTGTTTATGTTCATTTCGCTTTTGTTCTAAAAGAAATAAGTGGTCACTACATTGTATTGCTGAGCATATTTATTGATTCATTTGCTTGTTATTAGTTTCCTTGTCCATGGATAAGCTTCCATGGGTTTTTAGCCACTGGAATAAGCTTATGCACATGCGCAAACAATATCGTGGAACCTTCCATTATATATGGAGATGTTCTCTTGCGCTAGCCTCTTTAGAGTGTTTAGAAGCCAGCATTACTTTAATTTTCAAAAAATTTGTCTCAGCCTCAGACATTTATTTTGTTAGGACTCTTGGGTCAATCCTGTTGCTTGTTTCATGCAGTATGGTGTTGTTATTATCTCGTATCAATATCATATGTTATTATTCACCTTATAATAATACTTGATGAAGCTAGATTACTTCTGGTGTTACTTTTAGTCTATGTAGATTTTAGGCTATCATATTTGTTGTCTAGTTGTAAAATTGGTGATTCCATCATATGACAAGCATACAATAAACATAATCAACCTCAATGATCACAAAAGTACTTGAAGTAAGCAAGTGGTGAAGTGCAAAAATTATATAGATGTATGTATATTGAAATATAATTTTAAGGATCAAGAAATAATGTCCTTACATGAATGGCAAGATATAGTTTAATCAGAATGTCATAAACAGTACCATGGTCATTTGGAGCAGACTCCTAGTTTCATGTTTTTCTGGTGCCTTGCGCTTCGGTGCATTGTCATTTCTCTTTCTGCAATTGTTTATTGTCCTAGCCTCCCCAAGTTATTTCTAAATCCTTTTGATTATGGATAACTTGAGTCACTAGACCTTATTGGATTCATCCTTTTCATATTAGGCATCTTGATACAACTTAAAGCCCTTTATCACAAATTTTTGGGTTTGACAAACTATATCAATTTCTTTCCAGGAAATGTGGAGCTGAAGTGCTCCTTAAATTTTGAGCTACATCAATTTCATGCAGAATGTTCTTTTGTGTGTGTGTGTGCGCGCGCGCGCGCGCGCGTGTGATCTATCCTAGATAGGCTTCCCCTAGTTTGCAAAACTAGATACTGGAAAAAAAAAAGAAATGATCATCGACTCCTCGCTCACCATCGTAAGGGGTAGGGTTCGGAAGTGGAGGTCCCAAGTTCAAGAATGGGCTACGACCTTTGTTAAAAAGGGGGAAAAAAAAAAGAAAAATAATGGAAAAGTATGTATATAGAAAGATGATTTTATTTTAATACATAGGCCATAGCCGGACTTGAACCTGGGACTCCCCACAATTCACTCTCGCCCTTTTACCAGTGACTTAAATAATGAAAACTTCAAAAATCGGAAAGTTAGTAAATCGTGTTTAAAATAGCTTACTTCTAAAAAAGTGGATGTAAAATAAAAAAAAATGCCATATGTATGTCAAATTTTGTATGTCACTCATCTAACTCGTTACATAAATACATATTCAATCAAAAGGTTACCTTATTTGTTGACAAATTAAAAATATATCTTTGTGTCTTCTTTTAGCTTATTCCAGGTTGCTTGATAAATAAGTTCATGCAAACATATATGATTGAAACGCATATAAAGTTTGAATATTATCAAAGAGAAAGTTCACTAACGATGATCTTAAAAACATTTCTTTTCAAAAAAAAAGTTTAAAAGAGAGAGGTCAAAATGGGTTTATTAAAAGGATTTTGATAGAAGTGTGCATTTTCCGTGATCTTTCTTTTAAACGGAGTTTTAAATGTAGAGGTGTCAAAATGTATTCTTTTTCTTTGGGGAAAACAGAGTTTTCTTGACTTTATCTACTTCAACATTTCTTTACAATATGCTTGAATGTCAAACATAAAAAATGCAGGTTTCAGGTAGACTCTTCTCGGGTTCAGATTCAGGATTAAGACGAAGCACAAGACACTCTGGAGAAACAACAGGCAATTCAAACTCAAATGTTTCACAAGTGGGCGGAAATAGCACAAATCATTCATCTTCAAAATTTCTTGGAGGAATCTCCTTGTCATCCAAAATGAATTCCACGGTCTCACGCAGTTTGACAAATAGGAAAGGGCAACAACAATGGGCTTCTGAAAATTTTGATGAAGGTGATTTATGAGCCCATTTTAAATACAAAGTTTATATCAAGTTGCTGATGACGTTTATGGAGTGAATGTTTGAATTAAATCTTGAAATACAACGTATTCAATAATTTTTTTTTTTAGAGCATACGGGTATCCTAGTTCACTTGATTATTTTTTTTTTTAAGAGCATACGGGTATCCTAGTTCACTTGATTATCTGTGATTATTCTGCTTTGATATTGAGTGTTCGAAACCTTTTCAAACACCCCCCCCCCCCCCCCCCCCCCACACACACACACAAACCTCTGCCCCAAAAACCAGCTCTGAAGGGGAAAAAAGAACAAGGGAAAAAACAAGACAAGTTTTTCTCATCAAATGTCAGTTGATTGATTTGGAAGAGCCCTACACACAGATTTTATGTCAGGAAATTTGCATTCATCTACATGGTATAATACACACCAAAAAGCTTAATGTTATCATATACTTACAACTCAGGTAGATTTCTTAGTTTCTTCTTTGTTTTCATGTTCATATTTGATATCCTACTTTTAAGACCTGTTTAGAAAGTGAGATCATAGAGGAAATAGAGTTTCGGAAATTGAATATGAATTTGGATCCTCAAAAATAAATTCCCATTGTGATTTTAAAATCTTGTTTCTTTGTGACACAATAATTCTGTAGTTTTCTGGTTTGGTTGCGAAAAGTGGATTATAACTAGAGGATACTATTATCATTTTTTGGCAAAAAACTTGGAACCAAAATTTTGTTATGTGTATTTACACTTTTTGAGATGGAATCATAATTTTAGAATTAGCTTGATGTGGTAGTTAATGGGTCCACCAAATGAGAATTTGTGACCTCTCTCCACCCAGTTCAATTCCCTCCCTCCTGTTCCCTCTTACCAAACACACCCATAGCAATTTGGCCCTATTGGCCATGACTCTTTAACAATAGGTGTTTTATCAGTGTCATGTTCACCATGCATTCATGTTGGAACTTGATTTTGATGATACATTTGTGAAACCATTTCATTGGAGCTCTATCTTACAAGCTTGTACAAGAGTCCTACATGCTCAAGACTTCCCAAGGATAATGGCTATGGATGTGTATTGTAATGTTTATTAGAAATGTTAAAAGCCTTGAAATACACACACACACATCATAAGCCTATTAGTCGACTGATATATCATATAGCCGACTTGATACTTTATATAGTCGACTAACTTTTGTCCTGAAAAGATATCAACTTTCTGTTTCTTGACAGTTAACATTGTTAGTCGACTTATCAACTTTATTAGTCGACTGATACCTGTTGTAGTTGACTAATATATTCTGCTGGTCGACTAAGTTCAGTTTTCAGAAACATGTCTTTTGTATCAGACCTTCCCTAGTCGACTTGCCCCATTTATAAGTCGACTACTATAGGCAAAAATTATTACCCAAGTCGACTAACCCTCATAACCAAGTCGACTAATGGCAGTTTCTGACTGTTAGACAGTTTCTGATTTCTGGTATTTTATTCAACGTTTTAATATTCTAATTTGTCCTGATAACTACCCTACCTGACTATAGATTTCACCTATAAATAGGGATGTTATCCTAGGCTAAAAACACCAATTCATATCAATAGTTTTCTGCCCAAAAACTCTGTTTAAAAATCTATTTTTCAGAAAACTGTTTCTACTTTTTATTCTTCACTCAAAATTTCAATCCTTTAGTGAAGATATCTGAGAGTCCACCTATAAGAGTCCTTGTTCACGATCAGATACAGTCTCAAGGCTTATAGGATTGATTGTAATTACTCAAAGAGAAAGATTGTACAAGAGCGTCTTCGAGTTGAAGAGAAGTTGTATAAGGTGTTGTTGTCTTCTTGGTTGTAAGAAGAGTTGTATACATTTGACAAAAGGGATTTGTCAAGTGGTATACAAGGTGTTGATTTTGGGTGTACAAAATCAAAGGTTAAAGGAAAATCTCAAGCGGGTGGCTTGGGGACTGGATGTAGGTCAAGAGGACCGAACCAGGATTAATCACTTGTGTTTGCGTTTGATTTACTTTCTGTGAAACGCTAATCATCTTTTGTTCGAGTGTTGTGTTGACATTATTTTTAGATCCTACAACAATAGGTGTTTTACCAGTGTCATGTTCACCATGCATTCATGCCTTGGACATTTTAATTTCCACATTTGACAATCTCTTAACCGAAGTCTGTTGAAAATTGTTTCTTAAGCACCCCTTTTCCCCCTGAAAAGAAAAAATGTTATAAGAAATAGAGACAAGAAAACAGGTCTTATCTCTTTTGCAAACGTTATGCAAACTTCGTGTTGGACATTACGATATAAAATAATTGTTGGCCCGCAACCCATCACTTAACTTTTTGGGTAAAATGGTTAGTGACATGGTAATAGAACACTGGGGTAAAATGGTCATGGGTTCAAGAAACCTGCCATAAAGATTACTTATTTCCTTCTTACATGTGTTTTCTTCCACGTAAAACTGTGTGCTTCTTCCACATGGATGCACCATATAAAATAATTGTTGGCCCAGACCCCATGAGTTAAACTTTGGACAAAGTGATTATCATATTGCTTCAAAATTCTTTTTCACAACTAGAGAGGAGCGCTTGTAAGAAAGTAAAAGATGCACAAAAGATTTATTTAAACTATCATAGAGTGTACTGGTTTTACCCTTACGGTGAATGGTGAGGCTGGCACTTGCTTCTGTGTAAGCAAGTGTTTTACGGGGCTCAAATATATTCTGCTTCAGTTGTGTAAAACTTGAGTTGTAAATCACTTTATCCCTCTCATATTTATGGTTTGTGAAGGAAACTGTAGCTGAGACCACCTTTGCTCTGGCCTGGTTGGAGTCGTTACTTTTACATAATTTATTTAGTGACCTTTTGCTTGTTATCGTCATCCATCTTTTCAGTGCCTGTTCTTGAAAAGTGCTGTTCTTATACTTCTTGTTTGCTGGATGAACGACATTCTGAGTTTGATAATTTAACTGATGGTAGGAAGGAGACCTGAGGCTTTTGGTGATTTACGAATGGATAATAATGCAACAACTTCATCATCTACTTCATCATTTGTGTCAACGTTTTCTGATAGTAGATGTACGGATCTAGATAGGGTAAACTTCCAGATGGGTGGAATATCCCATGACTCAAGTGTGACAAATGGCATAGTCGAGCTGTTGGCCCTCTTGAGGATTTTTGGAGAAGGTTATAGGCTTTCCTGCTTATACAGGTCCAAGGTACAGTAATTTTCTCAACACAGGGAACAATATATACCCTTTCCACATATCTATTCATTTGCTTAGTGGTGACTTCTGACATGAGCAGGATGCACTAGAGGTATATCTAAAGCTTTCACAACAACAATATAACACTGGATGGGTGTTATCTCAGGTAATTACTTGAACTTAATTTTTTTGATTCATTACTATCTTTTGAGTCGTTTTGTTTTCTGTTGAAGTTGTGATTTGCAATAGATGATAAGCAAGAAAATTAATTTGCGGAGTTTAATCACTTGCCATATATTACTGTAATACCTGTTCATTCTAGGTTTGGAAGTCCGAATAGGAATATTAATCTTTGTACATGCTAAGCATAGGTTGTATCGTAGGGGTTGAAATGCCTTCTCCTTCTCATAATCAGTTCATCTTGTAAGCTCGCATAAATTGTTAAGGGTTATTCTTATACATACCCCCCAAATCTTCCCTATTTCTAAAATTATCCCGCAAATCTTCAACAACAACAACAACTAAGCCATTTGTTCCAAGTATTTGGGGTAGGCTACATGAACCAAGAGAGAATTACGCCGAATCGGGCACATTGATTAACTTTCTCCACTCATTCCTATTGAGGAATATGCCTTCACTAAGACCTTTAGCCTCTATATCTTGTCGTATTACCTCCATCCATGTTTTCTTCGGTCTCTCCTGCGCTCTTTTAACTTGCCCTAAATTGATATGCTCAACTCGCCGGACTGGCGCATCTGTAGGTCTACGTCGCACATGACCAAACCATTGTAGGCGGTTTTCTCTCATCTTCTTTTCTATAGAGGTTACACCTATTTTAGTATGAATATCCTCATTTCTCACCTTATCTCTCCGCGTGTTACCACACATCCAACGAAGCATGCACATCTCTACTACACTCATCTTCTGGGCATGATGTCTCTTTATAACCCAACATTCTGTGTCATATAACAAAGCTGGCCTAATAGCAGTCCGATAAAACTTTCCTTTCAGTCATAACGGATTGTTACGATCACATAAAACTCCTGTTGCGCTCCTCCATTTCAACCAGGCGGCTTGGATCCTATGGTTGACATCACTATCGATCTCCCCATCTTTTTGGATAATAGAACCTAAGTACTTAAAATGACTGCTCATCGGTATCTCTTGTCCATCTAGTCTCACAATATTATAATCTCGGATTCCCTGGTTACTGAATTTACACTCCATATACTCTGTTTTGGCATTACTTAATCTAAAACCTTGAGATTTTAGAGTTTGCCTCCATAACTCCAATTTGGCATTTACCCCAGCTCTCGTCTCATCAACTAGGACAATATCATCAGCAAATCTTCATATTTCTAAAATTATCCCCCTCTCATATTCTTATATACGATCACAAAAGCCCTCCACCGTCAGCTGCTATTAAAAATTTAACAGTTTTAAAAGGAAATTACCCATATATCCCTGCATCTCTCTCTTCTCTCTCTGACTCTCTCTCTCTCTCAAACTATTAACAAGCCGGTGCTTATTTCTCCATCCCAATCTCGTCGTCGTCTTCTTCTTCTTCATCAACCCCGCAAGCTCCATCTCCTTCTAGTGGCTCGAGCGGTAAGTTTGGATCCATGGTTGGGGCAGCGGAGGAATCGAGACTGAACCGCCTCGAGATCCAGTTAACAATGGCGGCGGCGGCGCCTAGAAGTACCTATGCCTCGTCCGCAAGCTTAAAGCTCAGAGATCCGACAAGGTCCTCAAGCACGGGCTCTCCATCTTGAACGATCCCAGGGATCGGTCCAAACTTGGGGGTGAAGGTTAGATCGATCGGTTCTGCTCTCTATTAATTGTTTGATGTATTTGAATTAGGTCTATGATATCTTAGAATTGTGAATTTGTACTTCATGATGTTGATCAGGGTAGTTGTAATCGAGAATATTGATTCCGTTGAGTTTCAATTTTGGCTTTTTTTATTGGATTTGCTTTGAATCTCAACTCTCTCCCCTGCCTCTCTCTCAAACTCTCATAAAAGTGCATTTTTTGTGGCTTTCATTGTTGCATTGGCCTCTCTGTATTGTGTGTTTTTCTAGCTGTGTTGAGATTGGGATGTTGTTGTGAACTTGTCGGCGGCGGGAGCGGCGGAGGCGGTCGAATGGAGAAGAGGTCTATGGACCGTTAAGGATAAATTGGGGATTTCACAAAATTTTAACTGATATGAGAGTATTTCTTTTTGATTCTCTGTGGGCTAATTTCAGAAATAGAAAAGAATTTGGTGGGTAATTTAAGAAATATGAAGACTTGAGGGGTAATTTTAGAAATAAGGGAATATTTCGGTGGTATATATAGAAAAACCTTTAATTATTATTATTATTATTATTTGTGTGTGGGCGGGGGGGGGGGGGGGGTCGTGATGATTGTTGGCTTAGTCTTAATGCATTTAATATTGAACAATTGTGAACTCATTCATTAAACAGGTTTCGGAGTCTTTTAGTTCTCAAGAAATCCTGAGATGAACATTCAAAATGTATATGATTTTTTAACTACTGGAGAGGTCTGAAAATATTGTGATAAATTATTGCTATGCTGAATCCAGTTATCCTTTATGCTTTTTAAGATATGCACATGCTTCTGATCTTTTTTCAGTGGATTACTCTCTTACAATTTGAGGTCCTTACAGCTTCTTCATGATGTAAATTAATGATACAAGATTACATACAATGCAGGTTGGTAAAGCATATTTTGAATTGGTAGATTTTCTTGAAGCTGATCGCATCTTTGATTTGGCACGCCGAGTGTCACCATATACATTGGAGGGAATGGACATCTACTCCACTGTCCTTTTTGTAAGTTAACTTTCTTTTTTCATTATGATTACTCATATTTTTATTTTTGTACTGCTTTTTGTGTAATTTCAATCTATCATACCGTTATCATCTTCTGTTAGTATCTTGAGAGGACTATATTCGTGTATTTTAGATCTGTAAATGTTAAGAGTATATTGTGTTTGGTTGGGATACAGTTTCCAGAATCTAGTTGCTTCGTTGAATACATAGTTTCTGCCTATGGAGAGGGTTTAATAATGTACAAACTATGTACACAGCAGGCCAAAGGAGCTGAGAAGGCCTTGAAGGCTGAAACTGTAACTCAAAGCCTGATAGAACTCAGTTCCATGGGAAACTTAGGGAAGCATTTTGAGGAATTAGTTGTCTCTTGCTCTAGCTAAAGTATTTTCCTGGTCACTTTACAGGTCCTTTTTCTTTTAAGACATTGTTTAGTTATTTTACATTGATATTGTGGAATGTATTCTTGATTTGGTTGATAGTAATTGACTCCATGTTCGTTTTAAGATGTGATTTAAATGATAGTGACATCTTTTACCAACTACTCTAGGTGGAGAAATGATATGTGGTGCGATTCCCTTTTACTCTAACCTAGTTGTATTGATTGCCTTACTATATTTGCTTATTAACGGGCAACTGTGCATCATTTTGGTCGAGTTAGGATTTCAAGAACTTAACTTGTAACCACTCTAGGTGGAGAGAGCATGTGTGGTTCAAACCCTTCTTACTCTAACCTCATTGTATTAGAGGTGAATTTTGGACACAAGATGTATGACCTAATTTCATCGAATGATAAATAGGTCTCAAACTTGTTTGTACTTAATGGCAGCTGTAGCATTTTAAGTAATAAAGCTATACACAAGCAAGTCGGGGAATGCTTAATGAGAATGCCTCTTTTGTTTTCTCCTGCATTAGATGGCATCCAATTCTTTTGTGTTTTCCTTCTGAGTCAAAACTAATTTAGGTAGATTCCTTGACAATACTTTTAACATGGTATACAGGTGTTTACTTGTAACTTTCATTCTATATCAATGGGTTTTGAGCAAGGTTTGTTATATTGCCTGATATCAATATTTTGGAATGATACCGATATTATTGATAAGACCGAATATGTCCGAAAATGATACCCGATATGCAAGTATGATGAGATGAAACAACCGATAAACGGACGGTATTGCCGATTCCGATACGAAAATCCTATGGCCGATACTAATACCGAGATTTCAAACCATGGTTTGAGTTTTAATCTGAACTTTACTTACAGTTGTCGACACGCTATTGCCATCATTATTTCTCCACCACGAAGACAGTGTTGCATACTGATATTTTGGTCTAACTTAGGGGTAGCGAACCCAGTAAATCACATCATTTTCTTTCAATTTACTTTCTATAAAATTTTCCCTTGGAATATTAGATGGTTCCAATTAATGTCTCCCAGTGGCACACACTTCTGTAATTGGTATTTGGTTGTTTATACTCTCTCTTTTTTTCTTCCATACTATGGCTTTCAACTTATTCTTCTGGCTTTTGAGATCCAAATATATTTCTTTGACTTTGATTTTATCATTAGTCATATGATAAGATAGCAAAATGCTTGGCACCAAACAATAAACATCAATGTTTGCTATGCAGAAGATACATTATATGTGTTCTTTACATGTTTACCTGGAACACCCCCATTGAAATCACACTTATTTTTTCTTGGTACATTGACTTTTTTGATTTGTTCGACTCTTAAAGGATCCTTCAGGTTATTTATTCTTATTTATTTTGTAAAACATTCGTTTCTAACAGTTAATAATTGACCTATTCTGGCAGCACTTGAAGGAGGAAATGAAGTTAAGTTACCTTGCCCAAGATCTTATTTCAACCGATCGATTATCCCCTCAAGCATGGTGAGTATGTTGAACACTTCTAGGGAACAACTTGCAGGTTGTTATGAACTTCACCTTTGTTTGAATATTTATGTATTATGCATAGACAATTCATGCATATATACATACACATGTACACGCATGGACACACATATACGAGCGTCTAATTTGGCTTGGAGGCCTGATGTGGGACGGGGGGTGATTTTAGGGTTTGTGGTGGGGATTTTGTAGAAGTGGGGAAGAATAGTGGAATTAGGGATTTGGTTATGATCACGGATCACAATTCGGATCTCGGCTTCATTGCGTGGTTCGATTAATTCATGAGATTAAATCAAACAACACAAATTTCCCAATACAACACAAATTTTCATTGGGAAATAAATTTAATTTAATTCATCCACCATTTCAGAAATCTAATACATAGCTATATGTGTAGCCTACATTTCGTGCACCACACATGCAGTTATTGTTAAATTCAAATCTACCCAAATCAAATTCAAATAACTCCTAAATCTTACTGAAACTACTAAATCTAAATTCAAATAAACTTTTAAATTCTGCTAAATCTGGACCGTTCGGTTCCCCATTATTTATCCGACTTGAAAATATTCATTCCCGATGAATGCAGTGGTAGATACAAAATAAGTACAAGCGGGTCAAATCATATCAGGTATTCTCAATCAGGCCAAGGTGGTGGTCGGGAAATCAACACTGATGCATCATGTATGAACCAAGGAGGTGGAACTGACTTCTGTGACAAACCGGTTGTGAAGGATGGTAGGTCAAGTCAATCATAGGTAGCAGACAGGCTAATCATTCATGATGAACACTGAACGGACTGCACTTTGCACTATGAATAGACTGATCTCCTGTGATCCTGTCTCCTGTAGAAAGATTTGCATTGGATTATAGACATCAGGTGAACTCAAGGGTATAGCTGTCAACGATGGCACTAGCTCCATTATAGGCTCCACTGGAAGTTCTACAAGAGTTTCAATAAGAGGCTCTTCCACTTCTAACTCTGGTTCATCAACAATGTCTGGCTGTGGCTGTGGCTGTGGCTGTGGCTGTGGCTGATCAACAGCTTCTGGCTCGCAAAGATTTGAGGCTCTGGATCTGTCTCAACCTTTATTGTTATGTATTCTATAATCTTCTGAATGTCCTCTAGAGTCTCCTGAAAATCAGTGAAGAGAAGGTGTGGAGCATACCGAGTACCAAGTATGTCTTGTAAGACAAACCAACATCTGAAGGAACTATTGTCTTTCCATAACCAATAATCTTCTTCAACCAGTCTCATTTAGGCATATAGCGGCATTTCTGTTCAGATGTCAGAACAAAATAACTGAAGAAAGCTTTAAGATTGCTTTCCCACTTCTCATACCCATCACGATCGTGAGAACCTCACAAACACGGGATAGCCGCAGACATATCCCGTTCAACTTTCTTTTCATCATCATTAATATGTATATATCTACCACAAAAGTAAAAGCTCATGAAGAAAATTCAGTGTATAAAAATTAGAAGTTACCTAAGAATCTCAATCGCTCGAACTGGGCTCAAATCAGACTGGAGAAATGGTCTGAAACGATGATCTTCTACTGCAGAAACAGTATCGGCATCAAACACCGGCTTGTAGAAGTCAAATCTGATGTCCAACTGTTGTAAACTATTTCCAATAGTTTCATGACTCAGACATGGACTCAACGCTTTAAACACAGCTCAAAACAGACTCCAAATGGGTGAGAAATAACCTCTGGACTGCGACTTTGCTACTGCTGGTCTGAGTTGACTCAGTTGAGTAGACTCGCTGAGTTGGCTCTGTCAACCAACTCGAGTATGGCGTGATCTGGCTCAGTCTGGATAAAACCCATTTTGGGTCAGGCCCGATGTGGTTTAAATGAATCAAGCTTGGCCTATTAAGAGGGAACGGGTCGGGTTCGGATTGTTGAACTGGATCTGGCCCAAATTGATAAATGGGTCCAACTTAAACCCGATTTGAATCGGGTTCAATTGAAATGGGTTTGAAATCTCAAACCGCAACCCAATTCAATAAAATCCACCCAATCTCTTCTTCTCCCGATCGAAACTTAGGGTTTCAAAAACCCTGATGACGGCGGTGGTGGACGCTGATGAAGGCGGCGGCGGTCTTCATGGGCAGAGATGGCGCGAAGGTCGGATGTGGTGGCGGTCTTCGAGGGTGGATGAAACTGCCGTCAACCAAGTTGGTGACATTGGCGAGGAAGATGAAGAAGACGGCGAAGGCAGAGGGAGGAAACGACGGCGGTGGTCGATGACGAAGGAGGGAGAAGGATGTTGCTTGATGTCGAAGATACTGGCGGTGTGAGATTAGGAGGTGGTGGTGGATTTGAGGCGAAGGGAGATGAGATCGGGCGGCGGCGGTCTCCGATGTTGAGGGCGAAGGCGGGGATCTAGAGAGTGGTGACCGGTGGGTGTCGTGGTGGAGGGAAGTCTAAGATGATGAGGGGATGCTATCGTCGAGGTTGACGGTGGTCGACGAAGATGAAGAAGAAGATGATGGAGTTGGGGCCGCGGCGACAGTGGAAGAAGGGAGAGATTGCAGCAGTGGGAGATAGGGTTGAGGGGTTGGCGTCGAGAGGAAGAGGGAGGAACAGTGGCCTCCGATGTTGAGGGCGAAAGACGGAGATCAAGAAAGTGGTGACCGGTGGGTGTTGTCGGGCGTCGGAGGAGGACGGCGAGGGAGTCAGAGGTGAGATCGGGCGGCAAAGATGACGACGGCGGTTGTCACTGCTGCTGTAGGCGTCGAATGGTGGAGACGAGGGAGGAAGATAAGTGAACAATAGCTGCAGTTACTGTTCATGGAACAGTAAAGTTTTTATTTATTTTGATTTTTTCTCTTTTTTATTTCTTTTTTGATTTTTTTGCAAGAAAAGGCTCTAATGCCAAATTGATGCGAGACGGTGGGTGATTTTAAGATTTGTGGTGGGGATTTTGTGAAATTGGGGAATAACAGTGAAGTTAGGGATTTGGATATGATCACGTATCGCAACCCGGATCTCGTTTTAACCGCCTGATTCGATAATCCATGAGATTCAATTAAACAACACAAATTTCTATTGGAAAATATATTTAATTCAATTCATCTTCCGTTTCAGAAATCCAATACATGGCTATATATAGCCTACATTACGTGCACCACATGTGCAACTATTGATAAACTCAAATATAACAAAATCAAATTCAAATAACTCCTAAATCTAGACGAAATCTACAAAATATAAATTCAAATAAAATTCTAAGCCCGGCTAAATCTGGACCGTTCGATTCCCCATCAAGGCCGTAACTAGCTTGGTTAACCCATGTATAAAAAATGCAGGTATTTCATCAATTTAGATAATCTACTTTATTCATTTGATCTAATTGCGTTATAAGCTTTAACAATGAGAAGTCCATTTTTAGGACTTCTTACTGATGCAATAAGTGTGGTCAAAATGATGGTTTTCAACAATGTCCCTCATGGCATCTCGTGATATGCAAGATAGAACTCATCAAAAAGCACGTTTTTTTTTTTCCATTTATAAATGGTTTATGGTGTGTATTCTAGATCATCGCAATCAGAATGGATTGTTCATGCATCAAGCTTTACCCTTATGCAAATTTTATGGATTTAGGTCACATGTAAAACAGCCATAATATTATCATGTTATTACTAGCTGCATTTTTATGTTATTATCTTACTGAATGATAATTTCAGTTGTAATTCACATAATTACTGTATGTTTTACCCATAAATTGAATTTTTAAGTCTGAAATCTTTGTTGTGTCCAAAGGACACTTCTTGTAGATTGCGTTTATGTTTGATTGCCATTAAATGTTTAATTTCTATTGTGCACAGGGGACATTTCTTGTTGGATATGTTTATGCTTGCTTGGCTTTGAATGTTTCTCTGTGTCTGTTATTTTCTGTATACACATCTCTCTGATAGCTTTATGTTTTATTGGTTTAATCGCTATGTAGGTGTGCCATGGGAAATTGCTATAGCTTGCAGAAAGACCATGAAACTGCGCTGAAGAATTTTCAGCGTGCTGTGCAATTGGACTCAAGATTTGCTTATGCCCACACCCTATGCGGCCATGAGTATGCTCTCTCTGCTCTGTTGCATGCTTTCATTTTATATATCTTGTATACAGTTAAATATTTGCTCTGCGCTCTCAGTTCGAATTGGATTAGCACCATAGCCAAGATGTCCCAGGCCGTCTTGTAATCCACCGATGGGGCTTCTGTTCATGTCAGTCGTCTTAATTGTCCAAGAATTCCACAAAACCATCACTAACTTAGAGGACTGATAACTGAATGAGGGATTGGGATCTTAAATTCTGAATGGACCTTATTACTTGATCAGATAATCCATATAAGATGCCATGCTTACTGGATATGGTTTAAGTATAAACCATAAAGTTTGAGCAGCAGAAATTGCCCATAGTTAGTTTTGTTCACTCAATGGTTCAACCACAAAGTTTGGGCATAGATTTGTATTACAATTATTAATATTCTTGTTATTGTTGTTGTTTTTGTTGTTTTTGTTCTTAATTTTTGTCTTCCATCTTTCCGTTAACAGGTATGTAGCCTTGGAGGATTTTGAGAATGGAATAAAGTGCTACCATAATGCACTTGAAGTAGATGAAAGGCACTATAACTCTTGGTATGGCCTTGGGGTGGTTTATCTTCGGCAGGAGAAGTTTGAGTTTTCAGAGCATCATTTCCGGCGAGCTTTCCATATCAACCAACGCTCTTCTGTTATTATGTGCTATCTAGGAATGACACTGCACGCATTAAAGGTCATCTTCTCCTGGAGTATTTAGTCCTAAATACCTATTTGAACATCTTGCTATTTTTGCACTTCCATTTTGATGTCGTCTGACTTGAGTCTGATGATACGAAGCACATGCCTGGCTTGTTATGATGATGTACCTCTTTCTCAGAAATTTCTTAAGGTACTAAATTTTTTATGGAATTTTGTTTTGTTTGGTTAGCAGAGGAATGAGGAAGCACTGGAAATGATTGAGAAGGCTATCGTTGCCGATAAGAAGAACCCACTCCCAATGTATCAGAAGGCTAATATACTTTTAAGTCTGGAAAGATGTGATGAGGCTTTGAAGAATTTGGAGCAGCTAAAGGAGTTTGCTCCGCGTGAGAGCAGCATCTATGCGTTGATGGGTAAGATTTATAAGAGACTTAATATGCACGAAAAGGCCATGTTCTACTTTGGAGTTGCCTTGGATTTGAAGCCTCCGGCAGCTGATGTTGCTGCTATTAAGGTACTTCATTCAGAATTCGACCTGCCGGTTTGGCCTTTTGTTGTCATCAACATTATCATCATCATCATCAGGCACTTGCATTTATATAAAATCTCGAAGTTGATGAAATCATAGCCAGGTTATTATCAATGATTTCTTTATTAATATTAATGCTTGTATGTCCTTTATTAATTACAAATTCAGGTTATATTATCAATATTCTAAAGGATTCAAAAAAAATTCCTTTTCTTTTCATTTTTTTAGCTGGATACATGATTAATCGATCCTTATCGTGCAGATTCCTGCTTCTGTAGGAACAGTGTAAACTAGTTGATTTAAAGTGGTATAAACTATTGTAGGAGTTTCAGTCCCAATGACAGCCTGCCTTAATTTGTTAAACTTTTCTATCTATGGTCTATATTTACATGCGTATATAACTTTGACAGTCGGCAATGGAGAAATTGCATCTACCGGATGAACTGGAGGACAGCCTTTAGATTTCATGGCCTGAACCCTCAGAAGGAAGGTGCAGCAAGAGTCCTAATGGCTCGGCCGCATGCTTGGGCTTTCGAGCTATATTCTAGAAGAAAGCGGCCATCAACTAACCTCTAACACTGTATTTCTCTCTGGCCACAAGTGTAACATTAATCATCCAGTTTTGTAGTTTTAGTGAGTTGTTAGTCGGTGAAATATTTGTATGAGAATTACAGCTTTGAGAATTTGTGTAAAATATCTGTATGATTTCATCATAATGGAAGCAACAACAGGAGTATAGAGGAAAACAGTGCTTTTGCCAGATTGCGTCTTTCACTGCCTTTGCGTGTAATCATTCTTACAAAATTTTCCAGAGCAGTTTGTCTTTGCCATTTATTAGCAGATAAAGCAATTATTGTGATATTTTGGAGTTTTACCGTATATTTGGCAGAAGTTTGTTTCATGTGTATCCTCCAAGGGATTAGAAATTTGCCCTGATTCCTGTCTTGTTGTACGTTACATTCAACTGATGTCAGCGTTAGTCCAAGTATCTTTTATTGCAAGATAGAGCTTTCAAGAACACAGATGATTGTGATTTACATCAGTTAACGACTATTATGTTGGAACAATGCGCCGGCTTTAACGTGTTTTTTGCTTGGGGATCAAATAGTTACAAAATAAAGCCTTCAGAATTTACATGAAACTACTCAAAATACTTCATCTGTGTTCCCTTGTTGAATGGTTGGATGCGCAGAAAACACTTGATTTTCATTTTCTAGACGCAAATATGTACGATGAGGCAAATCTTCTGCTCTAGCTTGCAATTTGAAGTGAAAAAAATCACTTGCCATCACGGTTTAAGATCTTATTATTAGTATTGGTTAGCCAATTGTTTTAGTAGCAATAACAGAAATTTCAATTATATCGTAAAATGTCAGTCAAAATACAGACTCAACGGTCACCTTCCCTTCCCCAAAAAAAACTCCCTCTTCTCCCCTCTGTCTCTCGAGCCACCATCAAGGAAAACAGAGCTAATGAGAATTGAGCGCATTATAACAGTGGAGTACCTTGATCCCTTCATGTCGGAAACTCTCCTCTGTAAGTTCCCGGATGCCTCTGCGTTCCGCTTCAACTACTCCGAGAGTGGGATTTGGTCCCCTCAGCTCCCTCGCGGCCGGGGCGGGTCGGAAACGTTTGGGTCTTCAGACAAGCTGTTGAGAACTAAGGGGAAGGCGATGAAGTGGAAGATAAAGAAGGCAGCAGTGGCGAATGTGGTTAACAAGAGATTGGACTTCTCTCCAAATCCTACTCCCAAGAGGGTTAGTGTAGTTCTTGCTCACTCGATCTTCAGATTTTGAGTTTGGAGGATGTTTTTTTTTTATTTTTGGGGCTTTTGTTTGTAGGGATGGAATAGGTTGTTGAAGGCCGCGGTGAGGCGATTCAAGGTGCAGAAGAGAGCTGCCATCCAGATGATCTTGCCCACTTTGTGAGTCTAGCTTTAGTTTCTTTTGTCTCACTGTATTTTAGAATGTGCTTGCTACTTGTGTGAAGCTTGTGAAGTAAAAATAAGGATTGTTGTTGATAGGATCTGAGGCATAAACAGAGATAATTAAGTGGAATCTAGATATGGTTTCTGGTGAAAGTTGATGGTGCTGTGAACAGTTTGTAGATCCAAAGTTTGAGGAATTGAAACCAAATCACCAATAATGTCTATGTTTGTTTGCAATTTTGGTTCATTTAATCTGCATTGCACAATAAATGTTCCTTAGAATCGGGAGAATTGATTAGATATTGTGGTTTGTGTTAATGATTCATGTTTGATGTAATGAGTCCTGCATATGATAATTAATAGGAAAATGATCATGATTGATGTAGATGATCCAAGACCAACTCATCATTACAACATTTGCAGCTACTGGGGTGTCAAAGGTTCCACATATTGGAGTTTAAGGGTTTAAGGTGTCAAAGCATCGAAAGGATACATGTTAATTTTGAGTGTTATTAGGCTAGCTTTTCTTGTTACACTTTTTGAGCTGATTTTTTCCACTTCATTCTTGTTCTGGACTTGAATAGGATCAATGCACTATGACTATGGGACCTTTCAATTTTCACCTTGATATGAATTAAATCTTGTATGTAGTCCTAGGCAACCACCTTATGAGGGATCAACACTCAGCCCAGGTTCTACTTCTTCTTCTTTCTTTTTTGGCTGGATAAATATATTTTTTGGTCAAATGTGTTGGCAGTTGTCCATACTCAATAACAGAGCTGTTTATAAGGGCAGAGCTTCTGTTAATGTGTGTGATATTTCAGGAAGAACTAACAATAACATTTACTATTAACTTTTACTATCTTAATTGCTTTGCCAATTTGAATTCATGTTGCATGTTGTTAGTAGACCAAAATGAACAAGGATTGAGGCAGTTACAAAAGGATACAGTGTTAGTTTGACAGAAGAGATGTCCTCAACATAGTGGGATCTGGAAGACATTAGATCAAGTTTTCTTGTTGTATCGCATTAAATTTACTTGATATGACCAATCCTTGCGACAAAATATGCAATTTAACAGACTCCAGATATTCAATAATCGAATCTGGTAGTATAGAGATGGTCTATTAATAATGATTTTAGAATCTATTTTTGCTGCTAACTTAGCTATCATTGAAGATCCAGATAAGGACTAAAACAATGTGGGAAGTATCTAACCCTTTTAAATAATGAAGGAATTGAGTATCCATCCTTTATCACGCTCTGCGTGACCAAAATTTGTTAATCTCATATGAAGATGGCCACTTAACCTTGATTATTTGCATTGGATTCCTATTAAAGTTAACTGATATTAAGGATGCTCATATTATAGTCACATTTATATAGTTATATAGTCTCTTGAAATATAAAGGGTACCATGATGGAAAGGTTTATTTCAAGGGGACTTATTTGCAAATGTGCGACCCACTTTTCTCCTCCTGCAAAGAAAGACAAAACATACGCTCAATTTTTAGAGTAATTCCATCAGAAAAGAAAAGTAAGGGTTTTGTGAAAGGACAAGGAGACAGAGAAAAGCGGTCTATTTGCATTAGGGTTTGCAGGATCAAATCAAGGTCTTCTTCTTCCATTCATCACAAGGATCTTCAACCTTCATCTCAATCAATGACTTCAGGTATGTATCATGTATTGAGTTATTTACATGAATTTAATTCCCTTGAGATGTATATGATTCTTGATCCATGGCTATTATTCCGCATTAAATCTCTTTTATTTCCTACATTTGGTATCAGAGCCGTGTTTAAAGAATCAATACATCTTAGATTTAGGAATTATGGAAAGTTAGGGTTTTTGGATTAACAATTCATAAAATCGAATTTTTGATCTTTTAATTGTAGAATTTGTAGAGAATTTAATAGCCCTAATATCATGTTCATATTCCTCTAATTATGCAATTAAATTGGGATCAAAATCAAAGGAATTGAAAACCCTAATTTTTGATAATTTTGGGATTAAAATCGACTAAGCAGAAACTGCCTTTGATAACTGCTTCGTCGACTATTAGTCGACTAATCCCATCGTATAGTCGACTAATTCCCTTTTCCAGAAAGTTTTAAAGTCTCTGTTTGCCGCAGGAGTCGACTTGATTTTTAGTTGATTTTATGACTAGTCGACTAATTAGGGTATAGTCGACTAATCATATTTCCAAGTCGACTAATTCGGTGACCCGAAAGTTGAGAACTTTCTGTTGGATTCAGGAGTCGACTAATTAAATGTGAAGTCGACTAATAAAGTTTGTAGTCGACTAATAATATGGGTATAGTCGACTAATTTTCTTTTGCACTAGTCGACTAGACCTAATGTGTAGTCGACTTGACTTGACCCAAGTCGACTAATCTTTCCTTGTAGTCGACTAATGCTTGTTAATGTTCAATCATTAAAGTATATTACACATTTAAGTTATTGTGTTAATATTGATTGATGCTTGGTCAAGTAATGTATTGAGGTATTATGGCTTTACTCAAATAAAAGGATTAGAGAATATTATTGGTTAGTTTTGTATTCATAAGGCTTATTGATTTAGTAGTTGCCAAAGTGACCTAGGTTGGTAAATCTTATGAATATACAACTACATAAAAGACTTGTCAATGTAAGTGACATTAAAGACAATAATATTCTTGATGGCGGTTCTGATTAGGAGATTGGGACTGGCCCAAAGGAAAGTCTCTTTCAAATAATTATGAACCGGATAGGGTAGTATAATTTATGTAACTTAGTGGTGTGGAATTGGATACCCAAAGGTAACATGACTTACTAACTAAGTGACATAAATTATATTAGACCTACATAGGTGATAAAAGTTCTCACCTAAAGAGTGAACACTAGATATGCTTAGGTTTCGCACAAAGGAGAAATCAAAGTGATATCAATAGTTCATCTTAATTAAATTTAAAACTTGTATTGATTCGAGGCATTAATGTGAGCTTGTCCTATTATGTTTCAGTGAACGTCCCTACTTCCCTTCACACTCATGCCACTAGCATTCCAGCCTTGGATGGTACCAACTTTTCAGAGTGGTTTGAACATGTACAGTTTACACTGGGTGTTTTGGACCTAGACATGGCCTTAATAGTTGACAAACCTGATGAAGTAACTGCTGAGAGTACAGCAGAACAGGTCAGCCATGCCAAATCTTGAGAAAGGTCTAATAGGCTCAGTCTTATGTTCATAAAGATGACCATAGCTAATAACATCAAGACTTCACTCCCTCCTACAACTATTGCATCTGAACTATTAAGTGCGGTTAAAGACCGTTTTAAGTCTGCAGATAAGTCATTAGCTGGCACCCTCATGGCTGAACTTACCACCATGAAATATGATGGTAATAGAGGAGTTCAGCAACACATTCTAAATATGTCTGATAAGGCTGCTAAGTTAGGATCACTGGGAATGAAAGTGGATGAGTCCTTCTTGGTACAGTTCATCCTCAACTCACTTCCTTCACAGTTTGGGCCATTCAAAATCCACTACAATACTCATAAAGATAAGTGGAATCTGAATGAGCTAACTGGTATGTGTGTTCAAGAGGAAGTGAGACTGAGGCAAGAAGGACAACACTCAGTGTTGGCAGTAACTTCAGGAGGTATCCATAAGAAAGTAAATATGG
The DNA here is from genome assembly GCA_038442645.1 of Agave tequilana. NCBI lineage: Eukaryota > Viridiplantae > Streptophyta > Magnoliopsida > Asparagales > Asparagaceae > Agave > Agave tequilana. Next base: position 163,412 of record JAVJIF010003275.1, read on the forward strand.
AAGAGGTAAGAGATTTTCATCAAAGAAAGGAAATGACCATGAGGAAAGTAGCCAAGGTCATAGAAAATCTTTCACTGTCAAATGCTACTTCTGTGGCAGAAAGGGACATGTGAAGAAGGACTGCAACAAGAGGAAAGCTTGGTTCGAAAAGAAAGGTACAAATCTTTCTTTTGTATGTTATGAATCAAATCTTGCTGAAGTTCCTTCTAATACTTGGTGGATAGACTCTGGAGCCACAACTCATATAACTAATTCAATGCAAGGATTCCTTACAACCAGGAAACCGAAGGAAAGTGAGAGATTCGTCTTTATGGGGAACCGTCTCAAAGTGGAGGTCGAATATGTTGGCATTTATCGACTAATATTAGAGACGGGACATCAGATGGATCTTGAGGATACTTTTTATGTACCTTCGATTTCAAGAAACTTAATGTCATTATCCAAATTAGATGTTTTTGGATATTCTGTTTTGTTTAGTTGTGGAAAACTCTCTTTAATGTATAATTCAATTCCGATTGGACATGAAATTTTATGTGATGGTTTATATAAAATTTCATTGAATGATGAGTTTGCACAATCTTTATTATCTCTGCATTCGAATGTTGGTATAAAACGTGGCTTAATAAATGAAAAATCCTCAATCTTGTGGCACAGGCGACTAGGGCATATCTCCAGGGATAGAATTATAAGATTAGTGAAGACTGGGATTTTGGATAACCTAGACTTCACTGATTTTGATGTGTGTGTGGATTGCATAAAAGGAAAGCAAACCAAACACACTTAGAAAGGTGCCACAAGAAGTAAAGAACTCCTGGAAATAATTCATACAGATATTTGCAGACCACTCTCCATTCCATGTTTTACTGGAGAGAGATATTTCATTACCTTTATAGATAATCTGTCACGTTATGGTTATGTGTATCTAATTAATGAAAAGTCTCAGGCTGTTGACATTCTAGAGGTGTTCATTACAGAAGTCGAGAGACAATTAGATAGAAAGGTTAAAATCATAAGATCAGATCGAGGTGGTGAATTTTATGGTAGATATGATGAGTCAGGACAATATCCTGGTCCATTTGCCAAATTTCTAGAAAAGCATGGTATTTGTGCTCAATACACAATGCCAGGTACGCCTCAGCAGAACGGTGTTGCTGAAAGGCGGAACCGAACACTTATGGATATGGTTAGGAGCATGATGAGCTTCTCAAATGTACCCAATTCATTGTGGAATGAAGCTTTAAAGACTGTTTTGTATATCTTGAACAGGGTTCCTAGTAAGGCTGTCCCAACAACTCCTTTCGAGTTGTGGACTGGTAGGAAACCCAGTTTAAGACATTTACATGTTTGGGGTTGTCCAGCAGAGGCTAGAATATATAATCCACAAGAAAAGAAATTAGACTTAAAAACAATATCTGGGTATTTCATTGGTTATCCAGATAAGTCTAAGGGATACAAATTTATTGTCCTAACCATAGTACAAGAATAGTTGAAACTGGTAATGCCGGATTCCTGGAAAATGGTGAAATTAGTGGGAGTGCTGAACCAAGAAAGGTAGATCTTGAAGTGGTAAGGGTAAATATCCCAATACACTTTCCTTCAAGAGAGATTGTTGTCCCTCAGCTTGATCATCAAGTTGAGATTCCAGAACAACAAGTTAATGTTGGTTCACCACTCCATGAAGATATTCCCATTGAAAATATTGTAGAACCACCACAACCGACAGCTTTGAGAAGATCTCAAAGGGAAAGAAGATCTGCCATTTCAGATGATTATGTGGTATATCTATAGGAATCTGACTATGATATTGGGATAAATAAAGATCCAGTTTCATTTTCACAAGCCATAGAATGCAATGATTCTAGTAAATGGGTTGATGCTATGAAAGATGAGTTAAAATCTATGGACCAAAACTAAGTCTGGGATCTCGTTGAATTGCCTTATAACTGTAAGAAAGTCGGGTGTAAATGGGTCTTTAAGACCAAGCGCGACTCTAAAGGCAATATCGAACGATATAAGGCTAGACTTGTGGCCAAAGGTTTCACTCAGAAAGAAGGCATTGACTATACAGAGACCTTCTCTCCAGTATCAAAGAAGGATTCTCTTAGAATCATTATGGCACTTGTAACTCATTATGATTTGGAGTTACATCAAATGGATGTGAAAACTGCTTTTCTAAATGGAGATTTGGATGAGGATATCTACATGGAGCAACCTGAAGGGTTCGCAATTAAAGAATAAGAACACTTGGCTTGCAAATTAAAGAAATCTATATATGGACTTAAACAAGCTTCCAGGCAATGGTATATAAAGTTTAATGATACCATTACTTCTTTTGGATTTACAGAAAACACTGTTGATCAGTGTATATATCTAAAGATCAGTGGGAGCAAGTTTATTTTTCTGGTTCTGTATGTAGATGACATCTTGTTAGCCAGTAGTGATCTTGGTTTGCTGTATGAAACTAAAGCTATCTTACCAAGAACTTTCAGATGGTTGATATGGGTGAGGCAAATTATGTTATTGGCATAGAGATCTTCAGGGATAGATCTCGAGGATTGCTAGGATTGTCTCAGAAAGGATATATCAATCGAGTCTTGGAAAGATTTCATATGGAAATGTGTTCAGTCAGTCCTGCACCCATTCAGAAGGGTGATATATTAAGTGGGAGCCAGTGTCCCAGAAATGACTTAGAAAAGGGTCAAATGCAGAAAGTTCCGTATGCATCAGCTGTTGGGAGCTTGATGTATGCTCACACTTGTACCAGGCCAGATATCAGCTTTGCTGTTGGGATGTTGGGAAGATACCAGAGCAATCTAGGAATGGAGCACTGGAAATTAGCTAAGAAGGTTATGCGGTATCTTCAAGGGACGAAGGACCATATGCTCACATATAGGAGATCTGATCAGCTGGAGGTGATCGGCTATTCGGACTCAGATTTTGCTGGTTGCCCAGATAGCAGGAAGTCTACTTCAGGCTTCATTTTCCTGCTAGCAGGTGGGGCAATCTCGTGGAAGAGTGTAAAGCAAACTATCACTGCTTCATCCACGATGGAGGCTGAGTTCATAGCATGTTTTGAAGCCTCGAATCATGCATTATGGTTAAGGAATTTCATCTCAGCACTTGGTGTAGTTGACTCTATTGCCAAGCCGCTGACGATATATTGTGATAATACAGCAGCCGTATTTTTCTCTAAGAATGGTAAGTACTCTAATGGTTCTAGACACATAGAACTTAAGTACTTGGTGGTTAGAGAAAGAGTTGAGAAACAAAAGGTGTCAATTGTAAGTATAAGTACCACTTTAATGGTTGCTGATCCAATGACAAAGGGATTGCCTCCAAAGACATTTAAGGAACATGTTGTAAGAATGGGTCTTTTGGGCAATCTATAAATGTGTATTTTGGTACTTATGTAATTGACATTATTGTACAAATAAAAGTTTGTTTCTGTGTTTCCTGTTATCCAATTATGTGTGCACATATTATGTTTGGATGTTTGTTAAACAGGAAATGTCTTTACAAGACAATTACAGGGGTCATTTTGGTTATGGACTCAATTAGTAAGGGTTATCAATGTTGTGGTACATAGAAGGGAGTATGACGTGGATGTTGTATAACCGCTATGACTCGCATTGGTAGTCCAAGCTAATTGCAGTATTACATTTTTTTTATATTTGGGCTTATCAGTTGTTGTTTTTAAAATTCGTGCACGTGTCAAGGTTTTTCAGTATGGAATCCAATGGAGTCAAAATGTTTAAAAAATGAGTCTTTTCTTTTATTTTGTTTTCTAAAGTTTTTAACCTAATCGGTTAGTGGTCCAAGTGGGAGAATGTTAATCTCATATGAAGGTGGCCCACTTAACCTTGATTATTTGCATTGGATTCCTATTAAAGTTAACTGATATTAAGGATGCCCATATTATAGTCACATTTATATAGTTATATAGTCTCTTGAAATATAAAGGGTACCATGATGGAAAGGTTTATTTCAAGGGGACTTATTTGCAAATGTGCGACCCACTTTTCTCCTCCTGCAAAGAAAGACAAAACATACGCTCAATTTTTAGAGTAATTCCATCAGAAAAGAAAAGTAAGGGTTTTGTGAAAGGACAAGGAGACAGAGAAAAGCGGTCTATTTGCATTAGGGTTTGCAGGATCAAATCAAGGTCTTCTTCTTCCATTCATCACAAGGATCTTCAACCTTCATCTCAATCAATGGCTTCAGGTATGTATCATGTATTGAGTTATTTACATGAATTTAATTCCCTTGAGATGTATATGATTCTTGATCCATGGCTATTATTCCGCATTAACTCTCTTTTATTTCCTACAAAATTTGCTCTGCTTAATGTGGAGTTGCACACAGTGGGCTAAAAGATGTAGCTTTCAGCATATTCGAATCTGGCTCTCATTTTCTCCAATTGTCCTTCTATTTTCCAGTTTCTTCTTTCCTCAGATTTTCTATTATATACACAAGTAAAAGATGGAGGGAAATAAGTATATAACAGGTAATGCACTCCTTTTTCACTTGCCATGCCCTTGTTTATTCTTTTCTTATCATTTGTTAGTCTTCTTCTGAGCTTAATTTGTAACACAGATAATATTTACCACAAAGGAAAACTGTTCTTTTAACAAACCTTCTACTTTAATGAAAAACATGAAAATTACTAATTCTATTTCTGTTCAGCTGAATGCAGTTTCATATTTCCATGAGCATTTCCAGAGCATTCTGTTATCTGAGAAAAGAGGAAAACATATCTAGTACACATCCATATGCAAACCTGTGATTTATTGAAGCACAGCTTCCACATTTTGTGAAGCCCCCATCATAGTAGAAATGCATAGTAAATTAAACCACACAAAGTTACAAGCCAACGAAGGATACTGATAATCAGATGGTAGATGCTTCCCACAATCTACCAACACCTCAAGAGCAATTGGAAGAATGATGTTTATATTCAGAAGCTTGGCCTTTATAGCCGTGCACCAGCACAACGCTGCGTCCAAGTCAGCTAACCCTTCTAGCACCGGGCTACAAGCACCGGTGGCCCCTGAACCGATTCCAATGTGCACAAGATCGCCTAACAAGTCAACACAAGCATCAAGCTTTAGGGTGTTGATAGGGCATGTGTGTGCAACAGGAGGTGGTGGGCATGGTCCTTTCCTTGAGGAGGTGGTGGTGGTGGTACCACTTTAGGTGGTGGTGGATAGACTTTCGGTGGTGGAGGTGGTGGGACTTTAGGCAGTGGTGGAGGCTTAATCTTCGGTGGTGGTGGTGGTGGTGGGGTTTTAACCTACGGTGGTGGTGATGGGGGTTTAACCTTTGGTGGTGGAGGCCAAGGGACTTGTTTAGGTGGCGGCGGGGGTGATGGAATTCGATATAGGCAGTAGGGGCTAGCAGAAGAGGACTAGGAGACTGGCTAGAAAACACCTCTCCGTTCTTTTTCTTTTTTTCCAGAATGAAATGAAGTGTGACTTACTATGTGCTGCATATGAGGTCCTTTTATATCTGGAGGGTATCTGGTGATGAGGTAGAATGCTACAGGGTGAAGATATACATGCAGACTAGTTTGGTGGTGGTAGCCTGGTAGGGCTAATGACATACTGAAATGGAGCCATACATGTCGTGATCCGAGGATGATTGATCCAGTGAACGCCAATACTCAATATGATTGAAATCATTCAACTAGTTTGCTACATCAAATCACTCCTGCTACATGATCAATGTTAAGAATGAAGTTTGTTATGAACGGACGGAATATGTTGAAGTCTCAATTTGTGATGGGAGTGATAATGTTATATTCTAACAAAATTAGGTTGAAATATTGCCCAAGATGCACCAGACTCAAACCTGCATTATGTGAAATCCTTTTGTGGCCTAGTCAAGTTAGCCCGAGGTCAGTTATGTTCGAAGTATATCCTATCCATATTGTGTCCAATGTCAATAAGTCGAATTAGACCATTTCGTTGCTGGAAGTTCAATTTCAGGTTTCTGTATATAAACTCAAGATTCAAGAGGAAATTGTAGACTCAGGAAATGATGGATACTGATAATTTCACTCATGTACAAATACATGAAGTGGCTACTTTCTGGAACATCACTTTGTTTATTTGCGATGTATGAAAATTCTTTTTGCTAGGGTTTCTGTATTACCACTAGCAGCAAAACAAACTAGTCCTTCAACCATGGAACTTTCAGTACCTTCAAATGTGCTAGTTGGACTTGATATGGTTGTCTGTCTTGTTAAAATAGCAACCTCTGCATGTGAAGATAGACGAAACAAGACAATCTCTGTTCCACTTACCAAAAATGGAAACTAAGGAAAATGTTTCACTCAAGCATTTTTCTCTTAAAGATTGTGGAGAGTCTCACCACAACTTGAGTATTACCAGCCCGGCTGAGATTGGACCTAGACACCAAATAAATTTCATGGGCAAAAGGATCACCTTGATCCTGAGAGCATGACGAGTGAGCAAATTTTCTCCAGAAGTTAAAATTCTTGATATATGGAAGACACAAGAGATAAGGTGCAGATCTATATGGACCAACCATGGAATGGTCCTGAAGATCTTTTGATTCAGTAACACATCAAATTCTGTCTGCCGACATGCAGTGCACGTCGAAAAATAAAATCCAAAGTTGTTGACGACTCTGGGAAATATGCGCGAAATTAGTACTGATTAGCATTGAAATGAACCTAGTTGGCATTCTGTTTTCCTGGTGTTATTTTGTCCGGTAGTAATGCTTAGTGTTTAAGCGAAGACAGAGGACTTAACAGTCAATGTGGACAACTAATGTTATTCTTAATTTTAGTGGGTTTTAAAAAAAAAATGCCGAAATCTGAAGATCTTGAATGAACTATTTTCACATGATAAATTTTCAGATTCAAGTTTGCATAGTATCACTGAGATTCTTGCTCTTTTTTTTCAAGTACAGCAGTAGCTTCTAGCTGTAGGTTTGCATGCCAGAAACGATATCTTGTTGCCTAACACAACTTGCAGAATATAAATCTGGTTCACATTTAAGCATAGAGTCAGAAATATATGTCTAAAAAATATTATCCGAAATATCTAGAACTATTAAACTACTCATAGTTTCTTATCAGTGGATTTTCTAGCCTCTTGGAGATGGAGCTGCAAAGTTTTTGTTTTTCCTGACCTTCATTGATCATCATTTGGACGATGCAGAAGTCCAGTGATATACTTGATCTCAAGAAAAATAAAAATTCATGGGAATATGCAAAGTCTAATATTATGTCCTTTTCTGGAGGCAATTTCTTCATCATACTGAACCAAACTATGCATATGCAGTACATATTAACAATATTCTGAACATATTACATGCAGTGTAGTCAATTTCCAAATGTTTATTCAAGATTTCAAAGTAATCAATGTAACTAACGAATAACAAAAGAAAAAATAGCAATCCTTACAACAAACTGAAAATTTTCCCAATCCAACTTCTGCCCAAAATTCTAAGCCAAAGGCAGTATCTACTGAGCTAATTCCAAAATCTTTTGCTCATAGTTTTTTGAGATAAACAAAATACGGAAATAAAAAATTCTAAATTTGTAACTGTAGTCTTATTCAGGCCCCTTGCAAGGTTAGAGATTTCAACACTTCAGTTAATGCTGAATCGGCAACCATCATAGCCTGCGTAAAAATTTTTTTACAGAGAGAGATTAGATTATCTGTGTTAATCACAACTTAATCATTGATCTAAGATTTCTATGAGACAAAATATGGTACTTTTAACTGAATCAAAACTTACTTGGATCTTTGGTGATGAGCATTGCAGTCCCCCCAAAATCACAGGCCCCCCCTGCCACTTTGGTCCTCTGCCAGTAGCTGTTGAATGCGAAAGAAGCATGGGCCAACAAAGTATCAGGCTGGTAGCATGCCCCATTGGGCTGGATTGCATCGCAATCTGCTCCTGACCCACAAGCATAGTTCATAGCCTCTTGAATGATCGGGTCGGGCACGGTGGGCTTAGCCACACACCAAAGGGCTGGCCCGGTACCCCGCCTCGGTGGCGGGGGCACAGTCGGCGGTGGATAGATTATCGGCGGTAGAAAGATTGGTGGGCCAGGGGCGAACTCCGGTGGGCTAGGGACATACTCCGGCGGGCTGGGCACGAAACTCGGTGGGCTGGGCCCGAAGCCTGGTGGGCTGGGAGTGGGGAACTCGGGCGGGTTCGGGGTGAAGATGGATGGAGATGGTGGAAATAGAGTTGGTGGTGTAGGAAAGGTTGAGGTTGGAGGAGGGGGTGGGGTTTGAATTGGCAAAAATGGGCTTGGTATTGTTGGAGGAGGGGGTGGGGTTGGAATTGGCAAAAATGGGCTTGGTATTGTGGTAGAAGGTGGGAGTGGATTGAGAGGAGGGTAAATGCAATAGGGTGGATTTTCCTGAGGGGAGGATGAAGGTCCCATTACATCTTGAAATGGTGGCAAATAGTAAGGTGAGCCCAAATAGTTGTTGCTATTTGGGTCTGATGTTGAGTAATAAGTCCCTAAATGCTTCTTCAATGCCTTGACTTGTAGTTGTGGACCTCTTAGATGCCTCAAAGATTTCCTAGCCTCTATTGAACATAAAAACATTGTAATTAAGACTACTATTGACTATTGAACCAAGGTGCAAGTGAAGTGTAATGTAATGTGCTTACCACAATGAGGGAGGAAGCTTGCTGCAAAGGAGAACAAGATGAGGAGGAAGAGGAGTCTCAAGCAATCTATTCTTTGCTCCATGAGATGAACAAAGCTACAGTTGCTTCTCTTGTGAGTTTGTGAAGTAGTACCAACAAGATTTTGGGGTAGTTATAGGGAAAGCTCAAAGAGCAACTCCATTCTCATGCTCATCTATAAAGATGGTAGGCAATGAGAGGCCCAATAGGGCCGCAATAAAGCCAAGGAGCACTGATTCTCTTGTTCATCTTACTTTTGAAAGGAAAAAATTGGTGAATTGAGCAAAAGTTGGGGATGGGGATTTGTTTACAAGTTTGTTGAGGCAGTCTTGATTGTTACACTAATTTTGGGTTGGTGTTTAGATTTACAAAATGATGTTGTTGTCTTATATTTCAGTTTTGGTATATGTGCTTGCTTGGTGTAGGAGAGCTAAAAAGAAAGTTTGGGTGGTCTTTGCCTTTTGGTTTTGCTTGCCTCCCACTCAAAAGAATTTCTTGATAAAACTCTAAAATCCCAGATGGGTGTTTTGGTGTGTGACCCACTAATAGAGATTTTAGGAACTCTCTGGTCTTTTATGATCTCTTTAGCTTTTGGATAGAAGTTCACTTGAAGCAAGAAAAGTTCCGGGCTATTGGAGCACTTTCATTATGATTCAGTTTTCTAGCGCTTTTTTCAGGCAGTTTCCTTTCCTCATGGTACTTTGTCATCATTTTGATTTCAGGTTGAGTTTTTATGCAGATGGGGGCATATATGTTTTATGAGTTTACTCTTTGGGCTTCATTTTGGTGATGCAAGATGCGTCCTTGCGAAATATTGGATGCTTTTGGGCAATGATTTGCATCAAGGAACTCTTAATTCTGCGTGCTTCAGTGTTAGCACCTTGTTTTTGCCATAGGACATTTATTCATCTCTTTTTTATATTTTCTTAATGTTTTGTTTATCTTCTGTCATTCATTTGTGTCGGGATGACAATGGATCGGGGCCTAGCCCGTGAGACTTCCAACCTGCCCAAAAAAATTTCGGTTAACATCTTGTGATGGAAAAAAATCGGCTTTGCGTGGATCGAACCTATCGCAAGCAATTTGGACATTCCCTGGATGGCACATGTCAGAGCATACACACAGGATAAGAGCACACGTATGGTGCCAACCTAAGACTTCGGGCATGAAAATCAGTAGATGGAATGAAAAGATCAGCAGAGGATTACGTTCAGGGTATTGAATGAAAGTATCACGCAGAGGGTAACTGCGGGCGTGATAGGACAGACAGGCAGAAGATAACTGCCTGGTATTGTGATGCAGTATGTGTGTTCTGGGGGTTAGAGAAGCGATCACCTTCTCCTAGGAAAAGAAGAATCATATATATCTGACGTGGATGCTGGCGTGGAGACGGAATTGAAGGACTGCTATTATTGCACGATTTGCATGTGCTGGATCTTTTGTAACGACTGTGATCATTGATGCTGATCGGTTAGGATTGCATGCCAGAAAATCTGTCACTGTTCATAATTGCCCGTGCTGATAGGGGCATTACAAGTTATGAATGTGGGGGAGAAAAGAGTTACATAAGCATCAGCGGAGATCATAGATTATCTGTTATTGGAGTTTTAGGTTCGGAGTCGGGACCTTCAAGATGAGAAAGACCTCAGAATGGTAAAGACATCGGAGAGTAAAGATCTCGGAATGGTGGAATGTGGCTTCGGATTGAGGATATCTTCGGGACAGACGGTAGCTCCGGGATGGCCAGGAGCGAAGGAGTCTCCGGAATAGACACTTTGGGAGTTATGGATTCCTCGAGGAAAGCTCTTGGTAGCTTAAGCATGTATCATCATCCTGATGAGGGTCAAATTTTGACTATTATGATGCCTCCAACTTCCCCACTTGCTGGAGTTTACGGAAGAGAAGTCGGAGAAGCAAAGATATTTAGATAAATTGTTAATGCTTTTAAAATTCATTATGACACTACAGGCAGAGGAGTGAGCAACGAATCTTTTCTGATCATTGCGGATCTTCTAGAATTAATTCTAGATTGCACAGCTGCCAGTGTCACATCCAGTGGCTGAATCTCTTAAGAGGTTGAGTCATACGTCTCTTCAAATTCTGGCGTCATTATGACTGGGATTGTATAGCGACGGTTGATCTTCTACTTTTACTGTTGATAAAAATCTCGGGATTATAGGCTGACTTTTCAGGAATTGAAAATTTAAACTGGAGACGGTTGGGCTTCTCGTCCATTTATAAATAGATAGAGATCTATGGGAGAAAATCAACTTCTCTGTCTTTTTCGAAAATTCTGGCTTCGAAACCCTAACTTCTTCTTTCCTTGCTGTGCCGCCATGCCGTCTTCCCTTCTTTTCATCAAATGGAGGAAAGAAAGGAGAGGGGGGGTGAGGAAATGTTGATCAGGATCCCTCTCTTAGAGAGTGTAAAAAGTGTGCTGCATTAGTCGCCATGAAGAGTCCGTTACAGCACATTAGTCGCCGTGACAGGGTGCCATCGTCAGAGGAGACACGCAGGAAGGACAGATGGGGTTTCAGTTAATCAAGCCGAGGGATATTGGCTTCTCCCCTTAGTTGGCTAGAGTACTTTCTATGCTGGTGATCTGGAGTCTCTCCATTTGGTAGTGGTACTTCTCCTGGGCGGTTGGAGTGCAGACATGATTTCATCACTGTCTTGCATGTCTTGCCGGAGTCGGTATCTTCGGACACCACCATTGCCCTCCCGGAGGGCTTCTGAGGGTCCTCGTCCTTCTCGGAACACGAGGAAGACTATGGCGTCAGTATGGCTGCGTTGGAGTCGTGAGGAGTTGAAAGAAAGAGGTGTCTCAGCTTGAGATATACTCTCCGACCCTAGTCTCTTAGTCATGTCTTCACCAAAGCCGAAATCTTTGGAGAGTGGCATGAGCTATAGGATGGTGTCTTCCAGTGGGTGTCCCCTATGATTCTGAGTGTGTCCTCTGAATACGTAGGTGAGGCAAGACTAGCGGGATGAATTGGAGCGTATGGACCTGCATCTGTTGTATTTCTTTTCAAAAATTATAAACATAGAGATATAATGGAATTTATTGTATTACTCTTGTTAGATGTAATCAAATAAATATACTGGAATATCATTTGGAAAGGATTTAGTTTGGAATGGAAATGAATTTTGGAATGAAAATAGTTAAGCTTAGATCTTGTCTGGCTTGTTTTTAGCATTGGCTTTTGGAACTGATATGACCATGCTTCTTCGGAGTGCTAATCTCTATCTCTGATATACTTGGTTGGATATGGAGTGATTTAGAGAGTTTTCATTGTTGTTTCTGAGTGGGGGAGATCCCATTAGCGGTATCTGCAAACTTTTAGCCTCCCTGTAAGGGAAATCCCAACAACGGAGTTGAATTTATTGTCATCTCTGAGTGGAGGAAATCCCATCAACCGAGCGGCGAAATTTGATTGGATCCAGTGGGAAAAATCTCATAGCGGAGGATTTCGACTGCCCGTAAGCTAATTGAGAGGGAAGCCGTAGGATGGCGCTTGCATTGCCATTTTTGGGTAAGGGAAATCCCATCAACTGGACATGTAAGCGTCTGGCTTCCGAGTGGGAAAAATTCCAACATCGAAATGAGGACTCCGAGTAGGGGAAATTCCAACAGCGTAGGATTTCGACTACCCATAGGCTAATCGAGAGAGAGAGATCGTAAATTGACGCTTGCATTCTTATCTCCAAGTGAGGGAAATTTCATCAGTGAGACATGCAAACGTTTGGCTTCGGAGTAGGGGAAATCCCAGTAGCGAAATATGGACTCCAAATGGGGGAAATCTCATCAGCGGAGGATTTAGACTACCCACAGGCTAACCGAGATGGAGCCCGTAGGCTGGCGCCTGCATTGCCATCTCCGAGTGAGGAAAATCCCATCAGCGAGACGTGCAAGCGTTTAGCATCCATGTGGGGTAAATCTCAGCAGCAAAATGTGAACTCCGAGTGGGAAAAATTCCAGCAGCGAAGAGTTCAGCAAGGTTGAAGCACATTGACATCAAGTTTCTTGTCATTAAAGATAGAGTTCAAAATAATATTGTGTCTGTTGATGGCATTAGTACTATTTTTTAGCAGTGTAGATTCACTTATTAAAGGGCATCCATCTAAAGTATTCTTGGAGCATATTGCTCATATGAGAATAACTAGTCCTGATCCTGATTTAGTGAGAGTGGATAATTTTTGTCTTATGCAACAGATACTTTATCTTAGTGCGCTATATATAAATGTATTTGTGATTCTGATAATTGAATAATAACTACTTTTTTAAGTTTCTTTCGTGAATTTTGAGTTTATTAGTAGTTGGACTCGTTAAAGTCATAAAGTTGTACTCGTTAAAGTCATAAAGTGAAGATTCGTGAAAATGTGCCATATTTGATCAGAGGACATTTTCATGTCTCACGTCTACATTTGATTTATATCGTTAAGTGTTTTAAAATTTGTGATGTGAAAGTCTTGCCTCAATTATGAGAAGGTAATGACCGCCATTTTCAGTGGTAGGGCATTTAATGGACTAGATTGATATAAAACGTTGGTTTGCTGGGCGTTAATTTTGACGTCATAAAGTTATACATAATATCTATTCAGTATAACTTACTTGGCCCAAGTGAGAGATTGTTAGGCTTATTTTGTTTTCAAGTCTAATTAGATTTGGGCCTAATCAAACTAATTGGATATTTATACCCGCCTAATTTAACTTGTATTGTTTGACCCAACAAAGAATTTATCAAGTCTACTGGCTTGGGTCTAAACACGTTTCAATTGCATTTAGCCATAAGGGCATTTAAGTTAAGATGTTTGTCTCATCTACACGTGTGAAACTCATATTATTAATCAAGGGTTTAGATCTATGATAAATTGAACTAGGATTCATTAATGCTATGCATTTCATGTGCAGAATTGTATCTCCACTATTATGACCTAATCTCTCTTGGAGGCCTCTTATCTCCTCTAAGGATTAAGAAAAGAACTTACTAGTTGGAGAGAATAATTCCCTCTAACTCTGCTTCATTAAGATCGTGCAACCTTCGGCATCCCCTTCGTGATGAAATCAGGTATGCCTAAACCCTCCTTCCTTTTGATCTTGATAAAGAAGCTATTATTGTTTGTAATAATATTAGATCAACAGGCAACCTGAGCTCAAATCTCTACATCAGCATCATACTGAATGTGATGTCCGAGCTGCCCTCGTGTTTTATCACATTCTTCTTGATCGGAAAGCTAGATCGCCGAACCTCAACGATGTTGTTCACTGCATTGAGCGGAGTCTGTAGTATTGCATGCGTGTTCTTAAACAGTTTTGAGGGGATACAGGTGGGTGTGGAAGTGTTGTTCTTCTTCAGCGCGTGCACCGCCCTGAATGTATTTATGATCCATAGTGTCGAGCTATTCCCGACGCGTGTTTGCAACTCGGCAATCTCAATGCTGAGGCAGGCTCTGGTGCTGGGGGGAGTTATCGCGCCGACACTGGTGGCGACAGGGAGGAGGAGGAGGTTCTTGTTGTTTGGGGTGTTTGGTTTGGTGGTGGGATGTTGTGGGCTGTTTACAGCTTGCTTGCCAGAGACAAAGAGGAAGGGCATCAGTGACACAATTGAGGAGGAACAGTGTAAGATGATTGTATCAGCTAGTGTGGACTCTAACTAAGACTCAGTTCCAGGCTTTGTGTCTCTATTTTCAATCGATCCCATTTTGGGGATTTGGCATGTGGACATAAATATAATTTGTACATCACGATGCGCCGCACACAGTCTTGCTGTGGAATCGTGTTGCATGTATTTTTAAGAATTTGTTACGAGTCAGCATATATTTATCTATATTGACGTAACTGTATCAAAATGTAATAGCTGGAGATTTTAAGAGCAAATCACAGGTGTTTCTATTTTGGTCTGTTTCTTCTTCACAGTTTTGACGAGCAATATTCCATACTTTGGGCAACTGAGCATACGAGATATTACGAGTGAAGGATATGTTTTCCTAAAAATCTAACAGAGAACAAGAACTCTTTTTTCAACCATCGTCTTAATTAGAGCAAATTAATTATGAGGAGGTTTTTCTCGGCGATTTACTTTCTTGTTAGCTAGCATAGTTGTATAACCTTGAGCATGGATATTTAGAAACAAACTTGAACCATATTTGTACGACTCATATTTGATGATCATACACTCTGTGTGAGCACATAGTTACCTGCCCAATCTGTTAGCTTTCATGCGGTATAGATATGGAAGAGCTAGCACTCAGCTTTCTCATTGACACTAATTTAATCTGTCCAAATATAAAAGTGCCAAAGATTGAGGAAACTAATTTGTTGAGATTATGGAGACTATGAAGGCAGTTGAATTTTCTGTATTGGTTGTGCTGCTGGTCATGCCCTCAGGTCTCTCTCCCCCTCCCCCTCTCCCTCTCCCTCTTGAAAATACATCACAACAACAACTAAGCCATTTGTCCCAACTATTTGGGGTAGGCTACATGAACCAAAAGAAAATTACGCCGGATCGGGCACATGGATCAGCTTTCTCCACTCATTCCTATCAAGCAATATGTCTTCACTACGACCTTTAGTCTCTATATCTTGTCGTATACATAACAGTACAAAAAATGAAAGGGGGGGGGGGGGGGCGCGAAACCAGCATATGATCTTGCATTAACTATGCAGTATTTGATGTTAGCTTCAGTTTGATGAATAAGTTGTAGCCAATTTTGAGATTTGCTTCTAATCAAATTTCTTTTCTACCAAATATCTTGCATTAACTATGCAGCATATGATTTTCTATCATGTGAATAATTAGTTACCTTCCCTTTCTTCTCATGTTTGGGATAGAATTGGTGTGGCATGTTGATTCAGCTTGCGTTGACATCAATGATATCTGCCGTCCAAAGAGAGAGAGGTGCCATGAGTGGTGTATTGAAAGGAGTTTTCGTCGAGGAACGTGCCTTGGTAAAAGTCATATCGGCCATATCTGTTGCTGCGACTGAACTGCAATCATCCATTTCTTCGCTTCAAAAAGTACTCTATAAAATTCATATGCGATTAACACGAATTTTAAAAGAGAGTCAATAAGACATGTGATCTGTGATAAAAAAGAACACAAGTTCAAAAAATATTACTTTCTTAG
Organism: Agave tequilana; assembly: GCA_038442645.1. Lineage (NCBI taxonomy): Eukaryota > Viridiplantae > Streptophyta > Magnoliopsida > Asparagales > Asparagaceae > Agave > Agave tequilana. The sequence goes on from JAVJIF010003275.1 coordinate 179,215, forward strand.
AGGAACTATTTGTACACAGCAAAAGGATGGAAAAGACAACCCCATTTTCTTTAAAAAAAAAAAAATCCTATACGGGTCATGTATCTTCACGAGTCTTGATCTGTTTTCTGAGAAATACAAGTCTTGATATGTTATCTTGGTTCTCTCTCCTAATCTTTGCATTCTGGTTTTAGGATATAAATTATATGCAAGAAGAATAAACAAAAAATAGGTTGGCACTACATTATTTTGGTTGAGTAATGCGACAAGCACCCATTTCGTACTCGTTCCTGAATCTTTTATATCAAAATAAAGGAACAAAAGAAAAAAAATACTAATACAAAAGGTTGTCTTAATTTGCACTTACACTCACATATGCTTGTGGAAATAGCAAGAGAAAGTATCCAAATGTAATACTCAAACATATATGATTTTAGATTTCTCTGATGTGTTAGGTTGAACTCTCGGTGTTACTCCTTTGTTGTAACTTATCTCTTAGCTCTTATTTCATATGTTTTATGCTCTTATTAATGAAAGTTGGTGGGTTACTCAGCTTTTATTTGAATTAAAAAAACCGAAAATTACAGGTATTTTCCCAGAAATATTGTTGTTGGATATAAATTTGCAGAGAATGTCCATAAATGAGACTAGGGGCTGCATGCATGTTCAGTTTCAGAACAATTTGATCAAGGTGCAAATGATTAACAGTTGGATGGTATCTCAGTGCTAGGAATTGGTATAAAGAGCTGCATAGGATATTGCATTGCATCTCAGCAAATCCACTAATTAAGGGTACACAAAATATATAGCCTTATGGCAAATATAAATGCAAGATACTGTTCAAAGATTAGAGGTAGAGGGTTGTCATACATGCACTTTGTCATCTATAAATTTGACGCAAACAAGAAAGCGAAGATGATGGCTAGATCTCGTTTTAGCGCCGACAAACACTGAAAGAAACATTCAGGTAGGGATAATACTTGAACCCACGAGCAAAAGAACTTGAATCCACAAGCAAAAAGAACAACTCGAATCCACTAACAATTTAAGGAAATACTCAATTGAATTTATCAAAATATTTTGTACAAAACAAAGAATACAATGACTTTTAAATATGTTTTAAAAGTAATAGTCTAATCTAACTAGAAAACTAAAACAAAAACAATTTGGGATCCAAATTGGACCTGAAAACAAAATTGGATTTTCTGATACAGAGGTCGGTGACAGAGCTAGTCAACTAATAAACAAGTCTAAAAATTACCAACTCTCTGTTGCACAAAGCTAGTCGTACTGAGACATGATTAGTTGACTACTGAGATGGTTAGTCGACTAGTAAGTTGACTACGGACATGATTAGTCAACTAAGCCAAATATGAAACTCTCTATTGGGCGAATTAGTCGACTAATCTGAAGGATTAGTCAACTAGTCTGCGTTTTCCTGTTGCCTTGACTTTGATTGTCTTGATCGACCATTGGACGTTGGGTGTTTGGCTTCCTACATCAGTTCCTCTCTTCAAAAGAACTCGTCCTCAAGTTTCAATCAATAGAACTATGAGTAATGTCATCTTTACAAACTCGGCTTGAAGGAAGGAAAGTGTGATCTCAAAATCTTGATTCGCCTCGACGATCTTCATTAAACTTCATGTAGTGTTGTGTCATCGAATATTCAATGTAAACATCGTCTCGGATCGGTTGATAGTCAATGCCAATTGGTTGTTGCTTCTCCATTATCCAGCCATACATATACATCATATTACCGTACTTCATTTGGTTTGCCTCCAATAAGAAGATCTTCCAAAGTGTAATTGGAGATAGAACTTGGCACACTGTGTAGAACCCACATGCTAATAGTAGGTGATATAAACTTGAAGAATTTAAAGTTTTCATCTCTAGCACTCTCCTTCCATATGAAAGAATCTTCGAAACTATGAAGAATAGACGTACCATGATGCTGAATATCTCTCATGGGTGGTAATCCTTTCGGAAGCTTATCGTGCACAATTCCTTTGGACTCTTCCAATGATAGTTCCATCTTCTCGGGAATTTCAACGGTTGGAGAAACTTTTTCTTTTGTCAATTAAGCAAGACTTTACTTTATTTCCTTTGATTCTACCGTAAACTCGCCTCGATTGCATATGTATATAAACTTAGGCTTCTCTTCTTCTATCGACTTTAGAACAGGTGGAATAGGCTTCATAACTAAATTATTGTCATCGAGGAATTTTGCTTTACTAACAGCCTCTTGAGGTTTATGAATAAAAGTAACATTAGTTTGAATAACTCGGCCACTCATCTGATTGTTAGTTGCAGGCATATCAGTCGATGAATCTCTCTTGGTTGACTACTCTTCAATTGATGGTTGTTAATGTTGTTCCGATGTCCCGCTCGACCGATAAGATCTCATGAAAGGTCGGGGTCGAATTGTCATCTCTTCTGCCTCCAAGCAAGGTTATGGGCTTCATCAAGAGAGAACAGGTTGTGTAGAAGTCATGTTGTTGAATTGAATATATGAGCTCACTAGTGTACTTTGTCGCTAATTGTTTTTCAGTCATAACTAATCCGTAGCGAGAGGAAAGCCAATAGAACTCTTTGATATATGCGATAACGATTCTATTTTAGTGGGAGCAACTCTCAAATTGTTTGAATAAAATTTGATGATAATCTGGAGGGAGAAATTTACCTTGTAAAAGTCGTTTCATCCGCCTCCAAGTTCTTATGGGTGATTTGTTTTGTTGCATACAGATGTTTTGCAGTTGATTCCACCATGCCGCTGAGCCACAAACTTGACATGATTATCCATGGGAATATACGGCATGTCAAATAGCTTATCAACTTCATCAATCCAAATCAATGAGGACTCAATATCAAGACTCCCATCAAAAGAAGGGATACTAAACTCATCAGGATTTGAGTATCTTCCTCCTTTATCACGAATCGAATTAGGATAAGAAAATCTCTCTCCTATTAGGGTTAGGAAATCCGCCTCCCCTGTTTAAATTAGGATTAGTGAACCTCCTTCGCCTTGGATAGACCATCCCTTTATCTTCATAATCATCTTCAAAATCATTGTATTGATAGATGGGATTGCACAATTTCTCTTCGTAGAAAAATTAATTAAATTCAGAATATTATAGAGGATACCTTAGTGGTAGATGATGTGTTGATGGATGACCCCGTCCGCTTCAGTACGCACCATCAGCTAGACTTTGGTCATCAATCTTGAGGGATAATCTCTTGAGCTCTTGGACTACATTGCCCAAGGTTGACTTAATAGAGCCGAGCTTTTTTTCAACAGTGCCCATCCTTGTGGAAAAATCTTGCAATTTGTCGTCATCTTCTGCCATTGCTGGAAAGTAGTTGTAGCTCTGATACCACTTGACTAAGACAAAAAGCGAAGATGCTGGTTAGATTTCATTCTAACGTCGACGAACCCTGAAAGGAACCTTCAGGTAAGGATAATACTCAAATTCATGAGCAAAATAACTTGAATTCATGAGCAAAGAGAACAACTCGAATCCACGAGCAATTTAAGAGGAAAAACTCAATTAAATTTATCAAAATATTGTGTACAAAATAAAGAATACAATGGCCTTTAAATAAGCTTTAAAAATAGTAGTCTAATCTAACTAGGAAACTAAAACAAAAATAATTTGGAATCCAAATTGGACCCGAAAACAAACCCTTAAACATAATTGGATTTCCTGTTACAGAGGTCAATGACAGAGTTAGTCGACTAATAAACAAGCTTAAAAGTTATCAACTCTCCGTTGTACAAAAATAGTCGACTACTGAGACGTGGTTAGTCAACTACTGAGAGGGTTAGTCGACTAATAAGTCGACTACTGAGAGGATTAGTCGACTAAGCCAAATATGAAACTCTATATTGGGCGGATTAGTTGACTAATCTGAAGGACTAGTCGACTAGTCTGATTTTTTCTGCTGCCTTGACTTTGATCTGCCTTGATCTATCAACCATTGGACGTTGGGTGTTTGGCTTCTTACATCAAAAATTTTCCATCACAGTCGAGAGGGTCAGGTTGTGGTGTGTGACGTGCAGGAGATTACTCTGGGGTGATTACAAGCCCTCTGGGATACCCCTGTATTAACAAACAAACAAAAAATAACCAACTTGTGGATATTACCTTCTGCTACTATTCCATTACACATACAATTGTTCAAAAAGGTGATATAGTTGAGTGATATGGCGTCTAAATCGTTGCATGTTTTCTGTTGGTGGTGCTGGTCACCATGGCTTCAGGCCATCTCTCTCTCTCTCTCTCTCTCTCTCTCTCTCTCTCTCTCTCTCTCTCTCTCGTGCGCACACACAAGCATATATGTCTATATGCAACAGTTATTAGCGTTGCATGTTTATGTATGGACACACATACAGATACATACATGCGTACACACATGTAACACGCGCATGCATGCGCACACACCAACATCTACATATGAACATATGGATATCTGTAACTATAAGCAATTGTATTCGATAGAAGAAAAAAAAGAAGAAGAAAAACAGAAATTGAAATTAAACAATGTGATCAAACACTGAAAAGAGACACAGACAGAAAAGTGATCTTTTAGTACCTGTGAGAATTGAATGAAAAAGCACATACTGAAATTTGAAATTCCATGAAGCCTTATAATATTACCTTTGATATGCCTGTGAAGAATCTAGCATAAATATTTTCCTTCTTTTCCTTTCCTCCCCGCATTCGGATATGTAGGGAATGTGCCATCTGCAGAATTAACCAGGAGAACTACGACACTGGATATTGCAAAGCATTACTGGTTTGGCCTTCGCTGTACCTGCTGTTTTCACTGATAAGCTTGAGAGGTGTTCAAGCCGAGATGATATACTGTTACTATGTCAAATAAAATATGTAAAATATTTTGAGTATCATTGTACTGCTACAGTTTTACCCATCAAGATGAGATTCAAGTTTTCTTCTTTTTTTTTCATTTATTCATTTATTTATTTATTTTGGTTGCTACTGGAACACATGCATATGACGTGAAAAAAGTGGAATAACTATAATCAATATCAAGTTTCGTCAGGTACAATTATATAACTAATTTATTTTTTAAGGGAAAAAAGGGAAAGATGTCTTGAGTAAACTATTTGTGTTTGGAATGTATAATGTGAATAAAAAGTCCTAATACCCACCTTAATCTGTTTTCCAAATAAAGGACATGTAAGAATAAAGGACATGTAAGATTTTTAGTGAAATCAATATTGATTTAGCAAGAATATGGTGAAAGTACATGACCTGGGGTTCCAAGATAAGAGTTTGGATAGTGAAATATTCAAATCAATAATAACTTGAATCTGGAGAAGATATGGTGAGGAAGCATGACCTTCAGTCCACAAGTAAAACACACGAAAACAAGTTTTAAATCATGGGAATTGCCAAGGTTTTTAAATATCAAGCAATAAGAACAGACACAATAAAACTAATATATTGGCTCCTTGGAACTACTTGTTGCCCCTTGGAAAGTCACCTGCAGCAACTTGCCTCTAGTTGTAAATCTACTGATTTTGTGTGAAAATTACCAGCCAAATATAACCTCCATGTAGAAGTAACTGCATCACCTTCAAGCCCGGAACCACGAAGAATCTACCATTTGCCCTCGGGAATTTACCTATCACTACACATAGATACATCATACAGGTGGACTTCCAGTGTACTCCAAATTTATTAAGCTTGCTGACAGCAAATTAGTAAGACATTGATCATGAGACAGCAGCATGTTCACCAGTCTTCACCATCTTCTGACGTACGTCAAAACACCTACAAAAGGAAATATGTAGCATGTCAGTCTTCACCAACCAAAATCATCAACAATGTCATCATGTAAGCCATTTCCATCCAAATGAAGTTAGGGGCATGACCTCTAATGTCAGTTTGTTATTTTAACAGTTTTAAATGGTTGTTAGATGATTTTAGTATAACTTTTGATTTGTGAATACGCATGCCAGTTTGATAATATGCAAACTAGTTGTTTTCAATTTTAGTAGGCATGCTTATTAAGTCGAAAAATCAAAGAGGAGAGATTCTTAGCAATGCTGTTTATCTTACTAGCGCAACTTAAATCAAATAATCATGCATATCAGCAACCGTTATTCTCAAGAGAAATAATCAGCACCATTTATGAAATGTATCTTTTTGTAAACTTCTAGGATTATTTAGGTTTCAAAGACATGTACAAGTCATTGTGATTTCTAACTATATTCAGACTTTATCAAATACCTAAAGGAATACAATATAATTAGAAAATGAAAATTGGATTCAAGATTAAGCAAACCAATACATTCTACTAACTCAATATCAAGAGCTCCCATGCCGCCCCAAAAAACTTATATGGTATTTTTCAATTTTAAGATAATGAATAGGAGAAAATCTATTATGAATGAAAAACAAAGAAATTAATTAACGCCATTCTGACAAAGTGTACAAGTGTCCTTCACTGCAACAGGATGCGACCACACTCTTCTAATGTAATGCAAGCTTGTCTCACAAATTCAGGTTCGGCTGCCTGAGGGTGTTTGCTGCTCCCGAAAGTAACCCCAACGGTCCAAATAAAGAACTCATTGCCCACAATCCATTTAAAAGGTGTATCACCTATTTTACAATCTTAATTATGTTCTTAATCGTGCTCTTATACTACTGGCCTTTTCAGACCCTGATCATCCATTTGATAACTCATCCATCTAGAAGTGCATCCATATTACAGATTTGCCCTTATTCCCCAATTCTATTCGAACAAATTAATTGGTACAACCTTAAGAGCAACTCTTGAGAAAATTGTTAAAGTTCTTCTCATTAACTTTTACTATTAAGTGGATTCATGCCTTTAAAAACTCATGATTATATCCATTCTGTATTTACTATAGCCACAAGCTAATTATAAAGGTGTTAGATGTTGTCCAAGCAATAATTTATATAAGGGAAAAATGTGTTTGTAGCCTGTTTTCTTTCTGAACTATCTTTTAACCCGGCTTCAATGTTTCTTCACCATTTGCCCCTCCTTCAAACTTATTATCATATTTATGTCCATGTATGAATTTATAGATATTTTTTTTAAACATTTCTCTTCCATTTAGACTCATTTGCCCTTCTCTCTTTTTTGATAATATCTATTAACAAATCAAGCCCTTCCCAATTAATAGAGTAGAGTATCTGCAGAAATTTTCCGGATTATTTGGATTAATTCTAGCACCTGAGAGCATATCATTCTCTAATAATCCTATTTCTTTTTAAATACCTTCCTATTTGTTTCTGTTCAGAAATGCAGCCTCGTGTTACAAGTCCGCAACCTCCAGGTTCGAGTACAAGGTCTCACCTCTTGTGCCGAACCCTCACCGCATGCAAAGGAACCTAAAGAAAATTTTTGCGCTGTAATTTAAAGCTTAATTTTTACAAAGAGATGAAGAAGAGTGAACTGGGATGCTTGGCCTTTTTGTAGTGGTCTCATCCCCTCACCTTGTTATCAGCCCTCTTTTCCGAAGGTCGGCCTTGTTTGTGCCTACCATGTTACAGATAAGCTTAACTGTTGCAAAATTAGAATCTCTACCCTCTCCTGTTATTATCAACCCGTCATCATTCTGTTTGCTACTAAACTCCATTTGGAGGCAAGTGCTAGTATCAAAGTGGAAAAACTTTTTTGCAGTGGGCAAGAGGTATGGGTTTCAAATTCCGCTTGCACCAGGCGAGCCTATATTTCAAACGAAAACAAAAAGGAAAAGGAAAAGAAAAAACTCCATTTGGAGACTTGAACTCCAGAATCATCTACAGTGCTGAAATCCAAAGGACAATTTCTTCTCCTTTATGACATTTTTGTATACTGAAATACAAAAAAAAAAAGGAATAAATTGGAAGGCAGGATCCGATTTTCTATTTTTCTAATTAGGAGATTTGCTAAGAATAAGAGAAATTATTAAAAGAGTGAGAAGGTTAAATCATCCTAAATAGAACAGAAATGTTTACAAATATATCTATAAATTGATATAAGGGCATAATAAGATAGAAAGTTTGAAGGAGAGGCAAATGGTAAAGAAAAATAAAGGCGGGGTGAAAAAAATAATTCAGGAAAAAAAACAAGGGTTCTAACACATTTTTCCCTTTATATAATCCCAAGTCCCCAACAAAACCAAATTAAGCTATGGAATAGTGAGATATATGTTCCAACAAAATCAAAGTATATAATCTTCCAAGGAATAGTGAGACATCCAAAAGCTCTCGGAGAAGATCATCTTTCTAATTTCAGAACAAGTTCAGATTCACTTGTACTGCGAGTTATGTTGCATGGACGCGTCAACATTGAAATGGGCATGACACGTGGACACGTGACGAATTTCTAAAAATACACATGACACGTGTGTCGGACACGTTTTGGACACAACACGGCTCCATAGGAGTGTCTGTGCTACATAGACCAGGAGACCATCAAGCCCAATTACTACTTTACAAGATGGCCAACTGGTTACAAAATCATGGGTTCTCTTCTCTATTTCTAGAGAAGAAGTAACCCATAAGGTAGTAAGTTTTTTAGTTTTTTTTTATTGTTACTGTTGTATTAGTTTTGTTTCTGGTTAGTACTTATGTTTAGGACTTTTGGACCTTCGGTCTTTACCAGCAGGGGGGAAAGGTATATTAAATATTTACATACATCTGAATGGGTTTTTATTTTCATAAGAATCCCTCTACACCAATGTACTAATTATTGCGTACTAATTATTGCACATGGACGTGAATTGTGTCCCCCAAAATCTAGTAAGTACATACATCGACCAGTAATCTAAATAGAAGTATACAAACATTGAGATACAAAGTTTATTTTTCCCCCCTGAAAATAGATTACAGATACTTATTGCAGTCGATATTCAATCAAAACATTTTTCAAGTTAACAAGTAAACATTAGATAATAGGGTAAATTGTGTGAAACACCTCTGTACTATCAGGATTGTTGCATCAAATCCCCCCAACTATAAAAACTTGCACATTGACCTCCTAGAGTATAACATCATTAATTTTTCATTTTTTCCCGTCCAAGTCATTCACGTGACCCCCTAGAGTATAACATCATTAATTTTTCTTTTTTTGGATCCAAGTCAGTCGCGTGCTTTGCACATGACCTATTTAATTCTCCTAATTACTTTAGTAACTCATTTTTTTAACATTAAATGTTATTAATCTCAATTTTTCCTAATTATTTTCTTTCTAAAATTACCCTAAGTAGTAAAGAGGAAAAAAAGAGGATGGGGTTGTGGTGATGATAGTGTTGGTGGAAAGGAGGTGAGGAGAGGAGGAGAGGAGTTCAAAGTAAGTTAGGGTTCACATTAAGAAGGGTTTTGAGTTGGATGGTGGTGGTGGTAGAGGAGGTGGGTTTGAGAAGGAGGTGGAGTAGGTGGCGGTGGTCAAGGTGGAGGTGCTAGCGGCGGTAGGTTTGAGAAGGAAGTGGTGGTGGTGGAGTAGATGATAGTAGTAGATTTTAGGGGGAGAATAAGGTGGAGGAGGTGGTGGTGGTATGATGGGTTTGAAGAGGTGCAAAAAAGGAGGTGAATGAGGAGGTGGTGGTGGGTTTGGGGAGGCGGCGGTGATGGAGGATATGGTGGGTTTGACGGGGAAGGAGGTTGTGGTGGTGGAGGATAATATTCTGGTAGATTTTTCTTTAAAAATTAAGTTTAAGAGGTGCAAGTGCTTTGCACGTCTGTTTTAACGGAAACATTAACAGTGTTATAATATAGAGGATCCATGTACAAGTTTTCATAGTTCAAGGGGTTTGGTGCAACAGCCCTCATAATACAGGGGTGTTTCCCAGAATTTACCCTAGGTAATATATTATTGAATAGAGAATACATGAAATATTTAAATATATAAAAGCATTTACATAACTCTGACAGGAGGCATCCATAAGATTAAAAGGGAAGAGCTATGAAGCCAAGAAAGAAAAGGCACCAACAATACCTATATGGTGTCAATATGTTGATCGAGCAAACGTGAAAATGGATCATATGAAACCACCTCTCATAAGGCATAAACTCTGAAGGGGCATGAGGGCTTTTCTTCTTATAGTCTATAAATATGAACAAAAAGATAACGCAAAATTCAAGAATTAGTGGTGATTGAGCAGGACAAGGTTGAAGAGAGAGAGAGAGAGAGAAAGAAAATGGAATGTTGGTAGCATGGAACGAGGAATTGGCCGATTCCGATGCGAATCGGGCCCAAAATCAAATCGGGTTGCATAAATAGGACTTGGACGAGACGGCTTAAAATCGGCTCGGAAAAAATAGAGTCGAATATGCCGATCGCCGTAAAATCTTCTTCCCCAATTAGCTATGCAGCTACTGAAAGAAAGAAAGAGGAGTTCGGTGAGATCCCATCTTCGGTAGAGCTGGTCGATGGAGACGAGATAGCACCAGCTTGGTCAGTATGGCAGTAGGTTTCAACGAGATCGAGGGGGGAGAGAGATAGGCGAAGGTGAGTTTCGGTGAGATCGAGAGGGAGAGGAGACGTGGGTGGTTGTTGGTTTTAGGGGCATCGAGAGGGAGAGGGAGAGAAGACGTGGGTGGTTGTGGGTTTCGGCGACATCGAGAGGGAGAGGGAGAGGGATGCGGGTCGATGAGATCGAGTGAGAGGTAAGGCGGTCAGCGAGATCCATGAGGGAGAGAAAAGAGAGAGCTGAGATGAGATCGTGAGGAAGAAAGAGAAAAAAGGAGAGTTTTGTGTTGCACATGTGGGATGGTGGGGGCCACACTTTTTTTAAAAAGAGAGGGTTTTGTGCAAAATAACCCCCATGCACTGATCTCAACTCAGCCCCGATTTGGGGCTGAGATTAAGCCACATAGGTGCAACCTAGAGAGCCTCTAGGTTGGCAGCCCCCACACACACACACACACACATATAGTATTTGATAAATTTATAAATTAGTTGGTTAGCAAAAACAATTATTTAATTTGTCAGAATAAATACAATTAATTAACTTATATTCTTTAGAAAAAAATATTATCTAATTAATTTATCCAATTTTTCATTAAAATACTCTATATATACATTTTATCCTCACATCAGCTATTGGATTTTATAAACTTTACCAAAATATGATTCAAATTTCATCAATTATTTTCAAAAAATATGTCAAAATGTTGTGCTACATTTTTTTTTTAAAAATATTTTTAAATTATTTTTTCACTGATTCCAATATCACCGAGACGATTCGGCCGGTTCAGCCAATTTCGATATTACTAAGTGTCAGCCGATTCCAATATCAATCTTGAGATTTCGAACCTTGGTTGGTAGAGCTTCTTATGAAGGAAGATGTCACAACTTCAAGGAAAGCTATTAAAGTTTGTACAAGAATTTTCTCCTTTACAGGGAGAGGGTGGGACTTATCCACCTATTCATTTTGGATTTAGGGGGCAGGGTTGGTGTGGAGACATGTACATGAGAGTGCTCATCACTCATCAGGGCAAAATATACTTCTCTCCAAGTTAATATATACTGATACAAAGAGCCTGATCATTAATTGCATCATGTTAAAACTAGAAAGTTTTATTGCATCACATGTTTACCTATTTTTACCACATTACCACATGGTCAAATACAATATACAGCATAGACAGCCATTTTAAATAGCAAACATAAATGATAAATTATAACTCTTCCCCAGCATTAGCAGACAATTAGCAAACCAAAATTCTCCTCTACAAACAATGATATAAATGGGGATGTTTCAAGTATATAACATAATGTATAGCATCTGAGTATCAAATGATTTCTCAATGTCGCCCTAAAGAAAAAGAGTTGACAACTGTGAGATCTAGGATTAATTCAAGAAATAATCTAAATACAAGCAAGAAATATTAGGGATAGATGCTTGGTTTCATTTTGCAAGTATAGCAACAGGCGAAGAACCTGGAAGAAACAAGCTCTTGAACTGCAAAAAATGCTGACATGCACGAATAACAAAAAGAATACACAGTTAAAGAGACTCACCTTGTCCAGTATGAGTGAAATATACCAATCTTTCTTCAACATTTCCTCAGAGAAAGGACCCAGTTCCCAGTTAAAACCAGCCTTCGAGAAACCTTCTGGGAGTAGAATTCAACGAGTACTCTCTGAACCTATTTAAAGTAAACAGATCATGCATCTCCAATTGAGCCTAAATAGGAAATACAAAAATTTGTTATGAAACAGAACTTCTACATAGTATTCGAACCATACCATCACAAGAGTTGAAAAAAACCAATAAATGAAGTTACTAGGAAGGAAACATAAGGCACACAAGTGCTTCACTATATATTTTGAGAAAAATAACAGTTGAAGTGAATTATGGGCTAGTGACATGTCCAATGAATGATAATCACCAATGTTCAACCTGACCTGTAACATGAAGTTCTTAATTAAAATGAAAACCTTTAGGAATAAAATGGAAGCTTTTAGGTGAGAAAGAAACTGACAAAGTAAAAAACTTATGTGAAAGATATCCGGGAAACCTTTACTAATATTAATTCCTTAGCATCATCTGCATGGATGTAGAAGTAGAATGTCTGCTGGTAAGAACAATAGTCAAAAGAAACAAGCCAAAATAATAATAGATTTTGGTAGGAAAGAGGATCAAAGTCCTGTGTATAAGATGAATATGTGTTCCCCCCTATCTGATATAGACGGGACAAAATATGGAACAATAATGCTGGAAAAGATTATATTTCTCATTTTTAATTTTACAAGGAATCTTATCCTATATTGTGCTAAGGCAACAATCCCTCTATACTAATCAAAAAAAGGGCACAGATCAAAGCCCTGATGTAAAAGCAATGGAGAAACGAGAAACTTAAGAGAGAAAAAATATGGTTTATAGTTCTTTTTTATCCTTATGCTCATCAGATACAGTATCTTCCGATGAAATTTCCTCAAGTTCAATCTGGTTAGCCCCACATTGACCTGATTGAGTCTTACTTGAGTCACCGCTTTCTGTCCAGTCAGCCTCCTTGTCCTTTAGCTTCCCCCAACAATCAGAAAGAGAATTCCTACTTGCCTTTTGTTTTCCATGGATTTCTTCCACATCTCCAATCACACCCCTTTCCACCTGTTCAAAAGTCTCTAAGTTCTCAGGCACTGGTAGTTCATTCTTTTCACAGATAGGGCTTGGAATATCAGGTTCTACTGGTATCGACGGTGCTGGTGGCACAAAAGAAGTTACTAAAGGAAGCACCTCAGGAGATCGTGACAATTTTGGGCTCAATTTCTTTACATGAGTATCAAATGATAACGATGACGGTGAAATCAAATTCAGGTTCAGAGATGGGAGGCTGGGGCTGGCGTCAGTCTCTGGGGGATTTGATGCATCTGTCATTATTGGTGCCGCCGGCAGAATGGAGCTTGAAGAAGCATAATAAAAATTTGTAATTGAATTGGTACTCCCACGGTTCTCCTGCTTAAGTCGTTGCAGCTTCCTCTTCTTTTTCAAACTCTTCCTCGGGTCTTTTGGCTGCAAAGGTGGAGGACCTGGGATTGAGAAGGGAGGGATTGTCAGTTTCTCTTCTCCATAGAGAAGGCGAACTGATTGAGCAATTGCGGAAACTGTTGAAGGTAAGTGGGGTTCTGGGGGCTTTGATGGAGGAACACTAACAGCTTCTCGAAGCCAGTGGGGGAGCTTATCAGCTTTTGAACTGCCTACTGCACTGTCATCATCTGTGAGAGATCTGCCAACTGCATTGTCATCATCTGTGAGAGATCTAACAGATGTCTGCTTCTTTTTAAGATTAGGAAGCATCCACGTGTTGGAGTCAATGGAGTGTAAACTGTTGTGGCTATCACGTAACAAATTTAAGGACTCATCCAGGAAACTTGGCAGCTTGGGTTTCTTGCTGCCACATGTCTCATCCTCATTCAGCCGTAAACTGCAACTGCTTAACAAATTTGTGCTTAGAGGTCCAAAGCTGCTGCCTGGAATAGAGCTCTGTTGAAATGTGTGATCCAGAGGCAAGCTCATTTTCTCAGACCTATGAAAATGTGTAGCATTAAGATCATCTGAATAACTGGAACCAGTTTTGCTGGGCAACCAAGCTGGCAGAGGCGGGAAGCTCTCATTTATTGAACCTAGACTTGTCGGCTCAATAAAAGGAAACCCAGAAGGACGATCCCCGCATGCCAACTGTATGTTTGTCAGATGAGAGTGAAATCTAGGTGGTTCAGCCCCAATACTTGCAAACTTACTCCCAAACAATGCCCGATTCATCATTCCATTAGAGATGCCAACAAAATCAGGTTTCAAAGATTTGGGTACTGCAAATGTTGGCCCATCCATTATCTTCCGCTGTTCCTCAATCCATCTCGTACCTAAATCATCAGTATTTCTGTTCTTTGAGAATTTCAACTTGGGATCACTGAGTATTGCATCCCAATTACCCCTTCCATGCCTCCGAACACCAATCCAGAGAGCATCAAGTTCATCATCTGACCATGCATCTACTTTAAATCTCTTCATCAAACTTTTATTTGTTACTGATTGTGTTCTCATCATTATGTTGTCAAGAACCTTTTTGTGATTTTCATGCAATGAAGAATGTGAAGCACGCATCTGACCCAGGCCCAGCTTCGGAGGTAACTCCTCCATTTTATGCTTTTGCTTTAGATTATCGCTCAGTTGCTGTGAAAAACTGGGAACCAAAGGAATATTCAGAATGTCTTGAGAGGGACCTTCCATATTTGTTCCCAGTGACAGGCTTGGTAGGCGATCAGTTTGTGGCTTCATTGCATGTTTGGATGGAAGTGGGAATTGAACTGCCCGGTTATCTAGAGGAATTAACTTGGGGAGACCCAGTCTCTCCTGAAAGGACGAGAAAGACCCACCCGCATCTTCCAGGGGACCAGGATGAACCCTCCCTGATACGTTTGGTAGAGGCTGCACATGAAATACCATTCTTATCAGGTCAAAATTCTTCTACAAGAGGATTCAAACTGAGTAAATATGCATCCATGACGGAAAAAATAAGTAAAACATACAGAGACAAAAGGAAAAAAGTTGTCAAGAACAATATTCTTCATGCGACGTGAAGCCTGCCCAGACATATTAGGAAATAGAGATGGATCTCCAGCAGGCTTTCGCATACCAATATTCAGATCGTTTGACGGTCCAGAACAAGCAGGCACAGGGACTGGAATTTCAGATATGCCGGTGTTTGTCTTTCTTTGCTCATGATCTGATAACGGTTGGCTCGGAATAGAATGAGATTTCCAGGTGACCGACATTTGACTAGCATTAGGAGCACAAAGTCCCAAAACAGGTAAAAGGTGAGCAGAAGGCACTGGGTATGCAGAAGCTCCGCTTGGTAACTGGTGGCTTGGTAGAAAAATATCAGGAGAAAGATTTCCTGAAGGTTTAACAGAAAGACCCAGATGTGTGCTATGATATCTCCTGTACCCATGCTTAGAAAACCTTCCTAATTTGGCAGCGGAGTTGCTCTTTGATTCAAATGGCTGAGATAACTTTGTTTCCTCCAGATTGGCTGCAGAAACATCTTCTCCAGCATCGTCTAAATGTTTGCTGGCATCCAAGATTTGTGCTTCCTTGACAAAGGGAATCTGTGTTTCTCTTAGCAACTCAGTTTTATCAGAGGAATACAGAACCTCAGAGCTGTGCCTCTGGGCAATCCGCTCCTTCTGTCTAGCACGGAGCTTAGCACTGTATAGAAAATGATTCAGCAAGTTTGTACAGTTAAATGACTGCAACAAATGATGGTTTCCTAAGCACTTACTATTTTTCTTTCACAGCACGACCTGCAGGCGTATATACTGGTTCAGGTTCCTCCTCTTCATTGCCACTCTGCTAGAACAGTAATTGCAAACAGGGAGTTTCAGGGAAACAGTGGCAACATGTAAAGAGTACCCATATGAAAACAAAAATTAAAAAAGAAAAGTTGAATGACCATTATGGATATTCTACAGAGCCTAATGAACTGGATAAGGTCATAAATAGAAAACTGGAAATATAAAAAGTAGGATATCCGTCTTATATTTAAAATTAAGGAGTTCTGAGTTTTTTTTTTTTTTTTAATCAACTTAAAGATAAGGAAGGTTCAAAGCACAGTGAATCATGCCAGACATGATTAACTGCAAAAAAAATCTCTCTTAGCATCTCTACCATTTAACTAAGTTATCAAGCATAATATAAGACCAGGCTCAATATCTAAAGTAACTATAACTATTATATAGCACGTAATTTGAATCCATTTTCAAGGAAAATTACTATCCTCCAGATTGCCGCTAAAAGCTCACTATGGCTTTGCCATTTATTTCTGGACCAGGTGCTCATCTCAAAGTCCTCATAGAAACAAATATTCAATTGCCAGGTATCCTTTCCAACCGACTTATGAATAAGCTAAAGAATTTTCCAGCAACTTTTAGAGAGAATGCACGTCACAAGATATGACTATTTCCTAAAGCTTACCTTACTGGTGACAGACAGCGAAGACAGCCAGCCCAACCCTATACATAAAATGATAGGAGTCGGTATTAGCATTTCCGTCTGGAAATGTTACCCAACGGTTGGCAGAATTTCAAGATTTCCAGAAAATGAAAATTCTTATTTAACTCAATATTTCACCCTGCTTTATGGATCTATTTAGAAGAAATGGTTTTGCCTATTTAATCCCAACCAAGCTCATAAACATTGTTGTGAACAGGGCTTCCAATATACAAATGCATTGGCAAACTCAGAGTAGTCTAAGGAAGTTATTAAGGTTTCAAAACTCCAATATGAAAAGAAAGTTTCTTATAAATATTACTTAGAAAGCAGCAGAAATAATTATAGGGTTTCCAGATGAACAGAAATGAAGGAGACTTTTTAGATCAGAGCCACCAGCACAGTAACATTCTCTGCAAAGAGAGATAGAGAAAAGAGAGATGATTATACTGTCAAGCTATTAGCCTTAGGGCTACAAGAACATAATCTCCAAGAATTCAGCAAAAATACGGGACCCCATAAATACATCTTCCAATCTCAACATTGACGATGTATCACCCATCAAATAAAAATTTCCTATATGAAATATTTCACTAACTGCCAATAGCCATAGTTCCTTCGTCAATAATATGGCACCGACTCCGAGGATTGACAACATGTTAGATAGCTGATAATGTGAGCTATCCTTGATAAGTGGCCCTGTTTTTACAAGGGCTTAGTGTGATGTGATGAAATGAAGTCACATATATGATATACCAGAACACCCCTTCCTATGGTCATCCTTAGTAACACATAAACATAACAAATGTCATGGCATGAGATCCATGAGAAATACAATGCAACATGAAGGGAATGTGTGAACGTGTGTTTTTGTATCACTGAAAGGGTCGAAATGCATATAAATCAAATTTTATGGATTATAGGTTTCTGACCTAATATAAAACAGCAATTACTACAACATCCCAATCCATTTATTTAAAAATGAGGGAAAATATGATAGATAAAAAATGCAACCACAAATCATAATAAATCATTGATGATCCTCAGCATTTGATCATCATTATACATACTTGTCCTTCAAATTTCCAAATTCATAATAATTCTTAAACTACATAATACAGCTGCCATAGACTTGATGCATGATTACATCAGACATGACCACTTGTAAATCAAATACGGAAGAAGAGTTTTAATTGTAGTAAACAGAGTGCAAATATCATGATGTTAGACAAAACAAAAAGATCTATAGCATATTGGTAGTTGTCTATGAACAATACAATGATATAAAAGTTCTGAGGTGTAAGTACTGATCGCAAACCAACATGGAACATGTTAAGACATTTGTATCCAACCATCAACTTTCTGGAATTCATTCTATGCTCCAATTGTGTACAAAACATAAATGATTTCAGTTCCACAGTCCTCACGGTTGTTATATTTAGTTACCATAGCACTCACTCATCATCATATAAAAACCATATTTGTTGCGAGAACAATGCATAAGGACCTAGGGTCCTTGTTAGGACCTTACATGAAACTTAAAGAACATAAGCCCCCAGACCTGGCTCCGGCTTTGTGTGGATAGTGGGAAATCCCCGATTAAAATCCAGATGCAAACATGCACATACAAGACAAAAAAAAGGAAACAGGGAGAGTCTCTCCAGAATGTCCCAGATAATAAATTCAGTTATGATTTTAATCCTAACAATTCTGGGAGTATGTCAGCAGGTAACTTATTTTTTGAAAAATTTAAAAAGAGAAGCCAGGTGGGTTGGGTGGGATTCTGTTGTTTTGTTTGTTTTGTTTTTGTTTTTGTTTTATTATTGTGGGGACAAATTACATGATAGTGCAGCATCAGCAGAAAACTGCAGAACACATACGAGTCGCTCTACATAGTGCAGCATGATCCCATCAGAACACATAGATACAACATGACACAACATAAGACACCCAAACACAAGTCAAATTCTGAAACAGTGACCACAAAATACAAGGACACCATGATAGACAATGCTACATAAGTCCATAGGTCCAGACTGATGGGACAAGAATCTTCTGTGTACCTATATACATATAACTATTCCAGTATGCATTCAGTTCCCAATCATCAGTTGACTTCATAAAAAAGCATCAAGCATCTTTCTTTTTCTTTCTTTCTTTCTTTTTTTTTTTTTTTTTTTTTTTTTTTTTTTTTTTTTTTTTTTTTTTTTTTTTTTTTTTGAGAAAGAGCATCAAGCCTTCTTGGATTGAAATGTTTTGAAAATAATGCAGGTGGTACCAGTAAATCATGATCCACAGACAGCTGAGATTTAAAAAGGAAAACTTTGGCCACAGTATATTCAGGTATATGTTTCTATGGTAGAGCCAGCAGGGAAATTCTGGAACCGAAATTACTACGAAAGAATAAAAACTTCTATTATAAAGTTGTTGATGAAAACAACACCTCAATCAAAACTTCGCTTGGTATGGAGGCAAATGTTTCCTTATAAGATACAGCTTTTCTCAGGCGCTTACCACGGCCAAGAGCTGCTTCCTCCCCAGTTTGATATTTTTCCCACCTACAAACAATTGTGAGAAAATTAAGTTAGGAGCTCGTGTCAGGAAGCTAACAGTTCTGTACAACTGGAAAATGGATAAGGGAAATCATGTTTTCCTACAGTTTGTATATTGTGCTGGGTCCAATGTCCATTATGAGCTAGATTCAACAGCTATCATATGATATACTGATATCTCAATTCTCGAGCATTATAGACTTGTAGCATTATGCGGATTTGTTAAACTTGATGCTTGCATAATGATCTATAGTCATTGTCTTGCCTACAAAGCTTTTTGCAATTTGGCCCCAGCATACACCTAGAGAACCATCCTTCACTAACACTGAGCTCATTGTCGTCTATTAGTGGAGCAAGAACTTTCTAAAATCCAAACTAAATTCTCTTCGTCAACTTTTAAATGTCAAGCAAACAGTACATGTTATCAAATCTTGACATGAAGACTCTATTAATCATTAGAAGCCATCAAGTTTCACAATGGTAATGCAACAAGCTAAATGACAAGAAAAAGAATTCCAATCATCCAGAGATAGGAAACCACCTTGATTCTCATGAAGTACTACACAAAA
Source organism: Agave tequilana (assembly GCA_038442645.1). Classification (NCBI taxonomy): domain Eukaryota; kingdom Viridiplantae; phylum Streptophyta; class Magnoliopsida; order Asparagales; family Asparagaceae; genus Agave; species Agave tequilana. The sequence continues at coordinate 198,786 of JAVJIF010003275.1, forward strand.
TCAGACACCCAAACACTGGGTCGTGCCTGTACATATACAGAAAAAATTAGGTTCTCTAAAAACTGTAGCAACTATTGTGTCAAATCATAGATGGTGACCTTCAATCAGTTATGTCACAAGCCACGTCTAGTTGAAGGACTCAGGAATCAGATTATTCTAATAAACTTGGACTACAAGGAAATAACCTGCGGGTACCTTTTTTATTACAGGTTAGCCAATATACCAATCAATCTCACGTTTGCTGGCCTCAACCAAAATTATTTCACTCAGATCATTGAAGAACATTTTTAAATCTTTAGTGATCAAATGCTTAACATTTAGAGACAAATTTGTGGTCTTTAAATGACCATGAATGAGCAGACAGTATTCGGATCACCAAAAAATGCACCCCAATTAGACATGGAAAATCATAAATGGATAGCTTAAAAAGAGAAAAATAGACAGCGCATTTTACAACTACAAGCTCAAAAGAGAGAATGAGACATTAAAAAAGCTTAGAAATAGGCGGAGGGGGTTGGAGCAAGGGGGGAAGGAAAGGGATACAAGAAAGCTAATCCACCAAACTGACCTTAGATTTGAGAAAGAACTAAAAAGACACGCAACAAATTATTGAAGTCCTACAAATGAAGATAAAGATATATGATTAATTATAAGAAAAGCTATCATTGAATAGTGCCAAATGCATACATGATGGTCTGACCGAAAAATGTTTTCAGGGAAGATGAGAGAAATCTTAAATAACATGAACAAGTCAACAGGATCCAGACAGATTAACATACTAAAATAGAATAACTTTCAACTATTACCTGAGACGTAAAAGTCTATCCCACTCATTTTCCTCAGTAACATTGATTGCATTGTCTTCTTTTGCTTCAGAAGATTGCTCACAAGCACCTCCAGTTATACTAGGAAGCAATTCTGCTCCCCCAGGTTCATCATTCAACTCTTCATTCCAATCCGGTGACTGATTAATCACAGAAACATGGTATCAGGGAAAGTAAGAAACTGAATATTAATGGGATACAAAAATTTCACACGAAGGCAGAATTCAAGAAGAAAACTTGAGACCACAGGAGACGTTTAAATGTGATTACTGATCATAAATAAAGTACAAGAGATCAGTAGTTTTAAGGAGGTTAGAAGAGGTCCATCCTCTAATATAGAACTGTTCTCGCTGTCATTGTTGGGATGCATTTCTGCGTTCGCGTGCTGTTAAATCATGAAGACCAACTTAGAAAATAAGAGATAAAAGGGGTTGAAGAGGATATTTTAAGGAATGAGAGCTACCAGAGGCAGAAACTAGAATTTTATAACAGAATGCAATATGTACTCTCAAAACACATGATGGCCGCCTACGTGATACACATGGCACTTGAAATTTTGTTACTCCTATTACTATAGAAAGGTTTAACCAGATCATACTTGATGTTCACGATCCAAATTTTAGATTTAATGAAAGTATTAACAGATCACATCACCGTGACTTAGAAAGAAAAATGAGGGTAACAATTCTTAATGTAGAAATAACAAGAACCCTTTTTTTCTAATTCTTAATGCAGATACAAAAATTACGATTAATTTTCGTGTGAAAGTGCATTACATTTGCAGAGATTTGGTTATGTCTGAAGACAGTAACTACAAAAGTAAGCAACTAAATAAGTAATAAAAGGTAAAAAAAGCAAAGAAACGACAAGCCTTAGAAGGCACTGCTTTATGCAAACTATCAACGATATTTTTAGGTTGAGATAATAATATATCTGAAATAATGTACTGGATGTAAAAGAACCATAATCATAACCAAAAAACTGGGACAATATCATCAAATGGTGTCCAATTATTCAACCTATTGCCTCACGAACCATTGTTTACCAATAATTTTAATTAAAAGTGATATTCAGTAACACAGCATGCTCAATAATTCAAATATATTAAGAGGCACAGCAACATAATATGAAGCTCTTACTCAATTAAATGATGTTGGTGTTACCATTTAAATTTAATAGACTATTGGCACGTGCTATATCAACATATGATATTCACGTAGGCGAGAAAATAACTAATATTTTGAAGTGTTTCGCATTGAAAAAAAAAAACATGAGTGGATTTATTAGATGCAACTGTTAATACTTTAGAATAAAGCATTGGAAATGAGATTATATATGATTCATTAATTTAGTCGTATAAATTTTTAATTAAACATAATTTTCTTTATTTTGGTTTTTTGGGGAATTATGTCTCTTGTTACTATTTGGATGACAGCTAACAACTTAGAAATTAGCTTCTACGTATACTAAATGAGGTATGGATACAAGTGTTAGTTGTTAAAAGGCATAGGTCCACTTAATAATAATAGGTAACAAAAGAATTTTAATATAGAATATGACAATAGGTGCAAATCTGTGATACCAAGAAAAAAAAATTGTATCCCTTCTTTGTGGTGTGTTTAGGCAAGCGGACATGAGACGAACACTGAAATTGTTAACAACCCCCCACCCCGTTTCAAAAAAAAAACACGCACACACACAGAGACGCACAGAGGAAGAAGAAGAAAAGGTAAAAAATTTCATTACATAGGCGTATGCATAAAGTTGTGCTTGACAAAACTGTTTAATATGCTAGCTGGCCAAATCTTTCCTTCTTGATCAGATTTGTTAGTCATTATTATCATTATCCATATTTTTGTCCATAGAAAAGGTGCTAGCTGTAGAACACAACTCCACGCTTCTAAGGCTACATGGCAGGACCGACCAAATAGTTGAAAGTTTCATGTCGCACACATGCAAAGACACTATGACTAATCCCATGGTGCTGATCAAGAAGTTATAGACCTATGATATGTAGGATACTTGTCCCTATAAAAATTTGTTTTCCTATTATCAGGTATGACATGCACGTACATCTGCTATATACTTGCTTGATACTTACAAATGCAACCCCCCTTCAGTCACTAGAAAATGTTAAGATTATCGTGTTCAATTTACGTTTTAAGGTGCTTCATGTGTCCATGTGTTTCTATATATGTCCAAATACAATCTTATCCTTGTGCTTGGGGTTCTGATAACCATTGTCCTCAATTTTCACAAATCAGAGTTATAGACCAGGAGTATGTTGTTCAGACATAGCTACACTAAAATAGACACGACACGCGGACACGTGGAAAATCCTTAATAATACACACGACACGTGAGTCCGGCGTGTGTGGGGCACGTTTCTTACACGACATTGCTCCATGATAGGAGTGTCCATGCCATATAGACTGGTTGCCAATAAAGCCCAGAAGGACCACTCCATGAATAAGCAAGCACACATTTTTGGTAACGTAGTTAAAAGCTCATATAAGCACGGAACAACCCTTCGAAATTTCCCTAGGAGAGGGAAGACCCTAAAGGAAAGAGGGAGCTGTTTGTTATATAGCCCAGAAGACCACTTCGTGGCTAAGCACGTCACCGTGTGGACTTGCATTGTCCACAAGGAAACATGAAACTTGACTTCCAACATTTGTACTGTCAAACATTATTTAAGATGTATTCCTCTATATAAACTATGCTTCAGTCCAACCAGAGGTAGTTTATGTTTAATACTGTTTAAATATCAAAATGTAGTTGAAATGTCATATGGCTTTTTAATACTGAACCAATAGCACTTATGCTTATAATTTGAGGATTTAATGTATGTATTCTTAATTAGCTTTTAGCTAGCATAATACTAAAATTATTTTATTGACAAAGTTCCAACAATAGAGGCACAAAATATCATTACTTCTAGTACACTTACAAACTCCACCGCTAATAGTTAATATCATCAAATAGCATTACTTACGAATATATCATTACTTATGTAAAAAGACCTCACTCATACTTACCATCCATTGCTACTGTATTTAGTCCTTGGGGAATATTTTGACAAGCCAATATCCAGAAATGCTAGCAACATTTTATCTATAACATTTTCGTGCATCAAATATTTGTGGCAACAAACACGCACACCCACATGCGCACGCATCTTGTTTCCTTTATTATATGTTCTTTGCATATGGTTAGTATATTAGTTCACTTCCATATTTAGAATTGATGACCTAATTAATAAATGCCTCTTGCAATAAACTTCTTTTCTCATATTTGTTTGGTAGAAAAGAACAGGCTTAGTTCTGTTACTTGATATACGAGCTTAAAGGCATCACCTCAGAGATCAACATGACAACCAACAGTAAGTGTAAACTATGTTGCACTGGACACATACAGCATATTGATACAACATGATTGTGGGGGGTAGATATGGCAAATCCTAAATTCCATGACTGTATACATGGGGGATGTCGGTATACATGTATACATGCATATAATGACTTGGTAATATTAAAACCGTTAAGTGAAACACAATATATTGTATTCAATAAAATAACTTATAAGTAACAGAAATCAATAATTACCTCAATATTCATTATCATCTACATCTTTATTATTTAATGAAGGCAAACTATATGAATCTGTAAAACAGATTGAGTTGTGAAGCAGATCATTTGTGCATCAAATTATTAACATGTTAGTAACTAATATGTCTTCCATATATCTAGGATGCATAATAACTTGTTAGCGACTAGTAACAACTCCAATATATCTAGAATGCATAATAAATTTTAGGAAGTATACGATAAGTATGCAACAACTACCTGGCATTCAACTATCCAATACAGGTACATCCTCCTTTATGAAGTATTCATGCAATGTTGAGTCAATCTCCACATTGGATTTAACTCTTTGTCAGTATATATCAACAACAGACTTAATTCTGTTGTTCTGATTTCAAGCTGTCATTGCTTATATTAGTTGTTAACTCTTTTCTCCCTCCCCACCATCCCACATGGTTCACAGTCGCGGTCTCGGACGCCGACTAGGTGGGCACTGAGACGGATCGGTCTCGGCGACTCGGATAGGTCTCGGGCGATACACGTAAAACACCACATAGAAAGCTCAAAAAATTCTGAAAAAATCACGACAAATCTTTAAAAATGTAGGCATCCACATTCATGTATCACATATCTAAAACATATTATCTAGCACACTAAACATAAAGCGAAAGCATAAATACACGTGTCGTCGGTAGAAGCATATCAAAATACATGCACAATATAATAAATTGCACAAACTACATTCATAAATACATGCTAATGTAGTTATTTTCACATTGAATTGCGATAAGACACAAAATCATCATCATAATCATCTCTTTGATAAGTAGATAAACCGATACTAGTGCTCGTAGATCTCTCAAGTTGTGATCTGTAGTCATGCGCCATATTGTTGGACCATAATGTTACCTGATGTCAAACTCAACATTTGCATATGACCTTCAAGACTATAAGTTTCTCCATCAACACTATTGTTGCCCTTATTATTGTCATCATCACCGCCGCCGCCATCGCCGCCATCACTGTCATCATTATCATCACCATCTTCACCATCATCACTACTAGAACTGGATAAAATCCTCACATCTTCACCACCACCACCAACATCTGCTTCTTTTATACCTCGAAAAGGGGAGAGGGGTGAGATCAGAAACAATGAGAGAGGGAGGGGGAGGGGAAGAGACAGAGAGAGACGGGAGATGAAAAGGGAGAGAAAGAGGGCGAGTGAGAGGGAGGGGGAGAGAGAAACAGAGGGAGGGGAGGGAGAGAGAAACAGAGAGACAGGAGATGGAGAGGGGGGAGAGAGAGCGCGGGTGAGGGGGGGAGATAGAGAAATAGAGGGAGGGAGAGGGAAAGAGACAGAGAGAGGGAGAAACATCACCTGGGCTGGGGAGAAGCGGCCGGCAGCGATCGGGCGGCGGCATAGTCCAGATCTGAGCGGCGACGATCGGGCAGCGACGGTGATCTCCAGATTTGAGCGATATAGAGGTAAGTTTCTCTTTTTTTCCCTCTCCTTTTTTTCCTTATACCCGCTCGTCACCGGTGAATATTCGTTTCGAACCGACTCGGCCAAGAATCAGAGCCGACTCGGCCTATTCGGCCGAGTCACGACCGATTCGTCCATGAATCGGCCGAGTCACGACCGATTTGTCCATGAATCAGCCGAGTCAACCGAGATTCTCGGCCGAGTCGGTCTCCTCTGAGTTGAGTCGACCGACCATGACTCGGACTCGTCTCGGAGCGGGCCGAGACGAATACAACTCGGCCGACTCGTCTTCGACTCAGACGAGTCTTTGAACCGTGTCATCTCATACAAAGTCATAGAGTAAGTATTAGTGCATGAACTTCCTCTGTTGGCTATGAACCATGTCCCCTGCAACAATTCGTGCAATGAGATTAAGCAGACCACTGAAGTTAGATGTCAGCTTGCCCCCTCCCTCTCTCAATATAGAAATATAAGTTATATAGGCATCCCTGTAGGCACAAAAGTAATACTAGATGTTAACTTCCCCTTCCTCCCTCTCTAGATGTGTGTTGTAAGTTATGTAGGGATTAGGGAGTCACCTTTGATAAACTTCACAAGCTCTTCTTTTTTTTTCTCTTGTGTGTGTGTTTTGTGTTTTTTTTTTTGGGAGGGGGGTGGGGTATCACAAAACTAATAATGATAATGATAAAAACAACAAGAAGAAGCACGAGTTGTCACAATGGCCCTTTAAAATTTTTTTCTTTTTCCTTTTTTTTATCTTGAGAAATATTTCCGACGTCTTCTAAAACAAAGGCCGAGAATTACAAACAGTGGCATCCAATGAAAAAAGGTCATGTCATCTCCAAAACTTACAAATAGAGCGATGTAACCAATAATAAGCTAACAACTACTTTACTTTTATTCATAAGATTGAAATAAATACAAATTAAGTAATAAAAAAATTAGATACCTAATAAATCTTAGTTTGAAACCATGTTACATAATTATCTCATAATAACAGAAAATTATTTACTTTTCCAGTTTTATTAATCAAACAACCAAGTAAATCAAACCCACACCCTAGCATAATAAGTAAAGAAGATTTAAAGTAAAATATTTTTTTAAAATTAATCTGGAATACATAAACAGGTAAGAGGAAAATCCGCAAGATCCACGAGCTAGAAAAATTAGTAAATTACTAACTATTTAGGAGTTAAACATATTTATCATGACAAACTCATAGTCTTTCATTTGTGTTTGTGTGCGTGATCACGCTTCACCACAATAGTTAGCAAAATAATATTTAAAACTACGTTTTTTTTTTCCCATTCAAACAGATGCATTTTAAAACCTCTACGTTTTAAACTCTGTTTTAAAAGGAAGACAAGCAAAAAAAAAGTGAATTTTTTAAAAAACTTTGAAGCCATTTTTTAAACACATTTTGATTTTTTTTTACATTTTTTAAAAGATATACTTTGGTATCAACTTTAATAAATTGTTAAAATTACTTTCTTTTTTATTATTATTATTTTTAACTTTACATGTGATTTAGTCATAGATCTTTGTTAGTAAACCTACTTACCCGTCAAGAATTCTGAAATTTAAATTAAACACAAATTAAAGATAGTTATTTATTAATATTTGATAATACTTGATTGAATATCTATATATGTCAATAAATTAGGAGTCTAACATATATATAGCACTTTCATACATCCGTCCCTTAAAACGTAAACCATTTTAAATATGATTAATTAATATCTAATTTTTTGACGTTTCCATTATTTTTCCTATTCGTTTAAACATTTTTTTGCTTAGCTCCTGTACCAAATTGAACATTCCAATTTTTTTTTTTTGAGAAAATTTTTTTTAGGTCCCGAGGGATTTTGGGCTGTACCAAAAACTCCCTGGAGTTTGAGCCCGTGCCAAAAGTCTCTCAATACTAGTATTTGTCCACCTGAGTCCCTGTATACGTTGACTGTATGCACATGGGTCACTGAGTGGTTGAAAGTCCAAAATACCCCTCCTAACAAATCTGTCCCCCTCCCCTGTGTATTATTAATAAATAGATAAAGAAGAAGAAAAAGATCAGCCCATCGAGCCATCTCCTTGACTCGCCATGAAGATCCAACCGCAACTCCATCTCCTCAACGCAGGCTCCTGAACCCATCTCCCTCCGAACTCATAGAGTCCAGCGAGCTTCATCTCCTCGCCTTGTGAAGATCCGACCGCAGCTCAGAGCTGAGACCACAGAGCTCAGAGTTCATTGCTCCTTACCTCACCGTGGTTGTGATCCCCCTCGATCTGGATATGAGCTAGGATTTGTAGATCCTTTGATGGTGGTGCTTCATCGATGGTGCCATGGTGGTGATCAATTGTGATGAATTTTAATCTATTTGTAAACAGGTTTCAAATTTTGGTGGACATAAATTGAATATAGTGGACAAATGATTCAATAAGTGGACACAAATAATGAGAAGTGGACAGAAATTTATTGAGATTTTTTGAAATTTACTCAATTTGATGATAATCATGTTGGTATTTGCAATTAATTTTTAATTTAAAAGTGGACTAATTTATTAAGGCTTGCTGAATTTAAGAATATCAATTTGGTTGTGATGAAATTTCTACTTTTAATGATTTTGTGATATAAAAAAGAGAACAAATTGTTGAATCATACTATCCACTTTTGAGCTTTTTCCCACATATTGAATAATTTGTCCACTTTCCTAACTTTCTGTTCACCATTAAAAGGTTAGACTAAAATGTATAAAAGTAAACAACAATTGACGAAAGTGGATAGAAAAAGAAAAGTTAGAAAGAGTAGGGTGGATATAAAAGAGAAAGCTGGACAGAAATTAACGAAGGTGGACAGAAAGGAAGTAAGGCGGACATAAAAAGAGAAAGTTGGACAGAAATTAGTGAAGGTGAATGAAAGAAATTAAGGCAGACACAGAAAATCATATTTTATATCTAGCAGCATAGCGTAGTGAATTACCTAAATGATCACACGAAGATGAAGATATTCAAATGAACTTATGCACCAACGCTATATTATTCCCGATTTGGACAAGCCAAAGTTATCATTCTCTAATATTTTATCCATCTTAGTATGATTATGTCCACTTTTGACATTGTGTCCACATTTTCGAGTATATGTCTACATTTTGAAATATATGTCCAAATTTCAAAACATATGTCCACATTTCAAAGTATATGTCGACTTTTCCAAGTAAATTCCACATTTTCGAAAAATGTCATGCTATTATTTGCGATTAATTTTTAATTTAAAAGTGGACTAATTTGCAATGAGCTTGCCGAATTTGAGAATATCAATTTGGTTGTGATGAAATTTCTAAATGAATTTGTGATATAAAAAAAGAGAGGACAAAAATTTTTGTCGTGCAACATAACTTAGTGAATTACCTAAATGATCGCATGAAGGTGTAGATATTCAAGCGAACTTATGCCAACGTTATATCATATTCCCGATTTAGGCAAGCCAAAGATATCATTCTCTAATATTTTGCCACCTTAGTATGATTATGTCCACTTTTTTGGTATTGTGTCCATATTTTCGGGTATATATCCAAATTTCAGAATATATGTCCATATTTCAAAATAAATGTCCACATTTTTTAAAATATGTCCACCTTATGAAAAATATGCCTTTTTCGCATGATTAACCAATGTTTATACTTTGGTACTAACTTTGGAACTAAACCTACTTAGTAATCAAATTGAAAATGTGAGATTTTTATTTGTATTTATCTATAAATTTTGGAATATATATCCACATTTTGGAAAAAAATGTCCACCTTTATGGACGATATGTCCACCTTTTTGGACGATATGTGCACATTTTGGAAAAAAATGTCCAAAATTGGAATATATGTCCACCTTTTTGGAATATATGTCCACCTATTGAAATATATGTCCACATTTTGAAAAAAATGTCCAAATTCGGAATATATGTCCACATTTTGGAGTATATGTCGGCATTTCCAAGTAAATGTCCACATTTTCACAAATATGTCCACCTTATGAAATATATACCATTTTTTCATTACTATCCAATGTTTATACTTTGGGACTAACTTTGATACTAATCCTAGTTAGTAATTAAATTGAAAATATAAGATTTTTCATTTTGTATTTATCTATAAATTTTGAAATATAAGTCTACATTTTGAAAAAAATGTCCACCTTTTTGGACTATATGTCCACCTTTTAGAATATATGTCCACATTTTAAAAAAAGGGTACAAAAATTAGAATATATGTCCACTTTTGAAAAAAAAATGTCCAACTATTGGAATATATGTCCACATTTTTGGAAGAATATGAGGTATAATATATGTCCACATTTTTTAAAATGTGTCCAGCTATTGGAATATATGTCCACATTTTGGGAACATGACTACCTTTTGGACTATACAACCATAAAATATAAACAATCTTTACAACCAACAAAAAAAAATTTTATCTAAGTTTTAAAAATTATTCTCTGCTTGGGTTATAACGAGCCAGCGTGGACTCACGGAGCTCGCCGGAGCTCGCTGCGATTAGAGAAGCTCGGAGCTGTTGCGATCTTCACAGATCGGAGGCGAATCGGGGGCTTCACAAAGCAGGGGTTGGATAGAAATTAATAAAAAAGATAAACAAATAATTAAGTGAAAAAATAAATAAATATTCATATGTTCAATGATTTTTGTTTTATAAACAATAGAGATTAAATGATTTTATAAAACAAGTCATTAAGTATTTTTTTGTTTTCACTTATTTTTATTTTTCAAATATTTAAATAATTTTTTATAAATATTTTGGTCAAGTTAAAAAATTCTTTTGAAGTGGACAAATAACAATTGAAGTGGACAACAAAACAATTGATTTAAGAATTTTAAATTGAACAACAAAACAATTAAAGCAACTGTCATCAAATATTTCATAGTACATCACGTGGGCCAATTAAAGTAAGAACAATATGGGCAATACGAATATACACCAAGCTATGTATTGAGACAGGGGCTTGCAAATAAAAGAAACTTGGTCAAAGGGCTTTTTGACACGTGTTCAAACTTTAGGGAGTTTTTGGCACAGCTCAAACTCCCTAAAGACCTAAAAGCAATTTTCCCTTCTTTTTTTGTTGTATCGTGTTTTGCTATGTTCATGACCATCAAGGCTACAAGAGATTCACCACTTTATAAGATCCACTTTAATTTCATATACATAGTACACAAATATGACAGCAACGATAATTATAAAATATCTCTCTCTTAGATTAGGTTGATAGGTTTATTAACATATAATTCAACAGCACATATAACCAATTACCTTAAGCCCACGCATGCCCAATTAAAAATTCAGGTCGAAAAACTTGGCCGAGGTCTGACTAAAAAGCATATAATATCGGCCCAAGCCTTCTTCGTCTGGCTCCAATCAGATCAAACTGAGTTGTGCCTAGGTCAAGCTAAAACCCAATTCCCAGCCCTACTCAAACATCATCCACAATCTTTATGCACGTGGATGCAAAGATTCTACAACATCATGGTAACAAGAGAGCTAGAAAGTTTAGAAAGGCGTAGGTATTCCAACTATTCTCCAATATGTTTTAAGGTGATGCCTTCGAGATATGATGACATGATTCCTTGCAATCACGGCCAAATTGTTGCAGAGCATCTAAAAATCTAAACAATTACACAAAGACATAGAATAATACCAGTAGATTATATGTCGGCTTGTTCATATGGATAAAGTAAGTTCTTATATAAATAGCATTATTTATACGTGTTACATATAACCCTCTAATATGAAATAAAATAAATAAAATTAAGCCAGGAACTTACCACAATAGTAGGCATCATCCACCTGACCACCTAAAAAGAAAATTTTTCATATGAAGCCAGCATCTAGTTGTTTAACCACATAAGCTCCTTACTAAAATGCTTGCAGTCCACGGATAACCTATTAACATCAACTAGTAGCCCCCAGAACATTAACCAAAGCAGCATTATTTACAGTCACTAAGGCCACAGAATGCATCCACATGCATGTCTACCGGTGCCCAGAGTTAGATGATAACTCGATGCAAGAGGCACAGCATAGGAAGCGAAAAAAATGTGCCTCCACTATAACAAGATTTTTACAGTGGTTTTGGTACAGAATCCAATTGCTTATACCCTTAAAGTTGTCAAGTAGCAGCTCTTCAATAAGCTATAGGAATAAACAGATAAATTGACAGAATTTTTCCAAGTTGACGCTGAGTATATTAATGGCCATGGATTAATTATTACCAAACAAGTGACAACAATTACCAGCATTTTTGTGAGATCTTGCATGCGGTATCAATTTTTGAGATGTTAAGATGAGGAGTATTTATACGAGCTACTAGCTAGCACATAAAGTTATCTAAATGGAAATAGTAAATGAAACACACAAGTAAAATGGAAAAATGGAAATAATGAGAAATGCAGAGTGAGTGTCATATAGAGTAAAATAACTCGCCTTAACTGAGCCAAGCATATCATTCTCCACATCCCCATCAGTGCTTTCACAAACAGATGATTGAAGGTTAGTGCGATCAAGCAGTTTTACTATCGCATTTTCATCCCACGCGATCTTTGTGCAACTATCCGTGCATCTATCTTTGTATACGTCACCCAAGCCACCGGACCTTCTCCTATGCTTATGCTCGCTTTCAACAACAGTTTCAACTTGGCTGCTAGAAGGTTCTTTTAGATCTTCTACGTTCACCCCATCACAATCATTAAAGAGCTCTTCTGTTCCCCATCGAAGAATGTCCTCCACTTCCTTTTGAGATTCTGACTTGTTCCCAAAAAGCTGGTCCAGCATCAATTTCTTTTTTGCAAGTTGCAGTATTCGTTCTTCAACGCTAGCACGTACTACAAGCCTGTATACGAGAAGCCTGTTTGACTGCCCAATTCTATGTGCTCTATTCATTGCTTGGATATCAGCATGTGGGTTGAAATCTGAATCATAAATGATTACAGTATCTGCTGTAGCGAGATTTATTCCCAGACCACAAGAGCGTGTCGATAATAAGAATACAAATCGAGATTTGTCTTGATTAAAACGAGCAATAGCTGCTTGACGATCTGTAACTGACACTGACCCGTCCACCCTTTCAAATGTTCTAGGACCAAATTCTATAACAAGGTAATCTTCCAGTATGTCAAGAAGCTTAGTCATCTGAGAAAAGATAAGGACACGATGGCCCTCCTTATGCAGAACCTTGAGCATAGAATGCAAGAGCGTCAGCTTTGCTGAAGCCTTTATCCTCATTTCCTGGAGAAACTCTACTGAACCAGATTCAGGTTCGGTTCCAGGTATCAAATAAGGATGATTGCAGACCTTCCGGAGCTGCATGACAATATTTAACATTGATTGCTGAGCACCCCCTTTCCCTGCATTTCGCAATATCTGATAGTTCTTTGTCAACATGGCACGGTAGTACTCAGCCTGTATGGATGTCAACTCAACAGGGATCATGCGCTCAGTCTTCGGGGGAATATTTTGCATTGCATCTTTTTTAAGCCTTCGAAGCATATGTGGTGCGACTAACTTCTTCAGCTCCTCCACTTTTTCTGCTGTTGTAAGGTCACTGAACTTTTCCTCGAATGCTGACAAAGATGGGAATGACACAGGCTGCAAAAAATTCAGCAAGTTGTACATCTCACCTATGTTATTCTGCAAAGGTGTCCCTGTCAATAACACACGGTGTTGGAAAGAAAATGTATTCAGCAAGCTGAAAAGCTTACTGCTGGAATTTTTTAGACGATGTCCCTCATCGACCATTAGAACCTCCCACGGAACACCTCGCAAATGAGAGGAGTCAGCAAGCACCATCTCATAAGTAGTCAACAAAACATTAAATTTGTATGATGTAGTAATCCCACGAGACCCATCTGGCCCACTGGCATGCCATTCATATTGGCGTATTATGGATCTTGCTTTTGCAGGACCATGATATTCCACAACATTCAAATGAGGAGCCCACAATGTAAACTCAGCCATCCAGTTAGGCATTGTCGAAAGGGGAACTAAGACCAAACATGGCAACATAGCCTTGAACTCAACGTATAAGGATGAGATGAATGCACAAGCAGACACAGTTTTCCCAAGGCCCATCTCATCGGCAAGGATCACATTTTTTGACTTAAGCCAGCATTTCCTTAACCAGTTTAGTGCCTCAAGCTGATGAGGAAATAGTGAACCACCTTGAAGCTCCTTAGGCTGCTCGGTCAAAGAAGCTACTTCCTGACGGTCAACTTTAGCTCTTGGAATTATCTCCCTAGAATCCTTCTCCAAAGTCTGGGATTCTAGCTGTTCAAATTCAGTAACAAGATGAACAGACTTTTCAATTACAGGTTCATGTAATTGTTCCCAGGTGCATTCATCGTAAGGCAGACCACGCCATTTAGTCAAAGCTTCTTTTATACCATCCTTAGACACACGAAGAGCAATAACACGCTGTGGTTCGCACCACTGTTCCTCACAAATATTTATCAAGGCAGTTCCATATTTTGCCTTGTAATTCTCCAATTTTCTCTTTGCTAGAATTTTCAGTTGAGACTCTGAGATCCAACTGTTATGAATATTAGATTGGCCAACCCACTTAACTAAAAATTCATAGCTAACAGCATTCTCATCTTTAGACCCCAAGCCTTGCAATACTTGGGTAGACTCTCTCTTTCTCGAAGTGCTATCTGGTTGTGCCACAGTGCTCTCTCCATTGGTAGCTTCTGAATCATGAGAGACCCCTTCACGCCAATTACCATCATTGCCTACGACAGTTCTCATGCTTCCAACTTCTTCTGAATCTACCTCAACGGTCGCATCAACCATGACTTCTGCATTAACAGCAGATTCCTCACGAAGCTCACAACTTCCTTCAGTTCCTTGTGTGGTACTTTGAACCTTCACTGAGTATATTGTTGTCATGATGTCATCCATATTCTTGTTCTCTTTGGCTTCATGTGTTTTGTCTTCAGCTGAACCATCCATATTCTTATCATTCAAAGTTTTATCATCACTCTTGGCTTCCTCTTTACTACCATCATTAGTTTCTTCTACTAATTTGGAACCATTTTCAGAATCAGCAAACTCACTAGATGGCAAAAAAACTGCTACCCTTTCTGAATCAATTAGGGAGCTAAGTGCTGCAGAAACAGCAGAATCGATTTCTTGAGTTTGACATGAAGACATTACTGTATGAGCTTGCAATCGACACCCCAAAACGCGATCAACCTTCCAACATGAGAGAAGGGATATGAATTTAGTCCTAATGGAAAGTCCTATATATGTTGAGCTAATTTTTCTATATAAAATGCTTTTCAAATTAAAAAATACTAGATAAAAAATAATAATTTCCGTCAAGTATACTTACCTGTTGAACTCCTTCTGAGAAATTCTCGTGATATTTCACTGTCTTATTTGTTTTCTCTCCAAGTTCAGCTACTCCATGTGATGAGGCAAAAGCTTCATGGGGGGCCACCTGCATTTTATTATGGAATTTACCATAAAAATCATATTGATAAAACATTATAGCTAAAAGGAACACAATATGATGGCAGTAGATTCCATGCTGCCATTAAAGCAAAAAATACTTCATACTTCATTGGAATGAGATGCAAAGAAAATGTACTACCTGACCAAATAAAACTGAACAAAAAAGAAGTGTAATAGAAAATGCGTTGTCCGTGAACAAGCCAATAATTAAATTCTTAAAAGGCTATAATTTTTTTTGTTGTTTTTGGGCATGTGTCTTTGGTGACAGCATTATAAGGAAAACAGGAAAACTGAAATGAAAGCTTAGTCAGATAGATATCTTGTTATCTCTATATAAAAAAGGGTGTAACAAAAAAGTTACCTCGGGACGCTTTTTAATGGATAACCTCAGCACTCTGGTTTCCTTTTTGGCAGTAGATGCAGAATTTTGTTGTTTAGATGATGCGTGCTTACGTAGCAATTCGCTACCTTCAATGAGAGGACTTCCTATACATGTGTGATTAGAATCAGTTGCAGCATGTTTTCCTTTGTGCGACCGAGATCTCTTCTTCTTGTCAACTCCATTAGCATTACGCCTTTCTTTCTTGGATATCTGTGTGGACCGGGCTAGTGAAAGAATATCTTTCTTTCTGTGCATTTCACCCCAGTTCATGTTACATTTTCCTCTCAAATTTTTTTCATTTCCATCTGTGCTTATAGCATCTGCAGGAGAATGGAATTCCATATGAGGACTTGTCTTACAAAAGAAAGATGAGCCTTGATTCTTCTTGATACTACTGTGACCTGCTTCTGAAATTCCATCCTGGGATCCGATTTCAGTTGAAGGGCTTGACTTTGGGCTGTAAGAAATATCAGCTTGAGAGTATCCAGGTTTCTTGTCAATAGATGGAGCTCTAAAGGGGCTGGTAGCTTTCCCCTTCTTGCTTGACTTATTCTTTTCCAAGGTTGAAGTTCTCGCAGAAAGCTGGGGTTTGTCATGATCAGATAATTTATGTATACTCCTACGTTTTTCGAAGTTGCTCTTACTTCTTGACCACCTTGAACTGGTCTCCATGTTGCTCAACGGTTTCACATCATTTTTTTGCTCACAACAGCTTGGGCATTGCCACTCCCCACGAGGAGCACGCTTTCAAAAATGGGGGGTGGGGGTTATTAAGACAGGTAGTCAGAATTGAAAGTCCAAATTACCACATGAAAAATTATCATATTACAAAACAGCACAGCAAATTGCGACAAAATTTATTTATAAACATTATATACCTTAAGAGGTGGGTTAAGACATTCAAGATGATAGGTTTGAGGACAGCTATCACAGCACAGCAAATTGCCACCAAGATCACACACTTCACATTCAAAATAATACTGCAATTTCAAAAAGAAAAAAAGACAGAATGAGAGAGATAACAGAGCTATACCAATTGCCATAAAGCAGTAAAAATATCACTAAATATTATCACAAAATTGTATTCCCAAGAATAAAAAGGAAAGGGTTTTTTTTTTTTTTTTTTTTGTGGGTGGGGGGGGGGGGGGGGGGGGGGGGGGGGGGGGGTGCGATAATACAGCTCTATAAGCTTCATATAGCGGAAGGCATTTTGTCAAAAATCATCCTGCGTGCATTCTCCTCTTAGGCATCCTAAGGGAATGTTATCATCACGCTATTTTTTGTCTATCTTATCCATCTACCAAGAGAGACGGGCAAGATTTGGGTACTTCCAACAGGATTTGAACCAAAATTCTGCCGGTGCAAAATTATGATAGGATGTTTAATTTGAAAATCCACGATGTTGATCTGATCTGCAAAACTTTAAATACTTGGGAACAAAAGACAAACTGATGGAAGGTTTCTTGCCTTTATGCATATATTATGATATTTCGGGCTTAAAAAATATATAGTGAATTTTATTTTTGCATGTTTTATGTCATGTATAACATAAGCAGCGATTTGGACTACTTTGAGAGATTCAGCATCATATTTCAAGTTCCTTCAATTAGGAGGAAGATTTTATAGGAAGCACAAAGTAATATTATATGCAACCAACAACTACTTCCACAAAAGAAGGCTTTTGTGCTGTTGTCGCTTGTCAATTAGGAGACTGTCAAAGCATTAAGCCTATCTATTATCTTTACATCAGAGCAACAATTACCATATATCACTCTTCTCTCTCTTATATTATGAACTCATTTTTATGATATGCAGAGGAGAAAATTACAGTGTAAATTTCCTCTAGGAAGCTTGAAAACTAGTATATGATAACTGATTTGTTGCCTTTTATGTATATTAACTGGAAAGGATCGTTGACATCTTCCTTCGACCTTGGACCTTTTCTCTTGGAAAATAGTTGCAAATAATAAGAGAACACAATAAGAGGGAAAAAATTAGAATCTCTCTTTCGTTAAATGGACAACTTGAAGGGAAGAAAACCAAAAACAATGAACTGATGTCCCAATTGCTAACAAGCTTCTTATAGAGTGCAATGGAAGAGAAACACAGTGATCTCCTAGACACCCGTGAGAATAGTATTCTTAATTAGATATCATCTATTCCATGGCTGACAAGTCATAACATGAGTGTATGTAAATCCCACTTAAACAACTCTAACAAAATAAACTTAGAAGTTAGAACATAACCAAATTAGCGCAGCCATAAGAAGTTCCCTCCTCACTTGTAACTAAAGGACTACTTAACTAACTTTAACAGACAACAAACGGTCAAGGTTCTTCATGGGGTTCAGCGAAAATTTTGAGCTAGAACAAGGAAAGATATGTTGTCAGGCTCAACCATTTATAAAGAAAGGGTATAGTATTTGCCTTCCATACATGGCTATTGGGAAATGTCAAAATTAACATTCATCTGGCCTTTCCCATCCATAACCTATATAACATTTATTCATAATCTATTTCTAGATTTATCTCATCAGCCATAAATTATTTTCCCCCCTTTCCTTTCTCTCTTTTTTCAGCGTTTCTTGACAATGCATCAGACCAGACAACCACCTAGCATCCATACATGCTTTAGATGAGTTACTGGATTGAATTGTAGAAGCCAGAGTTTTGCAGGTCCCGAGTTACATTTAATTACCTAGTCAAATATAGATGTGGAATGAAATCACATGCCAAATAAGTTAATGCACAGTAAGCCTTATGATGTTGTAAGTAAAACTCCTCAGTCTTCACTCCAATGTGTTATAACTAGAAATTTAAATAAGGAAATAAGAGGTATTACCCCATCATGTCCTTTTAACCTGTGACCAAATCGAGAAATCTTAGCATCACCTCTCAGCTTCTTTTTGATACAAGGCTTGTTCCTCGTGGAATCCGAGCCTAGAGAAATACCTTCCTTCTCCTTAGATGCTTCAAATCCACTAGAAACCCGTTTCCTCTTACGCTTCAATACCCAGTTCCTATCTATCATTTTGTCGTGCAAAGAGCTGTTCTCCCTCATCTTTGGATATTAACTGCATGTACAACTGATAGTACAGAGAACATTAGCATTGCTCATAAACTGCAAAGGAACTACACAATGAAAACTAGTTGAGACAGATGCCCATCAAAAACCAAGATACATAGTTCAGTGCGAGAAGCAATGATAACTAAAGACTAACAGTTGCCAGCACCAGATGATACACTCGCCATTGTTATGAGCTACATAGTAAACATCTATTAGTTTAGCGAAAGGGATAAAACGAAGACCAAGTAGTTCCATGATATAAGAAACATTCTCATAAAATGCCGCCATATTCCAGGACCAAAAAGTTCCTACAAACAAAACATACTCACCATATTCAAGAGCTCCAGAGATAAACCAAAAATGTCTTCTTTAGTCACTTTATGGCTCAAACAGGCAACATAATCTTAAAATACCAAAGATCACAACAACTAGCCACAATAGCATCACACACTACAAAAAAAACCACCTAATGGCTCTCTAATCAGGATCAAAAGCTAACAAATCAGCTCCCCAACTAACAAAGACTTATCAAACCCTTTTCCATAAACGAAAACCAGCCCCGACTCCAATACCAACGTTCTGCAAAGCTATCCTTCATTAAAACCAACTACACACCATCAAATCCATGCCCAACCACCCAAACCAGCAAGATCAAACACAGAAAGCAGTGAGGAAGAGAAATTGATGAGAGGAGCAAAAAGGGCAATCTACAAATCACCAAATTAGGCCGACTGAAGCCAGCCCAAGCAACAAAATCGGATCTTTCGGATGAACAAGGCAAGATGGGGGGTTTGATTACCTGAGAGGCGGCGGGGATTAGGGGTAGTCGGCGAGCATCGAGCGAAGGTTTCTAGAGAGAGAGAGAGATGGGGGGAGAGAGAGTGGTCAAGGGTTGGGTGGGAGGCTTTCTACATGTGTCACTATCAATATTGGGAAACGATCATATGAGCGAAAGAGAGAAAGCTTAATGTTGGAAAGCAGAGAGAAACCGCAGAAAGCAACAAGGTCTCCTCCTCCTCCGCTCTCTCTCTCTCTCTCTCTCTCTCCTTCCTTGAGCTACAACAAAATCAACAGCAACCACAACGAAGAGAGAGAAAGAGAGTTGGGTGTATTGTACGAGAGAGAGGGGGTTTGGGCTCGACTCTCGAGGACAATGGGGGGCATATGATTTCTTGGAATCCTGCCTGGCGTGTGCGCACCCGGGGCGTCGCCCAGGGGCCAGCCATTGGGAGGGCGACACGTGGGGTGGCGGGGGGTAGGTGGGGTTTTACGGTTGGAGAAACGAGGTGAGAGGGGGGCAGACGGGGACGGTCGGCGGCTGTCTGCCTCGGCCGCCGTGACGGTGACGGCGAGTGCTGCTGCGGGGAAACTGCCTGGTTGTGATTTGGATTGGGAGACGGGAGATCTTTTTCTTTTGTAAGTTCTTTTCTTTTTAATTTTTTTTTTTTTTTTTGACAAAAATTTGTTTGTTGAATGTAACGTATCATAGAGCCAAGAGAGTTGGGGAGGGTGTTACAAGATCAACCGCTCCTCAGATGTGGGCCCCCATGAAGCTTCACACGAGGGGAATTCCTTTTTTTTATTTTTTTAAGGTTTCCGAAAAGTCGTTTGAGAGTTAGGGTCACGTGTTGTCTCTTTTATTATCAATGTTTTCACAGATTATGTTTGCTATTTATTTATTGAAAAATTCGATTTTTTTTTTGTTCAATTTATGAAATATTTACTTTTATCAATTTTTTTTTTTTTGGCTTTTCTTGTGAAATTCAGAGTTCTCACAATTTGCGTAATTTGCACTAATGCCACAAACACCAACACTAAAATTTTCTAATTGGCAAATTAAATTATTTTTAAGTTTTTTGCGTCTACATTCTTTAAAATCTGTACTCACAGAGAGATCATCATATGAATGCAGCATCGATGCTGCGTTGATAAAAATTTGAGGTTAAAATTCATTTTTCTCTTGAACATTATAATGGAAATGAACACTAAGTTGCGGTTTCTTGTAGGTTTTGTACTCATGAGATAAGGATCTACTTCTTGTTCACGGCACACCCCTTTTCTTCTCCTTTTCTCACAGATTATTCAAGTCTCCTTTTAATCGTCAACTTCTTTCTTTATCTCGACTCTAAAAAGGAAAGAAAAATTCTTTATCTTGCTGCTTCAAAAACTGTTTTCTCGAACGGGCTGCAGTCCAAATAATTTGTTCTCAGAGCGGCACAGTTCTATCTTTCAAATCACAATAAACACCTTTTAAAGCTATTTTGCAAAAACTTGGTGGAGCAAAGAAAGTCATTACCCAACAAATTTTCAGGTATCTATATTGTTCTCTCTCTTTCGTTCAGTATATTCAAGTGTCTTAAATGCATTATGAATACGTAGACTCCATCCGCGCATGTACATATCGTTTTAGGCAAAGTCATGTTTTCTTTTTCATTTTGTATTTGTGTATGTGCATTTGTAATAATGATGTACATACCCACATAAGGTTGTTGCATGCATGTGTGTTGGTGCATGACCTCCCCCTCTCCCTAGCATTCCCTATTTGTAAACCTCTTCATTTCCATAACTTTCGTATACATTGCTCAATGAATTTAACCTGTTTGCCATATACAAAGAAGCGTCGTTTCACAAATTAGTCATTTCTTGTATGCATTCATATTTCATACCTTCTATTTTAGTCTATTCATAGTCTCTGTCGTGAGTACCTCCTCTGTACCCAAGTGCCAAAAAAATTTTCCTACTACTATTTAGTGGAGATGATAACCGTTTTAACTTGCAACCTCCTCGTCACAAATCTCATGCCTTGCCAATTTTCCTTAAATTCACTGCCCTTTAAATACATTGTGTTAAAATTAGCTATAATATTCGTCTTCCAAACATTCCTCTTCAGTGAATTCAAACGAACGGGTAAACCAGACAGCATAATATAAACTCCACTAGCACGAATGATGGAATTAGTTATGGGTGACGACACATTTGCGACAGTCAGTAGGAAGAGACATCAATAAAATTCATGGAGAGATCAATACAATTCATGAACATGCAGTGAAGAGAACTGTCAAACTTTCAGCAAGGGCATAATTCAATGATGCATGGATTCTACTACTAGGCCTCTTTGGTTGACGGTGGAAGTGAGGAAGTAAGGAAGTGAGGAATTGGTAATAGTTCCCTTCAGAACTTGGGAATTGGTTAGTAAGTTTTCCGGTGTTTGGATGTTATTAGGAAGTGTGATTTGAAAAATGTTATGTCTTCT
Organism: Agave tequilana; assembly: GCA_038442645.1. NCBI lineage: Eukaryota > Viridiplantae > Streptophyta > Magnoliopsida > Asparagales > Asparagaceae > Agave > Agave tequilana. Next base: position 220,887 of record JAVJIF010003275.1, read on the forward strand.
CTGGTGTTTGGATGGTAATGTGAAAGTGAAAGTGGAAAAGTTGACCACAAAGTTGACCGCAAAATAATATTAAAATAAAAATTAATTAAGAAAAATAAAAAATAGACTGTAATTAGAATGCAAGTGAGATTTAAATGATCAAAAAATTAACTGTTTTGTGCTACAACTTATTATAAATGAGATTTACATGACCACAAAATTAACTGCAGCACTTTGGAAGTGAGGAAATGGTTGTGTAAAAGAGAGAAGAGAGAAGGAAAAGGAGTTTTCTTATTTTCTTTTTCCGGTATTTGGATAGATAGGGAAGTAAGCAATTATACTTCCTCATTTCCTTACTTCCGCCCACTTCCTTGCATCCAAACACCCCCAAACACAACTCAGTTACACAACCAAAAGAACTTCACAAGCTCAAAACCCATTTCTTTTCCTCAAATGAGATCGCAATCTCCGGACTTGCAGAAAGTTCTCCCCACAACTGCGCTTGTGAAGTTGTGGCACGCAAAAGGTTCCAGAGGCCCAACTGACAAGTTCCACCACCACAATTATGAAGATGCGCACTCGTAAGGAAAATTTTGCCACTCCACACGATGCAGTGCCCGTGCTGAGCCTACCTGCAGGCAGCAGTTGCTTTCGTGCCTCTTATCGCCAGCGACCACACATTCATGCTCCAACTTTTCATTTGAGATGTTAGCAACCAAAATTCAGGTACAACATAGATGATATAAGATCTTCCTTTAAAAAGCAACTAAACTGAAAGATTAAACAAGATAACAGCTTTCTGCTCACCTAAAACCGAGGCAGAAAAAAAATGAATAATAAGATTGAAGATGAGAAAGCATATTTGCAGTGGATATGAATACATGCAAACAGATGCTCTTATACACACATCAAAGTACAAAAGGAGGCATTCACATCTGAGTCTGACCTCCAAAATTCAAACACATTTAACTACACAAATGTTGACATGTTTGTCAAACTACCCGAACAATTCTGTTGACAAGACCATTAGAGAGAGAGAGAGAGAGAGAGAGAGAGAGACCAACTCCGTGGATATATAAATAAACTAGTGACTTTTTTTCCCCGCTGCATAAAGCTTTTAATCATCATTAGATTGTTTGATTCAGCAAACAACAAAAGAACTTTCTAGTGTCATCACAAAAAAATATATAGATTTTGACCCCTACAACACAGAATACCATCTCCTGCATCTAGAAACAAGATCAGAATTATGCATGTAAAAGTAAAATGGTTGGCACAAAGAAAGGTACAGGTAGCCATCTCTCAGGTTTAGTGACGGGGAAGCGGGGAACACAAACGATGCCAGCTAGATATTATTTTAGCGCCCACAAACCCTCAAGAACTTTCAAATAGAAAAGTACTCGACTCCACGAACAAAAGATAGCCACTCAAATCCACGAGCAATAAGAGAGATAAACTCAATTTTATTGAATATTTCTTGATAAAAGATTGTTCACAAAATAAAATATACAAGGGCCTTTATATAGGCTTACAAAGAGTTACTACTTCTACTAGAAAACTATACCCTATTTCTAAAAGAAAACAAAAAAGAATTAAAAGAGTCTTAAACTATCTAATTGATCTAAATTCAAAAGAAAAAAACAGAAAACCAATTAGAGTCCAAATTAAATCCAAAAATAAAATCCTAAATTAACACAGTCTCGGGCTGAGATTCCTCTGGCAGTCACCGCTAGTTATTCTCAATATAGCCGATGGATCGGGCGATTCACTGGCTTTAAACCTGAACTCTCTAGTCTTGTGTCTTATTCTGTCCGGTCGACTGGGACTCTGCTTCAGGCGGTCAACTAGGCGATCGATCGCTGCCTTCAGTGGATTTTTTCGGTCGACCGGGGCTTGCTTCTAAGCCTTGATTGAACCTGATTTCTTGGCTTCGCTCTCATACATCAATCCCTCTTTAAAAAAAAACTTGTCCTCGAGTTCCAATCAAGTAATGTTGAACGTTGTAATCTTAAGCAGAGTCGTCATGCAAAAAAAAAAAAAATCTTTGAAACCATGAAGAATAAACGTATATGATGTGGATTATCTTTCATGGGTGGTAATATCTCAAGAACCTTGTCATGCCCAACTCCTTTTCACTCTTCTCGTGATGTGTCGACCTCCTCGGGAATTTCATCGATTGTAGAAACTTCCTCTAAAATAATGTTGTGCTCTACTTCCTTTGGTTCCACGAAGAATTCGCCTTGATTGCATACGGGCATGAATGGTGGCTTCTCTTCCTTTGAATTAAGAATAAGTGGCATAGGTTGATTGTCGGTTGCAGGTATGTCAGATTGTCAGTCGATGATGAATCTCCCTACGTTGACTGTTCTTCAATGGCTGGTTGTGATTGTAGCTCTGCTGTCTCGCTCAACCCATAAGATCTTATAAAATGTCGGTCGACTCATCATCTCTTTCTTCTCCAAAGTAAGGCAATGAGCTTGTAAAAGTCTCTTCATCCGTCTTCACGTTCTTATAGGTGATTTACCTTGGCGCATACAGATGTTTTGAAATTGATTCCACTATGTCGCTGCTCTTCCTTTAAATTTGTAGGCCACAACTTAACTTTATCCTCCCTGGGAATAGTGAGTTGATCCCCTAAGAACGATTCTCATGAATTCATGTGAGAACTTTCACGTGAGCCGTCGGATCTGATAGAGACCTAGTTTTATTTGATTTGATCTATCAGATCCGACGACCCACGTGAAAGTTCTCACAGAGATCCGTGAGAACCGTTCTTAAAGGATCAGCTCCCCATGGGAATATACATGTCAAACAACTCAACAATTTTGTCGATCCAAAGTAAAGAACTAAGGATGACTCAAAATCAAGATTTCCATCAAAAGAAGAAATCCTAAACACATAAGGATTTGAGCATCCTCCTTCTTTGTCACGGATAGAATTAAAAAAAAAACATGTCTCTCCTATTAGGATTGGAAAACCCGCCTCTCCTATTAGGGTTAGGATTAGCAAATCTCTGTCGCCTCTCATAGACCACCCTATCATCATCATAATCATCATTGTATTTATAGATGGGATGGCGTGATTCCTCTTCGTAGAAAATTCAGAAAATTGAGGATGTTGTAGATGATACCTTAGTGATGAATGATCTGGTGGCAGCTGAAGTGGTGGTGGTTGATATGATTGACAATCATGTCCACCTCGGCACGCACCATCAGCCAGACTTTGATCATCAATCCTGATAGACATTTTTTTAATGGTGTTGCCTCTTCTTCCAGCAGTACCCATCCTTGTAGAAAGACTTGCAATCCATCATCATCTCCAGCTATCGTCGGAAAGTAGTCGTAGCTCTGATACCAATTGACGCGAGAAGCAAGGAAGACGAACGACGCCAACCAGATCTCATTTTAGCGCCCACGAATCCAGAAGAACTTTCAGGTAGAAAAGTACTCGAATGCACGAGTACAATACTCGAATCCACGAGCAATTCACTCGAATCCACGAGCAAAGGATAGCCACTCGAATCCACGAGCAATAAGAGAGATAAGCCCAAGTTTAATTGAATATTTCTTGATAAAGGATTGTTCACAAAATAAAAGATACAAGGGCCTTTACATAAGCTCACAAAGAGTATTACTCCTACTAGGAAATTATATCAGGGTTCGAAATCGCGCCCGTTCCAATTTCAAGTCGGCTGGGTCGGAACCGAAACGTCATCCACTGAGTTGAAAATGTTCCACGAGTCAGCAGTTTTGGCCAAATTCATGTGATGGCCAAAAATTCAAGTCGACTCGACCATATCGGCCGAGTCAACCCTGGAACGGATTGACTCGGTCGATATGGCCGAGTTAACTCAGATTTTTGGCCGAGTCGAGCCCCGTGATTCACCAGTTGATGGCCCATGATCTCCTAGTGAATCACCAGTTTATTGCCTTCATGATTTTTCACCAAGTTAGGCTCGCCTTTAAAATTCAGCATGGAGAGAGCTTGAGCAGCAACCAGCAAGCAAAAAAATTTCTTCACCTGCATCTCCGGTGTTGCCCCACCGTCATCTCCGGCGTCGCGCCAGGCCCAGCTCTAGCGTCTCCCCCTTTCCTGCCGCCCCCTCCCCAGCTCCTCCGGCGTCTCCTCCTCTCCCATCACCCCTCCCAGATGGATCTCTCCTCCTCTCCCTCTCTATCCCCTCCCGTCTCTCTCCCTCTGTCCCTCCCTTGCTCTGGATCTCTCTCCGCCTCTCCCTCTCTCTCCCTTTGTCCCTCCCTCTCTGGATTTCTCTCTCCCTCTTCCTCTCTCGTCTCCCTCCCTCTGTCCCTCCCTCTCTCTGGATCTCTCCCTCTCCCTCTTCCATCTCTCTCCCTTTGTCCTTCTGTCCCTCCCTTTCTCCGGATCTCTCCCTCTCTCTCCCCCTCCCCATCTCTCTGGAATACTCTCTCCCACCCTCTCTCTAAATGTCTCTCGGTCTCTATCTCTTTGTAAATTAGTTTAATTTAATTTAACTAATTTAGTTTAAATAGTTCAATTTAATTTAATTTAGTATAACTAATTTAATTTAATTTTAGTTCATTTAATTTAGTTCATTTAATGGATTCGATTTTTCTACTTATCGCGGGGATGATTACGATGATGGTTTTGTACCTCATCGCAATTTAATATGAAAATGACTACATTATGCAGGTATTTATGAATATATTTTGTGAAATTTACTATATTATGCATTTATTTTGATATTTTAATACCGCAACGCAGGTATTTATGCATTCTCTTCATGTTTAGTGTGCTAAGTGATATGTTTTGGACAGGTTATACATCAATTTTGATGTCTACCATTTTTCAAGATTTGTCATGATTTTTCAAATTTCTTGAGCTTGTTATGTCGCGTTTTGTGCGTATCACTCGAGTCCGTTCCGTGATGCCGAGACTGATGTGGAACAGTGCCCTCCGAGTCGGTGGACCATGAACTATACCATATTTCTAAAAGAAAACAAAAAGAATTAAAAGAGTCCTAATCTATCTAGGTAATCTAAATTCAAAATAAAGAAACACAACCAATTAGAGTTCAAATTAAACCCAAAAACAAAATCATAAATTAACTCATTGTCGAGCAGAGATTCGTCTACCGGTCGACTGCTGGCTCTGCTCAATATAGTCGGTCGACCGAGCAGTCGACCTACTTTGAACCTGAACTCTCTGGTCGTGCACCTTATTCTGTCTAGTTGACAGGTCGACTGAGACTTAAGTCTCTGCTTCTGGTCTCTGTCAGGCGGTCGACCGCTGCCTTCAGTGGATTTTCTCGGTCGACCCCGGTGGCTCCGCTCTCCTACATCATTTAGTCCTCAGAGAAAATAAGTGAAGCACTAAATAGATTGATCTGGTCAGACATACACGGACTACAGAAAAATTAAGTTTTAATCCAGACGAACTGGTTGAAGTGATGCATAATTGGGTTAGAGATGAAGGGTACAAAAGAAATTGTCCTAAGGCCTACCTAGCAAGAGAGGACAAAAATATACACATGACGTGACTAAAGATCGACAAATAGAATCTGGTGTGGGCTAAACCTCTTCAGCAATCAAACCCATAAATTGTCAAACAAGCATGTTCCAAATGTGGCCAACTCCACACCCACCTAATTCTAGCAGTGAACCCGCATGAGTTGGTCAATTAGGTGAGTCACAAGCATTTCCCTTGCCCAACTACAAAAATCTAAAGCATAGACCAGCTACTCCTTGACCTATCAGCACAGTAGACAGCGTGACTTTAATGATTTTGTAAGCCAGCAAAATCATCTTTCAGTTACTTATCACTAAAATAAGTCACTTGAATCTGTTTCAGGTCAGATCTATTCATCACTCGTCATACATTCCTTACCTGACATATGTTGGAGTTGGAGATTCATATTTCCCAGGGATCATTTTCATACATCCGGCTACAACAATGATTGGTAATACTTTATCTCATGAATCAGGCATTCTAGTATACCTACTAGTATGGATCTAGGTATTGCTTTAGGGAAACAATGTACACCACCGGCACGCCAACCTCACTCTTGATTGTAAGACATGTTCCATTAAAACTATGCTAATGACTAAGAGAATCTTTTTGAGTGATCCAGAAAATTGTATGCATCTTGACATCAAGTCTTCTAGATCTTCTTTAAGTCAGAAATTTGTTGTAGATGGTCCTCACTTTTTGTCACGACTATGTAGCTAAGACAGTGCAACACGAACAAATATATGTGGCATAGTAACCAAAAAAAACTAGTACCCCAAAGTTATAATAAATCAATTCTATCATGTCCATATTTCTCCATTTATACTGGGTACTTCATCTACTTAAAATAACAAGAAAATTCTCATAAATGCAAATGATAATAGAGCATAAACAATTAAATGCACTAAGGCCACATCAAGTGATGCCTGCCAAATGGTAATGTCTATTCCAATAAAAAATATGATTTTTGAAACAATTAACTGCACTATCAAGACTGATGGAATTACATGCTACTTCACAGCATACCTACATCAACATAATTCAAAAACAAGTGGATGGAAATGAAATGATATTCGTAAGTCAGAATTTGTTGAGTTTCATTTTGATATGTCACACCTAAAGAACTTATATTCAAGGTTTGAAATATAGTCCAATGCCAATGTTTATGCCCAATAACAATATTGCCGATACGACTTGATATGACCGAGACAATACCAATATTGCCGATATGACAAGCCAAAACGGCCGATAAATATTGTTGATTCCGATACCAAAAACTACAGCCGATACCCGTACCGAATTTCAAACCATTCTTATATTTCTATATTGTAAGTGTCTTAAATCATCCAAATCAAAACATATTAAACTAAAGAACATGACAATAGTTTCGAAGATAATCACTATGCAGCAGACTTCTAGAATTTGAATGATAGTTACCTGGGGGTACTTTAGGACAGATAAAAAAGTGAAGAATGTTCCTTGTCTGCATTCTCTCTTAAGAAAACTTCCTGCAGCATGTAATTTGTTCCTCCTCGAAGAAATTGTTGTCAGGTTCACATTGAAACATTCTTGTCCATGTGCCATTAAAGAATATAAAGCAGCCGACCAAATCTTTGAGTATTTTATGTGGTTTGCAGGAGGTATCTAACTAAAAGTTCCTATCGCAAATTAAAAAGTGTACAGGCTTCCTCCATGTAATCTCACTTTGACATCTAAAGTGCTAATTTAGAGAAAACAGATTATTCTAGTCTGTGTACAATGATGTCCACCTGCTTATCCCATTACAGGCAGACCATAATATTTGCATAGACCACATGGTGCCACCGGAATACTTCATATCCATGTATATATGCATGCAATTAGTGTGCACAACGCACAAATGACTCCTCGAGTGTGAATAAGTGTATGACCGTGTCTGCGTATGTGCACATGTACATGTGCACGCACACTGAGTGCAACTCCACGAACCATGCATAATGTAAATTTACATGTACATGTACCCCTCGGGTGTTGGTATGAATATGTACATGTATGTAAATTTGCATTAAAAAATATGTCTATATGATACATGAATTGGTACGTATGCACGGATGCTTTATAATGCAATATGTGCATGTTACCAATTCATCGTAGCTCCTCAAGTCACTAAAGGGTTCTAAATTCTCTTGAAAATATATGCCTCACCTTTGGTCACCAAGGAGGTCTTGAATTCAACCAATACTATCATTGATGTGATGCTAAAACTTACATCCAACCGTTAGATTTTTCGTGTAGATAACTTGTTAAAAATCATTCAATACTCAAACCTCATCAATCCATAAAAGAAACTGCTTCAAGGTGTTATTGCTTGACACATCATCTTTACCTTGTGGTCTTTAGGCTATTTTCTTTAGATCTAGAGGGACTTTTCAACTTTTTTTTCACCAAAACTTACGTGCCAAAACAAATTGGGTTCTCCCCTAACCCAGGACAGATTGGGTCCTTTCCTATTAATTCAAACTCTATACATGACAAGAATAAGTTGGCGGTCCATACCTACTCAGAATCAACATTAATGTGTATATGTTATGACCTTTATGTTCAAACTACATCCAAACACAATTTTGCCATTTCTTAGTGCATAAGCAAAGCCTATTCTCTAGGAGCTTTCTTAGGGCCTGTTTGGATACTTGAAATCATACACTCCGTGTTTTTTTGGGGGGATTAATGGAGTGAAATATGAGATTGCAAATATAATTCATGATATTTGTCTCAATCATCTAATTTCACTCCTCTCTGGTTAGACGTGTCTGATTAACTTTGGCTATGCATTTAAGTCAAGTGCCAAGTGACAACATACGGCCTCTTATTTATATCCTAGAATTGGAATTTACATATTTCGTAGAACCCGGAATTAAGATTCACATGTTTTGTGAGTGAATTTCAATTCAATAGAAAATCTTGAACTGAAATTACAGGTGTAAGTGGAGTTCATCAATTACAACAAATCAAATGATAGCATATCCCTCAAACCCTGTAACTAGAAATCCTAGTTTTCGAAGCAACCAAAAACATGCCTTAAATATAAAACTTTTGCACCGAACAACTATCAACCCGAGATCAAGATTTTTGCTACTTTTGCCAATTTTCATACAGTGATGAAATAAAAACATAAAGAAACTAAGTATATTTCTAGGCCTAGTTTAGAAATGGTGTTTGGTTTCCCAAATCAGGTTTTTGTAGGTTTAAAAACCAGACTAAAAACTGAAACCATGCTCCGCATGGCGATCATTTTGGAGTTGATTAAATGCTAGTGAATGTGAAACCCCAAAAGATGTGTTTGGCAACCATTTAGTTTCCCAAACCTTGGTTTCAAAAGATTGGGTCCGAAACTCAGGTTTCATGAACTCTATTCCAATCAAAGTTTTGGAAACGCCAAAGTGAATGAAACTGGGGTTTGCATCGACAGAAACCCCTTTCAGTACAAGTTAAATGAAACCTTAGTTTCGCAAATTTGGTTGCCAAACTAAGCCTCAACATTCACCAAATAAGTAATGACAATCACAAAAATACTTATAAAAATACAATCCAAATTTCAGATTAACCTTACCAATGGTTCATTACTAGACAACCCAACTACTCATTTTTAACAGTTATAACCTCTCTATATACCATATGTTTCTATCAAAATCAAATATTAAAACAATTTACAATCTCATCAAAGCCCTGTATTACAATAAGGAGATAACCATGCCATCATCACATTCAAATATGACATTATCAATCCATTTTGATGCACCCTTAGTGCTAGCAGCTCATATTCAATTTCAGCAGCTCTCTTCTTCCTTTGTTTTCTATGAAAAAGCAAGCAGTCATTATGCCTCTTCAAGTTGTCAACCTGCTGAAGCCTGACTCATGAACAGGTGTAATGAGACCCCACTGCTCTGCGAAGAAAATTTTTAATATATGCAGGTTTGCCTTCCAGAATATTTATCCCCTAATTAATACTATTGTTGGAATTTTTAAATTGCCTCTCTCAAAAATTATATCATTCACCTTAACATCCCCATCCACGATTACTCACCCTTTGAATATCTACTTCAATTATTGTTCAAAACTTCAAGAAATACAAGAAAATCTGCTCCAGTATTACTTACGTTTCCTTGCACGATGCTTATCTCAGGTATCTTTTTTCCTTTTGTTGGTTATAGTTTAAAATCCATAAAACTTTACTGGATTAGCTCTTTGTTTCTTGAATCGTATTGATCTGATTTGAAGGCCCCTTTTGCTCGTCTTCATCCCCAAAATGTTAATAGCCTAAGACAGTTTTATTTCTTTCTTTGGCCCGAGGAATCTTTCTATTCCGCTAATTCGCTGAGTTTTAACTTTTGTACAGATCATATTTGTCCAATCATTGGACTGGATGTGAGCATGTACTACATGGGAATAGAAATAATTTAGACACACACTTCATATTGTACGAGCCATAAATGTCAACTAAGTCCGTGTGCACAAAAATATCATTCCATCTTTTTCTCCGCACCTTTTCAAGCATGATTCGTTCCAGCAATCTATGCAAGAACTAAAAGTGCCAAATATTTCTCAACAATCAAAGCTAGTAATTTATATTCTGACAGGGCTGATGGATTTTTGTAGACATTGCAGAATTTTGGCTGTGATCCCACCTCGGTGATCGTCAAATGATTCCATTAGCCATATTGCAACACTCAAATACCTGCAGTAACCTCTTAGCATTCATTCTACTTTGATCTGCCACCGATCATCTGGTAGTGTTTCACCAACCTGTCTTAGATGATTTATGGGTTTTGCATTTCTAACATGCTTTGATGCATAATGAATTATTGCTTTCTTGAGTAGATTTATCATCTCTTCAGGCTCAAATATAGCTTTACTTCAGTCGATTAATGAGGTTGGGAGTCGAGTTTTGTTATAATTCTTCCACAAATTTCTGAGCATATAGGGTCTTTACCGGTTTTAAGACGTGGCGAGCATAGAGCTAGTAGGATCTGGATAGGAAAAGTGGGAGACTTGGGCACTGTTCAGTAACTAAAAAGTTAGGAAAAGGTATTTTGATATGCATGCAGTTAAATCTAGGGTGAGGGCCTCATGAATTTTTACAGTTTTTTTCCGCTCATCATGCTCTAGTCCTGAATGTTGTACTGTGAGCCAGGGTTAGATGATACCTGTTTCTTTTGCAGTGATTTTAACATATAGTACTCTTTAAAAATCAAACCTAATCCACATCAATATTTTCCTTTTGCAAACTATAAATGAAAACAATGTCTTAAGCATTACGCAAGTGGATGAACAAGAAAGAAAGCCAGCAGTGTCTGCAAAATGCAAGCATAGAGGTCGTAGAAACAAGAGAAGACTCACCATCTCTGTAAGTAACCAAAAATTAAAGCTAATAAATATATTGATGATTTCAATGTTTCCCACAGTAGAACAAAAAAATAAGTATTAACTGGTTGTACTGCAGCAATTTCTGTGTTGCGCAAGATTAAAGCATTCATGTAGTGGCAATATGTAAATGCACAGAAGCTCCAACACTGAAATTAACAACTTTAGACAAAGAAGTACCCACATACAGTCGAGTGTGGCCGCCCGCCCACACTGAATTTTATAAAATAATATAATAATACATATAGTTTCTAACTTTTTTGTATAATCTCTTTTTTTTAGATTATTTTTACTAGCATAAAGACACTATTGAGTTGTAGCTCAAGTGATAACTTATAAATCTAAAGTTATTGGAGATCACAAGTTCAAGTCTTGGTGAGTGCAACATTATTTTTCACTTTTTTCTCTTTTCATATTACATTTATGTCAACACTGAATTTTTTACAACATTAACATTTACGCCCACGCTGGAAAAACATCATGTGTCCGCCGCTGCAAAAAAAACACATCCTAAGCAACAAGTATTGCATGACAAGGTCTACATTAGCAATAACTAATCTCAAGATGACTTAGATTTGATCCATCTTCTTTAGCAATGACCAGCCTTGAGATGAATTAGATTCGATGCATCCAAATTACTTCATTTTCCAATCATGAAATTTGAAGGGCCTGCCACCCCATAATTCATCTTAGTTTCATGATAAGGACATGGCACTCAGAATCAAAAATTATCACAAACAAACAACAAATCCTAACAAAAGCAGGGAAGTGAACAAAAGAAAGGAAAACAAAAATGTTACCGCATGTTCCTGCCATGGATCCAAGCATAGACGACCAATTTAAAGAAGTACCAGCCCAAGCTCCGATGTTCTCAGTGCACTCCGAATCCGATAGTTATACAAATAGTAGTGCAGCTGCCCATCCCCAGGCCCAAACTTCAGCTCCTTCAAGAACCCCTCATTGTGCATCACATCAAGGGCATTGAACACATCATAATCCTTCTGCTTTGCCACGATAAGCGCATCATTCATCAGCTGCAGCAATGGGGTCTTCGTAGTCACATTGTAGTATGAATAAGCCGCCTTCAACACCGAATAATTCTGGTTGTTCAGAATAGAAGATGGCAGCGTGTAAAAGCTGCAGAAATCCGTGATCTCATGTGTATCTGGACTCTCAACCAAGTAACTATCAATCACATTCTCCACCGGCAGCAGCCAGTGCTCCACATCATCCTCATAAAAATCTGGGGCCACTTCAAACTGCTTCAAGTACTCTCTCAGCAGCCTCGTTACCGCCGGCACATCCCTCAGCTCCATCTTCCTAAACCCTGGAGTCACAGTCGATTCTGGCAGCTTGTAAAGCCGAATCGTCCTGCTCATTGTCATCCTAGCCCCAAGCCTCGAGAACCCAACATCAATCACTTCTTGGGGTTCAGCGAACGGTGCCAGTACCGGCAAGTAGTGATCGGAGTCGGAAGCACGACACCAGCAGTATACGCCGCCTGCCAAATGTTCTCCAAATGCACCCTCCTCGTGACCTCCTTGATCATCACCGGGGCCAACCGCTTCGACTAAGCTTCTTGTGGACGCAGAGGAAGTTGATCTCAGCCATCTTGACGACCTGATCCCGGACCCGGATCCTTGCCGGCACGCCGGTGATAAAGGCGACCAATTCTTGGACGACTTGACGCGGACGCCAATGTGCCACGCCTTGAAGTAGCCCGGGGGCCGTAGGGCCCATTGGAGGAACTCCCTGGAGTAGTTGAAGCGGAACATGTTCTCGTCGTCCTCCACGTAGTTGTTGGTGAGGAGGTTGTAGACCTCGGTGCATGTGGCGACGTCGTCCATGTCGCAGGTGGTCCACTCGTACGGCGCCGGTAGGTTGTAGGGCTCGGGCTTCACCTCCGACAGCGGCGTCGGGGGCTCGATCGGGCCCTCGGGGAGCGCGGGGGTTCTCGAGGTCCTTGAATTGGCCCACCGGCTGGGTCTCCCAGAACTTGTGCTTCTTGTTGACGCCTAGGGTTAGGGTTTCCTGGACCTTGCGAGCTAGGGCTTCAATCGATGACTCCTCGAGCTCGGATCCGGGGGCGGGGTTGGCGTTAGAGTTTGGATCGGGGGTCTCGCCGGCGGAGGAGCCGTTGTCGCCGGTCGCCATGAGCAGATCGATCGAGGGACTGGGAGAGATTGGGGGGAGCCAGGGACCGGGAAGGCGGGAATTGCTGCTGCTGGGTGATGGGATGGGGTGATCGATCGAAGGGTTCATTGGAGTAGATTTCGGTGGGGGACGCAGTTTTTGGGTTCGGACTCTCCAAATCCACGTCCAAATCCAATAAGTTATTGGGCAAGAATTAGATCCGTTTTCTGTTACTGGATCTACTTATTGATCCTGGCGGATATAAATCCAATAACCTGATCACATGTTAATTCAGGGGAATCGTGACTTCATGACTCATGGTTTATACTTAATCTTTGGAAAATTGTAAGATCTCTCTGCAGCTGAAAATTAGCAGACTATTTCACTGATTAATCAAAATCACATGTTTAGCAGGCACGTAGTCCTGAGTGTTTTAGTTTCATTTAGAAAATTATACACAAAAATACAACAATAAATAGTTACAATTAATCAATACACCATTTTGTTTTAGCACTCTAATCAGTGCAATGTAACATCATATACTTCTTTATAAACACATACATGAATGAGTAAAAACAAGAAGAGAGCAAAGAAGAATTTAAGGATAATTGGGTTAGACATGACATAAATAAATAAACAAATCACAAGTTCAAGACATGTCGTCAAACATTTATTAGAAGAACTGTTTGGAGAGAGGTGGAAGGAAACCACTTATTTCCACACGCACAAAAAAAAAAAAAACTCAACGGGTCAGTGGTCGCATTGATCAAATGCGGCATAGCTTCTTTTGAAAAGGATGCCAGAATGTTTCGGATGCAGAGTGTCTAGTTGGCTGGTCAAATTTTTGCATTGCTAAGAGAGGAGGCGGCTGGGGAATTCAAAATCTTGGGGACTTCAATACCTCACTCCTGTCTTGAGTAGTGGTGGAAGTTCCTCAACAGTCACTCCTCGCCTTTGGATTGCTTTAGTTACACTACATTACTATCAAGGGGGAGACCTCTTAACCTTCTTGACTCAGTATCAATATATCCTCTACTTTTTGGAAAGGGGTTCTTAACACTGTCACAACCTGTAGACTTGACCTCCATGTACAATGTGATCAGGGTGATACCACTAAGTTGCGAACAGACTGGTGGTTGGAGAGCAGCTGCTTTCTAGGCCTTTTCTTTCCCTTTTCGATGGTTTCCTCTCAGAAGACTTCCTCCTCGATATGGGCTTAGTATTTAGATGTGTTCTATGTTCCCAGCATCTTCATGTCCTTGCCCAGCTTCACTCTCTACACACGGTTGTTGTATCAAGGAACTTGGACTCCATCACCTGGCACCTTCATTCATCAGCACTATACACTGTTAGATCCATGTGTGACGGACTTCAGCTTCCATGGTCAGTAGATATAACGATTGTTGCTATCTTGGGTATTTGTTTCTCCTCTTAAGGTTCAGATCATCATGTGGCTAACCTTATTGGATAGACTCCCTACATCGGAGTACTTATCTCATCGACACATTTGCCTAGAGTTTCAATGTGCCTTTTGCGAATCATATCATGAGAGTACCCTCCACATCCTACTTCTCTACTCCTTTGCCTTAGAGGCATGGGTGCCTTTAAGGTTGTTTACATACACGTGATTCATTGTATTTGGATCTCCGTGAGGCATGTGATTCATTATATCTGAACATACATAGTTTCCTTATTCTCCTCTCCACATGCTTATATATATTGATGTAATCCTCGGTGAAATAATATGTTAAAATTTCTTCTTCTCCAATTATCATGGTATCATAATCATTCCTTTGTTGATCCTCATTTTATACTATCAACGAGTTTGCATTAGATCGTACTCATATAGTTGTGCTTATCGTCAGGTCATCTCTTCATCTTCCGCTATTGTTGACCTTGACAGTATTTTACTCCAGCGCCGCTCTCGGCCCTTACCTCCATAGCCACCCTCGACTGTCACCCTCCAAAGTGGAGGCTTCCTCCTCCATGATCTCTCCAGCGCAATATCTACCATCAAGATCTGTCTTGTCTCTGCCACTGCGAGTTATGTCCCTTGTCCTTCACCAATGTCTCTGTCATCTTATTGCACAGTACACGTGGTCGAGTGTGTAAGGAGAGAGGAGATAGATGAGGTAGAGGAAAGATAACACAGAGACCGGAAGACAAAGGAGCAAGATGGCGCATTGCAACAAGCCAGGATATGCTCCCGGTCGACCGCCTGGTCGACGGTGGAGAAAGCGATCGACCGCCCAGTCGACCGGTGTGCACGACATGCACAGGATAAACCCGATCGACCGCCTGGTCAACCGGTGGAGAAGGTCGGTCGACCGCCTAGTCAACCGGTGTGCACGACATGCACAGGATAAGCCGGTCGACCGTGGCAAGGAGCGGTCGACCGACTGACATAGCGTTACTCTCGGTTGGGGTCCGGTCGACGACCGCCCGGTCGACCGTGGCATGGGTCAGTCGGCCGGCCGGTCGACCGACAGACGCGTTTTAGCTTTCCTTTTGAGATTCAGATTCCTTTTCTGGATGGGATCGAATCCAATCTGGATTTTCTTAAATCCAGGGACTTTGTGGTTAAAATAAGCGCTAGAGCCCTCATGTATTGCATCCTGAAGAATCTCCTGAAAAGTTCCCTCTGTATTAGCTTGTATTGATTGTTGAATCAATAAAATCTCTCTCTCCCTTGCCCGAGGACGCAGGCACGTTGCCGAACCTCGTTAAATACTGTGTTGATTGCTTTTCTCTGTTGTTTTCTATTCTTGTCGTGTTAGTTACATCTCCGGCAGCATCAAGTCTCCGCTGGTTGGTGGATTCCTCAGAGGGGTGTTGTCCTGCGCGTAACAATTGGTATCAGAGCATTCCAGGTGGGATCGTGTGTTGATTCCAAGGGCATCAGTTGCTATTTGGCGGAGATCGTGTGTCGATCTCGGATCAGCGTTGGGACTGTTTGTGGGATCATGTGTCGATCTCAAAACAGCGTGTAGATTGCTCGAGGAATCAATTCGAAGGAGTAGATAGTTTCAGAAACTCTTCGAGGGTTTCGCGTGGAGGTAAAGATCTTGTCTTTATCTAGTTTGTTTTATCTAACTCCGTTTGTTTCCGCATTGCTTTGAGGAATCAGTTGAGAAGATGGCTGGAGAAGGTACATCCATGAATCCACATCCGCTGAGGATAGATGTGGTGAAGTTCAACGGCACGAACAACTTCGGTATGTGGAGGTGTGAGGTGATGGATGCGCTGACGGCATCAAATCTCGAAGACACTCTACGGTTGGAGAAGAAGTGCGCATCAACGATAGAAGAAGATTGGGACAAGATGAACCGTACGGCGGCGTGTGACTTGTTCAAGTCTTGTCTGACACAAGACATTAAGTATCATGTGTGGCATGATGAGATATCTGTGAGGCAGCTGTGGAGAGATCCTGGAGAAGAAGTATCTGACGAAAAGTATAAAATCGCGGTTGCAGTTGAAGAGTAAGCTTTATAGTTTTCAGTTGCAAAGAGGATACTCCATCAATGAAACACTTGAATCGCTACAGAAGCTTCTTATAGATCTAATTAATGTGGATGTGGAGACCAATGAAGAGGATAAGGCGGCGGTAATTCTTTTTGAACTCTCTTCCTAGGGAAGAGTATGAGACCTTTACTCTTACATTGATCAATGGAAGAAAATTCCTTAACTACAGTGAGATGTCTGCTACTCTTGTGAGTTTGAAGTAAGGAGACATGACAGATTGTCTTCTTCGGGGTACACAACAGCAGAGGCATTGGCGATAAGAGGCAAAAGTTCTAATAGGAAGGAAAGAGATGACCAGGGAAGATCAAAATCCAGATCAGACTTCAGAGATCTGAAGAGAAATCAGTGCGCTTTGTGTAAGAAACTAGGGCACTGGAAAGTTGATTGCCCGAAGGCCAAAGGTAAGAAGGTGGAGTCAAACACCGAGGCGAATCTCGCACAGGCGGATGGATCGGATTCAGACTCATCGTATTCTCTCTATCTGTTACTACTCCTACTGTTGATTACTCAGATAATGCTGAGTGGATCTTAGATACCGAAGCCACTTATCATGTGTGCCCGAAACTGAGCCTGGTTTTCTAGTTTTGAGAAGCTAGATGGATATTACACGGTCACGGGTGATGATCATCCGTATAATATAGAAGGGATAGGTACAGTCCGTGTCAAGATGGTTGATGGGATAGTACGAGAATTGAAGGAGGTGAGGTATGTATCTCAACTCAAAAGGAATCTTATCTCTGTTGACGCTTTGGAAGCATTGGGTCTTGTGATATCTGTACGAGATGGTGTTCTCAAGATGATCAAAGGCTCGATGGTGGTGATGAAGGGCGTCCGCCGGAACAATCTTTACTACTTGAAGGGTAGTACTGTTACAGGTCAGGTGGAGACTTCTAGTTCTTCAGATGATGGTTGCACAAAGATCTGACAGGTGAAGGTCGGACATGGAGGTGAAAAATCTGTGCAAGCTCCTGCAAAGAAGGGATCATTGGAAGGTACTGCTACCTGCAACTTGGAGGGTGAACACAGCGTTCTAGACAAGAAGAAGGTGAAATTCAGCACCAGTACTCACCGCTCAGAAGGTCTTCTTGATTGTGTTCACGTAAGCTTTGGGGACCTGTTAAGATTGCATCGCTTGGAGGTCACAGGTACTTTGTCTCTTTTGTTGATAGTTTATCTAAGCATTGTTGGATATATACCTTGAGACAAAGGTGTGAAGCCCTAGGTATGTTAGTGAAGTGGAAAGAAAGAATGGAGAAACGGACATGTAGGAAGATCAAGGAGCTACAGATTGGTAATGTTGAAAGATATATGAACCAATTCCTACGATTTGGTCAGAACACTGATATTGGTACTCACTTCACAAAATGTATAAATGGGTTGGCTAAAGAGGTAAATCATTCCTTACTGAAGAAGGTTCAGTGGTTGTTGTCTAATGCAAGATTAGAAAAATCGTTTTGGGCTGAGGTGATTGTCTATGCTAGCCAACTCATAAATGGATTGACTGCGATAGGAGGCAAAACTTCATTAAAAATTTGGTCTGGGAAAGCTGCTCAAGATCATGGTTTGCTGCGAGAATTTGGAAGTCCGACTTACTTCAGTGCCAAAAATGGCATAGTGAATCCGCGAGTAAAGAAGTTTGTATTTTTAGATGTCAAGCGAAATATGAAAGGCTATAGGTTTTGGGACCCGAAAACAAGAAGATCGTGTTAAGTTGGCATGTCACGTTTGATGAGGCTTCAGTGTTGAAGTCTACCGTCTCTCAGCAGGTGGAGAGGACGGAGAACAAGGAAGTATCGCAGCGGGTGGAGGTTAATGCTACTCCACCATCTCCAGTTGGTTCGGTATCAGTGAAGACTTCTGTAACACCCCGTTCCCGGAATACGTACTTAGTTGCGTATTCGTATTTTCTGATCGTATTTTTTGATTTACTTCCTATATTTGTTTTGTATATAAATTATTTATATGAACGTTTTGTCTTGGATTTGGATTCGAGGACTCGGAGTCGGCCCTAGTCTGAACCGAGGGCCCGATCCTAGAGTATTGCTCGATTTGGACATTCCGGTATTCCGATTTGACCGATTTCAGTTTTAAACATTATTTTCCAATATTCTAGATTTTCTATGATTTCTGGAATTTTCCTCAATTAAGTTGGGAATCTTCAAAACCGGTGTCGATCAGTGCCGCTGACCGATTCCCAGATTTTAATTTACAAACTAGTTGGAATTTCAAAAAGTGTCTTTAGACATTATTTCTCAAAATCACATTTCCTATCTAAATACCTTTTTCTGAGGATTTTACGAATTTATGGAAATTCCACCGGAATCGGTATCGGCCAGTATCGCTGGTTGATTTCGGGACTATCGGGATTGAATTTCTAAAATCCGCTTTCACTTTACTTCTTAAAATCATATTTTACTCTTTAATACATTTTCTGGGATTTTTCAGAATTTATCAAAATCCGGCCGACCCGGTGTAGACCGGTATCGGCGGCTGACTTTTGGATTTTTAATTTGAAAACGGGATTTTATTTTGGAAAACCGATTTCATATTATTCCTCAGGATGACGTTTTCTACCTCCGGGTATTTTTGGGGATTTTTCTGGAACAGTCGATATTTCGCGACCATATTATAATATTATTATTTAATCTATCTTTTCTTTCTTTCTTTCCTTTTCCTTCCCTCCACTGATCCAGCCACCCCCCACGTGGGAGACACCACCCCCCCACTACCCTTTCCCATCAATCACTATCACTCTCTTTCTCCTTTTCTTTTTCTATTTCTTTCCTTTTTCTTTTCTTTCCTTCTTCACTTTTTCTTTCTTCTTCTTCTTTTTCTTCTTCTCCATGATGGCCGACGCCCAAGCAAGCCACCACCGGAGCCACCACCGCCGGCCACCCTAGGCCGGCCACCACCCCTTCTTCCACAACTCCTCTCCACACCAACACCATCTCAATCTCAACCAACCACCAACAACCTTCAATTTCCACCAAACCCATCCACAATCCACTTCCATCTTCTCCAAAATTCTCCCTCACCACCATCAAATTCTCCCCTTTAACTACTCCATCACCACCTCCTCCACCTTCTCCAACTTCCCAACACCACCAATCACCACCACAACCACCACAACCACCACCTCCATCACCACCTCCATCAACTACAACAACATCAACCACCAAAGAAACCCAACACCTCCTCCCTCCTCTCCACCCGCGCGCGCGCGCCGCCCTCTCCCGCCGGCGGCGCCGGCCAGTGACCGGCCGGCCACCCCACTCCCCCTCCTTTTCATTCTTTCTTTCTTTCTTCTTTTCTTTCTTTCCTTTTTCCTTTTCATTTCATTCCCTAAATAAAAAGATTCCCCTCTTTCCTAAAATACCCCCACTTCATTCCAAAAAACTACTTCCCTCTATTTACATCAATACCCCACTCCTTTAAATCCCAATTTTATTTCAAAATACACCTCATTTTCTCTCTCTTTCCCTACAACTTTCCCTCTCTCTCCTCAACTCCCTGTCCCCCTTTGTGACTTGCCGACGCGGGTCTCTTCCCCGCGTCTAGGCTATCCGTAACGCGGCCTCCGCGTTTATGTATCGACGCAGCGTGGGGCCAACGCCCGCGTCTGTATCTCTCTCGTGTCAACACGACGCGGAGCTAAAGTCCGCGTCTGTGTTCTTCCTGTGCTTCTCCGTTGGCAAGACCTAGGGCCGGTACCCTCCTTTTGGATTGGGGCCGAACATCCCTTCGTCGGGCACAACAAAGGAATCACCTTTCCTCCTCTCTGATTATTTCCTAACGCGGATCTCAACCCCGCGTTTGAGGTATCTTCGCAGCGCGATTCTCGCGTCTGGTACTTTCCGCGACGCGATCCCCGCGTCTGCTCTTTCCCGCGTCTGTTATTCCTGCGACGCGACTCCCGCGTCTGCGACCCTCGCGTCTCACTGTCAAACCCGTCTCCCTGAGTCTCTTTCTCTCTCTAAGTTTCTCCCTCTTCCTCTCTCTGACTCTTTCTCTCTCCTCTTCACTTTCTCCCTCTAAACATTTATATATTATATATATTATTCTATGGCGCGTGCGCGAGTTCCATGGATTCCAGACTTTCGGCTTTCCGGTGATTTAGGCGAGTGTCCTCGCTCTCGACTCTATTTGGGTTTCCCCGCTTCGTCGGGTCGACATGTACTTTATTCCATGTTTTCATGTATTGGGCTGAGTCCCTGTATTTGGGTATGGCCGAGTGCCAATATCTGGACATGTATTGCTCTGTGACGAATGCTTGTACTAGGGTAGTTTCCTTCTTGTACACATACCATGCCTGTGATGTATTGTACTGCCTTATACCATACTTGGCTTCAGGACCCCTTCAACCTCCGGTCACTCACTATCTCGAAAGAGAGGTGATTGGGACCGGCAGGTCTCTCAGTTCAGCCTCCGGTCCCTCACTGTCTCGAAAGAGGCGTGATTGGGATCGTCAGGTTTCTCAGCTCCGCCTGGTTATCATGATCAGCGTTCAGCGCTTTACCACTAGATTCGTCTAGGCGAGTTGCTGCCGGATTTACTGCTCGTACTTCAGTCGAGTCGTCCCGGTAACCTCGCCAGACGCTCCAGTGTTAAATACTGTTTGCTGTCTGTACTTCCAGCTTGCTCAGCTCCGCTTTGTTTGTGCTCAGCTACTATTCTACCCCCATGCCATTACTTCATGCCTGACACCTGTCTATACTACTTGTCGTTTTCATATTACTTTTAACACATGTATATCACCTGTCAACTGATGTATTATCATCTAACACCTGACATGCTACTTCTTGGCAAGGCCCTTGTTATGACATGACTTGCCATCGGATTATTATCAATCTCTTGACATGACTGGTTACCTGTCTAAATATCATCACCCTGTCATGCTATCACTTGACACCCAGCATGATATACTTGACCTGTGATTATCACATTTACGGGAACCCTGCCTTGTTATCCTGTACTATGTACAGTGACCTGATATCCTGTATCATGATCAGTGACCTGTTATCCTGTATTATATACAGTGACCTGAACTCCTGGATTCCTGATCATGTCCTGTTCCTGTTATTCCCGTAAATTGATAATTAACCTAATAAATCATAAAAGGAACAACTTGCATCGGGTCGGGGGAAACATGCGGCTATCAATATGTGTTCGTGTTTACAGTGGTATTAGGCATGTTGTGCAACTAAAACTTCCGGTCTGACCTGTGGGCCTCCAGGCAACCGAGGGGAGTGCTGGCTCCCTCCTCCTGAATCATGATAAAGGGCATACATAAGACCCTCCTGATAGGCCTTGCGGCTGGTTCCGTCACCAAGCAACGGAACACCCTGGACCGTGGTCCCGGGCAAGCACGGGACCCACTGTAAAACATAGTTCGTTGATACCCCCGCTGGTTTCCAATAACAACCTTGCTTTACTCGGATATGGATCTATGTGTGCTGGGACGCTAGTTCACATAGCTAGATATCAGGGTAAGACGAGTAATAATAAAGTGTCAAGATAATAACCGGCTCTTTAAGTTGTAAGTAGAGGTATGTGGGATGGGACGCATACTGAAGCCTGCAGCTTAAACGGCTTTGAATCTGTGATATGCCTTATCATATTTGCTTGTCCTGGATTTTACTTCGGATTTTCGGTTTTATGAGAATTATTATATTAACTGCTCATGCCCTGCTTTATTCCTTGTATCCACCTGACTCCCGTTCATTATCTTATCATGCCCAGAGTACAATTGGATTGTATGTGCTTGGATTATGGAAACATAAGATAAAGGTATATAGATGAGGGTTTCCTTGTTTGGATTATTCCTTCGACGTACTAGTCTTATGGAGCCGTGATCTGAAACCATACAATCAGATTTGCTCGTCCTCGGCTATACTTGGTCTTATCGCTTTACATGTGCTTATCCTTGCTCGCCACTTGGCTTTTGTATCACCACTCGCCTGGGAGTTTCATCTGACTCCCCTGGATTCTCATGTCCAGGTCAAGGAGCTTGGAGCGTGTGGATTCTCCCTGTTGTTGATCAGAGTGGCGCAGCTGAAGCGTGGATCTCCAGCAGACCGTTCAGAGCTCTATCCTTCCAGGCCCCCCTGTGTGCCTCTCGAGTTTTCCTTTAGTAAACTCGTGAGTGCTCTTTTGTACTATTCATCCATGTACATCTGCTTGTAATCTCGCAATTGCGCATATCAGTGATGTAATATTCATGTAATATTGGATCACCTCTGGTGATAACTTTGTAATTGTACTCATATGTTGGAATGTATAATGCACCACTTGCTTCCGTACTCTGATTCTTGCCTGTACTGATGCTTAGCGTATATACGTGAAGGTACTTCTGACTTGCGTATATACGTTGCAGTAATGTCTCCGTATCCGCCGGATCGGGGCGTTACAGGTTGGTATCAGAGCCTAGGCTCTCACCTCCTCAGTACGTCCAGACGGCAAATTAATGGTAATGAAATTTGCAACTGGAATGCATGAGTCTTGGTTATACAATCCAACTACAAGTACAAAGTTATCCATTCTCTCTTGATAATCTTTTCCTTGAATTCTGAAGTTCTCCCATCCTTTCATACTTCAATTTCTTGTTATTCTTGGACCAACTCGGACATGAAAAGATGGGGAAATCATAACGGTTCTGGTTCTTCCTAGGGTAACCTTAATGGAGAAAATCTTGATTTAAGACTATCTCTGCAAGATATGATGAGACACGATCAAGTACAGGCGAAGGTCCCGCACCAAGGATCATTGGTTGCACTCCGGGAACAGAAGCCAAGCGACATGTTAGATTTCAGGAAATTACAGCCGGCAATCTTTCAAGCATGGAGAAGCCCTGGATGCATAGCAGTGGTCAGTAAACTTGATGGGTCTTCTAAGTCAACTTGGGTCCCTGACGAGAACTAGGTGAAAATGATCAAAATACAGTTAGAAGATGTAGCCTGGATGTAGTAGTTGGCGGGAGCAGCGAGACTGGGAAAGCCCAACACTTGGGACTAGTTCTCGAAGGATTTCTATAGGAAGATTCTTCTCTGTAATAGTCCAGGAAGAAATGAAAAAAAAAAAAAAATGATTTATCAAATTGCGGTAGGGGGATTGGATTGTAAATAAGTACACTGCAAAATTCCTAAGGCAAAGTCGGTCGGTGTTTTACATGGTGGCCGATAAGGAGAACCGAGCAAACAATATCTTAAGTGAGAAATGAAGATGAAGAGCAGGATGTTTCTTATTCCCAAGCAGCCCAAGGAGTATTCTCAAGTTCTTCAGTCATCATCCGGGAAGTGGAATGGACCCAGAGGAGGAAGATTAGGATGAGTTGCAGATGAAGTTGGTGAAGAGACCCTCTTAATTGATGGAAGTGAAGGCTCAGACAGGCCTCTGGGCGCCCTACTAGCTAAGCCATCACTCTAACCCTGCCCAAACATATGACCGGTGGATATTGTCTGGAGCTGGGCATCTACAACACAACCACCAGAAAGGTTATGAATTATGTCATACACGGGTTCAGAGATTAGTTGAAAGGTGACGGTCTGTTCAAGGAAGCAGAGAACATTACACCGATCAGATCAACCCATCCAGTATCACCGTTGTGAGGGAATCTACGGCCTACTGTCAGAATAACCTCGCTTCATCCCCAGCATCCAGCATGGAGTCGTATACAAAGGAGACTAAGAGTTAGGGCACATGGTAGAAGGAGGCAAGCATGAAATCTGGCTGAAGAGGAAGTCAGGATGCTCAAGATGATGGAATAAGAACAGGAAGGATGCTCAATATCTGAAGGAGGAATCCTTGAAGGACCGACCGTAACCATTGTCCCCATTTTTAGCATGTCCGGGAGTTGGTAAACTTCTCTCTATCATATCCTCCTCATTGCACTATCACCATCAATCCTAGTCCGTCCTATCTCTCTCCCTATTTCATGATTCCTATCTCTCCTATTTTTGCTATTCTGATTTTTATATTCTTTATGCCAACTTAAGATATGTGTTGACTAGTGAGGTGACAGCAGGGCAGATATGGTTCGTTCTCATTATGTTCTGGCATTCCTTGACTCTGGCATATCACACTATCTTATATTGGACAGATCTTCGGCCTTGCATTATATTCTTGTATTTATGGATACATCATGGAAGACTAGTAAATCAAGCAGAGTAGTCGTCACTTATATAGTCAGATAGATTACATCATTTCATGAGGAGTGTCAGTATATAACAGTAATTCAGGATCAGGACTTCTGGCAGATAGAGTTATGATATTTTCTATTACTCCAATAGCGATCATGATTTCTTCGACTATGATCATGGAACTCGGGTTTTTTTCAGAGCTAATATGCCGTCCGATTATTATTCAGAAGACAGCATTCAGGACACGTCTCAGTTATTATAATTTCTTGATCATGTTCTCAGAGCCAATAACTCCTGGCAGTTTTTATTGATTTGATGGACCAAAAGGTTCCGCTAGCCTCGCTAAGCGAGGGTCGTGTTCTAGTCATCCGTGAACCTAACCGGGTGTGAGTTTCGCTGCACCCTGGTGCTTAGCATTTAGCGTTGTGTTACGCGCTGGCTTCGCCACGTGAGCTACGCCATATGCGAGCCTCGTAGAGCGTTAGCTTCGCGGCACCCTAATGTTTAACACCTGAGCCGTGTTACGCGATGACCTCATCTAGGCTTGGTTTCATCCGTGGCTAGTCCCTTCAGTGCTTGGCACTCTAGCCATTCCTCGGATTTCTTCTAGCGTACTTTCATGGATCTGCTGAACAGAATTTCATCACTATATCTGGACTATCGCCATGACCTTTGTTAATGGTCCATTCCACCAATCTTGCAGGGCTCAGATATCTTCTTCATGTTTCATCTGCAGACGGGTTATCATTCAGAAGTCAGTATTCCAAATTCTTCACAGTTATTCTATATTCTTGGCTACGTCTTTCAGAATTAGCAACGCCCAGTTTACGGAAATTCTTAATTATTGGTCTTCTTGATTTATACTCATCATTATCAAGGTTTTCTTTATCTTGGGTATTCTGGTTTATTCCCGGGGAATTAATATGTATATGGCACCTCAGTAATTCTACTGCAGAAGGACAACATCATGCCATGCAGGGTTTTGTATTATATTATGGATTTCAGCACTATGGATTTCTATGGATCTCATCAGCTTTGGTTCACAGCCTGATTGAAGTATTATTGATTATCTCTCCAAGTCAGCTCAATCTATATTATTCAGGATGGATTAGTCTTTGAAGTTCTGACAGCATTCCCTTATGAGCAGACATCAGATCAGTATGGCACCGTCAGAGGATGTATATATACGACAGAAGTGCGGAGATGCCTCAGTCTTGAGTTAGCCGTTCAGTTGATCTGGGAGAACGGCTCATAGTTATTCATATCTTGATTGGCATAATCCTCATTCCTATCTTTTGTGTTCATTTCACCCCTTATCGAAATTGTGAGGACGCAAATTTTTGTAAGGTGGATGGAGTGTAACACCCCGTTCCCGGAATACGTACTTAGTTGCGTATTCGTATTTTCTGATCGTATTTTTTTGATTTACTTCCTATATTTGTTTTGTATTATAAATTATTTATATGAACGTTTGTCTTGGATTTGGATTCGAGGACTCGGAGTCGGCCCTAGTCTGAACCGAGGGCCCGATCCTAGAGTATTGCTCGATTTGAACATTCCGGTATTCCGATTTGACCGATTTCAGTTTTAAACATTATTTTCCAATATTCTAGATTTTCTATGATTTTCTGGAATTTTCCTCAATTAAGTTGGGAATCTTCAAAACCGGTGTCGATCAGTGCCGCTGACCGATTCCCAGATTTTTAATTACAAACTAGTTGGAATTTCAAAAAGTGTCTTTAGACATTATTTCTCAAAATCACATTTCCTATCTAAATACCTTTTTCTGAGGATTTTACGAATTTATGGAAATTCCACCGGAATCGGTATCGGCCAGTATCGCTGGTTGATTTCGGGACTATCGGGATTGAATTTCTAAAATCCGCTTTCACTTTACTTCTTAAAATCATATTTTACTCTTTAATACATTTTCTGGGATTTTTCAGAATTTATCAAAATCCGGCCGACCGGTGTAGACCGGTATCGGCGGCTGACTTTTGGATTTTTAATTTGAAAACGGGATTTTATTTTGGAAAACCGATTTCATATTATTCCTCAGGATGACGTTTTCTACCTCCGGGTATTTTTGGGGATTTTTCTGGAACAGTCGATATTTCGCGACCATATTATAATATTATTATTTAATCTATTCTTTTCTTTCTTTCTTTCCTTTCCTTCCCTCCACTGATCCAGCCACTCCCCCACGTGGGAGACACCACCCCCTCACCTACTCCCTTTCCCATCAATCACTATCACTCTCTTTCTCCTTTCTTTTCTTTTTCTTTCCTTTTCTTTTCTTTCCTTCTTCACTTTTTCTTTCTTCTTCTTCTTTTTCTTCTTCTCCATGATGGCCGACGCCCAAGCAAGCCACCACCGGAGCCACCACCGCCGGCCACCCTAGGCCGGCCACCACCCCTTCTTCCACAACTCCTCTCCACACCAACACCATCTTCAATCTCAACCAACCACCAACAACCTTCAATTTCCACCAAACCCATCCACAATCCACTTCCATCTTCTCCAAAATTCTCCCTCACCACCATCAAATTCTCCCCTTTAACTACTCCATCACCACCTCCTCCACCTTCTCCAACTTCCCAACACCACCAATCACCACCACAACCACCACAACCACCACCACCATCACCACCTCCATCAACTACAACAACATCAACCACCAAAGAAACCCAACACCTCCTCCCTCCTCTCCACCCGCGCGCGCGCCGCCCTCTCCCCGCCGGCGGCGCCGGCCAGTGACCGGCCGGCCACCCCACTCCCCCTCCTTTTCATTCTTTCTTTCTTTCTTCTTTTCTTTCTTTCCTTTTTCCTTTTCATTTCATTCCCTAAATAAAAAGATTCCCCTCTTTCCTAAAATACCCCCACTTCATTCCAAAAACTACTTCCCTCTATTTACATCAATACCCCACTCCTTTAAATCCCAATTTTATTTCAAAATACACCTCATTTTCTCTCTCTTTCCCTACAACTTTCCCTCTCTCTCCTCAACTCCCTGTCCCCCTTTGTGACTTGCCGACGCGGGTCTCTTCCCCGCGTCTAGGCTATCCGTAACGCGGCCTCCGCGTTTATGTATCGACGCAGCGTGGGGCCAACGCCCGCGTCTGTATCTCTCTCGTGTCAACACTGAAAAACACCTAGAGGGGGGGTGAATAGGTGTAAATGCTAATCTAATGATCTTTTTAAACTTAAGTGAATATGAGTGATGCAACGATCTCTCAAAACACGACTAAGAGCCGAATACCCCTTTCGAGGTTCTGAACTCCTTCCTCCCAATTCCCCTTGAATGGGTTAGAGGTGCGCAATGCAACCGTGTTGTATGAGATATGATCGAACAAGTAAAGAATGAAATGCTATGATGAAACACACACACAAGCAATCCAAGCAATCAAGGATATAGCAATACAATGCACACAATTAAGCCAAGCAAGTATAGATGAATTGCAATAGAAATATATGCAAGGCAATATGAAACAATGCTCAAAACACAAGCAAGTATATATGATGATATGAATGGATGATGCTTGCACAAATGTAAAAAGAATAGAGTTGAGAGAAATTGGATCAAACGCAAAGACCAAGATGTGTTTCGAGGTTCGAGCCCCTAGCTCTACATCCCCGCCTACACCACCGTGCAGGATTTCCCAATCCACTATAGGAGTACCAAACTCCTCTCTCAACCTTACAAGCCACCGAGGCTATACAACACAATCCACCTCTACCGAAGAGGGATACGGCCCGTAGCCAAATACAACAACAAATACCTCTACCTAAGAGGCTCACAAACCAATCACAATACCACTCCGATCACCTCTACCGAAGAGGGATTCACAAAAGCAAGGAGGGTTTACAACAAGTGGTTCCACAACCACAAACTTCTCTTTTCTTTCTTTTTCTCTTATCTTTTTCCACACAAAACAAAGATCCTAATAACTTAGGATAGAAGATATAGCTCAAGTGGAAACTAGGTGTTTTTGGAAAACAAGCAACAAAGAAAACACTTGGGAAATTCTTGTAAAAGATGGAGAATGAAAACCAATACAAATATCCCAAATTCCTATTTCTTTGATTTTTCCAAAAACCCAAAACAATAAAGATTAGAAGTTTAAAGCACAAAAACTCTTTTTAAAACTCTTTTAAACTCTACTGAAAACCAGAATTTCTCCTCTTAAAAACCTTAGCCAAAATCCCAAAGGAATGGGGTTTATATAGGCCAAAACAGAAAACTAGCCGTTAGGCTGATGTGGCAATTCTGACAGCCACCGGTCGACCGGCCCGGTCGACCGCCAACGGTCAGAAATATGACCGTTGGGCACTATCGGTCGACCGGCCCGGTCGACCGAAAACTTCCAGAGAGCAGAACTCTCACATCGGTCGACCGACCCGGTCGACCGGATCTGTGCCTAACAGACGTGCACGTCTGTGCACGTCGGTCGACCGGGTCGGTCGACCGGCCCCTTGGTGCGGTCGACCGGCACGGTCGACCGACCAGCCTGTCAGCACAAATCAAGGTCAGAATTTTTGGAAAAAATATTTTATAAAAATCTTTTATCTTTTCTGAAAATTCCATAAAAATTGTTTTGTCATTTTATATTGAAACATAAACCTGTGATAAAAATTTCAAGACAATATATCAACATATCAATTCATTTTTGTGTCTTGCAAATTTTATCAAAAACAAATCCTGTATTTTGTCAAACTTGATTTTTCCAAAACATGAATAGGATAGTCAAAATAAGTTTGTTTACCAAGTTAAAGCATGTATGTATAAATAGAAAACATCTACTATAGATATAACATATGTAAACTTGTTTTGATCTATTATTCATGAAAACCAAATACCAAATCATAAAACGTGTGTGTTTTGTGCACTTGAGCATATCAACTAAACTAAGCTTTACACATGGATCTAAAACTCATAATCTAAACTAGATACCTAAGTCTTCTTGATGATCTTCATCTTCAAGTAGACTTGCTCCAAAACTCCGTGATTCTCCAAGTGCAAAGGTATGATCTTTAAGCTTTGGCACCAGAATCATCATGATAAGCTTCTAAACATCTTGTTGAAGTTAATCACCAACTAATATCCTGTTAATGATCTGAAACTTAGAAACACAAGAATATTAGTAAACATAACTACATGAGTGTTGATCATCATCAAAACTAGAGTGGAAGGTCATTGGGCCAACAATCTCCCCCTTTTTGATGATGACAAAACTCATGGAGTTATATATGCATGGATTAAAGATAAGCTTCAAGGAAGCTCCCCTTAACTCATGCATAGGAAATAAATACTAATATATGACAATGAAGCTCATAAATATGTATGCAAATGTATGGAGATAAAACATATCAAATCCTTTTTCTCCTATTTGCAAAACACAACATATATGCATAAACCTAAAATCTTACTATGTATATCAAATTGCTTATTTATTGTGATGCATGAGAAAACTAAACACAAATATGCATATAAACTCAAAATCTTCTCCCCTTTTTGTCAATCATCAACAAAGGGGTGAATAATCAAAAAAAATAAATAAAATGAGGGGTAAAAATCTTACTTCCCCTTTTGTCAACCAAAACAATACAAACAAAGTTCTCCCCCTTTTTGTCTAAAACAAAAAAACAAAATCAATAAGGGGTGACTACAAACATGATATCAATTGAAAATATGTCAATGAAGCATCTTGATACCAATAAACAAACATCAATAAATGTTATATGCTATATACATTCATGAAGAGGAAGACGCTAAGTTAGCTTCCCTACACATATGCATTACATGAAGAAGGGATGACAAGCCCCAATTCACATAACACATATTATGTAATGCATAAGAGGAGATGTGAAGCTCCCCTACACACGTATATCATATAAAGAAGAGTTGTCAATCTCCTCAATTATAATATACTCAACATGAATCTATATGTAAGAGAGATGTTAAGCTCTCCTTGCATATAGGAAATACAAATCAAAACTTTGAATATTTTCTTTAAAACAAATTTTTTTTTTAGATACCAATTGTAATTAAACATACCAAATTTGAATTTCTCAAATGTGATACCAATTGTAAAAATTTTACCAATTTAAAAGATTTTACATAGAAACATTGATACCAATTGTAAGAATTATTCATTTTAAATATATTTAACCAAATTTGATGTTGATATCATATAATTAAAATAACAACTTTTAATCATAAAGAGTGGGAGTACAAATACCAATTAAAATACAAAATCAAATTTTCTCCCCCTTTATGAAATACAAACTAAAATCATGCATAGTCTTGATACCAATTCAAAAGTAGTCAATTGAAACAAATTGAAACTCAAGCACTAGCATAAACAATTATTTGTGCTCTAAGATATAGGAATATAGTAGGCACAAATAAAACAAGTATATGTGTATGAAATGGAATGAGTATCAATCACCAATGGATGATACCAAATGAAAACATACATACACAATAAACATATGAGTATACAAAAGGTCAAAATGATACCAATTGAAAGAGTTCAATGATACCAATTGACATAATAATAAGCTCAAGTGTATACATCATATTATCTACCACCCAATCATAATTCAAGATTTAAAGATTTTCAATTTAGGGCATACATGAACATGATCTCCCATCCTACCGCCCTTAGATGGTAGGGGTTTTCAAAAATAGATTGAAAATATGGTTTGTTTGAAAATCTCTACCAAAATGAAGAACACCGCAACTAGTTAAATGGAAAACTTGTTAACTAGTACGAAGTCCTTCAAGTAAGGAGTAAAACAAAGTTATTTTTCATAAAGCATGAAAATCACATGATAATCATCACTCTAATCAATAAAGCATAACTCATGAGAAACAAAACATGAGCAATAGATATGAGTGTACAAATAATATGTGAAGATCAAAATCATGAAAAATATTTCATTAAGCTCAATTATTCCTTAAAAACACGAAATCATCAAAACTATCTAATCTTCAAGGCATATGTATGTCTAATACAAACTAACGTATACATACATATCCAAAACATAAAGAGTCCACAAGATATATGCATTAAGGCACGTGGCTCAAAAAGGATGTATTTGTATAAGATTAGTTTGAACTAGATAGACATATACATGAAGTTAAACATAAATACATCAAACATGAAAAATCAAATTTTCATTAAACAATCAAATTTTATTTCATGGTATATGTATGAATTGTCACTACACTAAGTATACATACATATCCCTAAACACAATTGAGTCCATAAATAGATTTTGCATTGAAGGCAAATGACTCAAGGGCTATACATGTATATCTTAATGTTTGGCAAAATAAACATATACATGAAATGGAAACTCATATTCATCAAAACAAATTCAAAAATGGGAATACAAGTTTAAAATGTATGAATCATCAAAACTAGACTATACTAGCACATCTAATGGGTTCAAATAAGCGTTCAAGCTCAACATATATAGATTTATTTGTTACCCACTCTATGTACAAGTATATAACTAGTCTTAATGAAAACTAACATCTAAACATGTAATCAAGTAAGCATGTGTGTCTCAAATACTATACATGTATGTCATGGATCTAATAATCATGGAATTTACACACTAATCCAAAGACATCAAAAATATGCTTAAACAAATGAGACATGCTATAAATAATGAATCATAAAAGCATGTAAACAAATAATATGAGAGTTAGAGATTTATACCAAAACCGATGAGGGCACTTCTCTAATTCTCCAAAATAAGGTGGTCCTCCCACCAACTCTTCCCTTGAAAGAGATGCATCCAATATATTTCCTTTAAGTCCGGAACGCATCCACTCCAAGGTGTCATCACTCTCACGTCATGTGAGAGCCCACACCTACATCATAAACAAAAGGAGGGGTGTCTTTGGTACCCATCTCTTATTGGGTCCATAGGGGTTAGTCCCTTTTCTAACCCAAACAAATTTCTTAGCTAAATTTGTAGTATGAAGTCTATCAAAGCAAAATTTAGCTAGATGGCCTTTTCGACCACAATGTGTACAAGTGTACACATGAGCATACGTGTGATGGTGTCCGTGAGGAGCATGTGTATGCCGTGGAGGGTGCGCATGCATAAAAGATGGAACTTGTTTCTTTCGAAGCAAAGTTTCCAACCGTGTATGGTTCATGGCACATTGACTCATAGTGGAGCCCAAACAATCTACCTTCTTCTTAAGCATGGATATATCATTGTTGATAGAAGAAGAGGTGTGGCATGCAATAGGAGGTGTGTGTGATACTACCCTAGCATGGCAAACATGTGAATCAATCTTAATTTTCAAAGATTCATTTTTCTTAACACAAATGTCTAATTCTTTTGTAATGAAAAACAATTTCATTTTTCAAAGACTCATTTTCTCTTAAAACAAATTCAATCTTTGAAGATAAAACATCATTATTTTTCAAAACATTATCACAATCATTTTTATTTTTCAAAAAGTTATTTTTTTAAAGCAAGTTCCAATTGAGATCTCAATGAATCCCTTTCATTATAGACCTCAACTTTCTCTTGCAAAACACAATCAAGTCTAGAGTGCAAACATTCATTTTCTTTTTCAATATCTAGACTTTTCTTTTTCAAAATTTTATACTTCTCAATTAGTTTTTCACAAACAATTGATAGTTCTTCATTTAAGGCATGGGGATCAATATTATCATTTGAAGAACTAGAACAATCATCACTATCATAGTGGGGTTCCGAATGTACCTCAAGGGAGTCATTCCCTTGGACCATGAAGCATTGTGGATCGGATTCTCCACTAGATTCTGCTTCTTGGATTGACAAAACATACATATATTATGAAACATTTTTTTAATAAAAAAAAATTTTATTTTCAAGTGCCGGTCGACCGCACCAAGGGGCCGGTCGACCGACCCGGTCGACCGACGTGCACAGACGTGCACGTCTGTTAGGCACAGATCCGGTCGACCGGGTCGGCCGACCGATGTGAGAGTTCTGCTCTCTGGAAGTTTTCGGTCGACGGGCCGGTCGACCGATAGTGCCCAACGGTCATATTTCTGACCGTTGGCGGTCGACCGGGCCGGTCGACCGGTGGCTGTCAGAATTGCCACATCAGCCTAACGGCTAGTTTTCTGTTTTGGCCTATATAAACCCCATTCCTTTGGGATTTTGGCTAAGGTTTTTAAGAGGAGAAATTCTGGTTTTCAGTAGAGTTTAAAAGAGTTTTAAAAAGAGTTTTTGTGCTTTAAACTTCTAATCTTTATTGTTTTGAGTTTTTGGAAAAATCAAAGAAATAGGAATTTGGGATATTGTATTGGTTTTCATTCTCCATCTTTTACAAGAATTTCCCAAGTGTTT
Organism: Agave tequilana; assembly: GCA_038442645.1. Classification (NCBI taxonomy): domain Eukaryota; kingdom Viridiplantae; phylum Streptophyta; class Magnoliopsida; order Asparagales; family Asparagaceae; genus Agave; species Agave tequilana. Next base: position 254,909 of record JAVJIF010003275.1, read on the forward strand.
TCTTTGTTGCTTGTTTTCCAAAAACACCTAGTTTCCACTTGAGCTATATCTTCTATCCTAAGTTATTAGGATCTTTGTTTTGTGTGGAAAAAGATAAGAGAAAAAGAAAGAAAAGAGAAGTTTGTGGTTGTGGAACCACTTGTTGTAAACCCTCCTTGCTTTTGTGAATCCCTCTTCGGTAGAGGTGATCGGAGTGGTATTGTGATTGGTTTGTGAGCCTCTTAGGTAGAGGTATTTGTTGTTGTATTTGGCTACGGGCCGTATCCCTCTTCGGTAGAGGTGGATTGTGTTGTATAGCCTCGGTGGCTTGTAAGGTTGAGAGAGGAGTTTGGTACTCCTATAGTGGATTGGGAAATCCTACACGGTGGTGTAGGCGGGGATGTAGAGCTAGGGGCTCGAACCTCGAAACACATCTTGTTAAAGTTAATCACCAACTAATATCCTGTTAATGATCTGAAACTTAGAAACACAAGAATATTAGTAAACATAACTACATGAGTGTTGATCATCATCAAAACTAGAGTGGAAGGCCATTGGGCCAACAAACACGACGCGGAGCTAAAGTCCGCGTCTGTGTTCTTCCTGTGCTTCTCCGTTGGCAAGACCTAGGGCCGGTACCCTCCTTTTGGATTGGGGCCGAACATCCCTTCGTCGGGCACAACAAAGGAATCACCTTTCCTCCTCTCTGATTATTTCCTAACGCGGATCTCAACCCCGCGTTTGAGGTATCTTCGCAGCGCGATTCTCGCGTCTGGTACTTTCCGCGACGCGATCCCCGCGTCTGCTCTTTCCCGCGTCTGTTATTCCTGCGACGCGACTCCCGCGTCTGCGACCCTCGCGTCTCACTGTCAAACCCGCGTCTCCCTGAGTCTCTTTCTCTCTCTAAGTTTCTCCCTCTTCCTCTCTCTGACTCTTTCTCTCTCCTCTTCACTTTCTCCCTCTAAACATTTATATATTATATATATTATTCTATGGCGCGTGCGCGAGTTCCATGGATTCCAGACTTTCGGCTTTCCGGTGATTTAGGCGAGTGTCCTCGCTCTCGACTCTATTTGGGTTTCCCCGCTTCGTCGGGTCGACATGTACTTTATTCCATGTTTTCATGTATTGGGCTGAGTCCCTGTATTTGGGTATGGCCGAGTGCCAATATCTGGACATGTATTGCTCTGTGACGAATGCTTGTACTAGGGTAGTTTCCTTCTTGTACACATACCATGCCTGTGATGTATTGTACTGCCTTATACCATACTTGGCTTCAGGACCCCTTCAACCTCCGGTCACTCACTATCTCGAAAGAGAGGTGATTGGGACCGGCAGGTCTCTCAGTTCAGCCTCCGGTCCCTCACTGTCTCGAAAGAGGCGTGATTGGGATCGTCAGGTTTCTCAACTCCGCCTGGTTATCATGATCAGCGTTCAGCGCTTTACCACTAGATTCGTCTAGGCGTGTTGCTGCCGGATTTACTGCTCGTACTTCAGTCGAGTCGTCCCGGTAACCTCGCCAGACGCTCCAGTGTTAAATACTGTTTGCTGTCTGTACTTCCAGCTTGCTCAGCTCCGCTTTGTTTGTGCTCAGCTACTATTCTACCCCCATGCCATTACTTCATGCCTGACACTGTCTATACTACTTGTCGTTTTCATATTACTTTTAACACATGTATATCACCTGTCAACTGATGTATTATCATCTAACACCTGACATGCTACTTCTTGGCAAGGCCCCTTGTTATGACATGACTTGCCATCGGATTATTATCAATCTCTTGACATGACTGGTTACCTGTCTAAATATCATCACCCTGTCATGCTATCACTTGACACCCAGCATGATATACTTGACCTGTGATTATCACATTTACGGGAACCCTGCCTTGTTATCCTGTACTATGTACAGTGACCTGATATCCTGTATCATGATCAGTGACCTGTTATCCTGTATTATATACAGTGACCTGAACTCCTGGATTCCTGATCATGTCCTGTTCCTGTTATTCCCGTAAATTGATAATTAACCTAATAAATCATAAAAGGAACAACTTGCATCGGGTCGGGGGAAACATGCGGCTATCAATATGCGTTCGTGTTTACAGTGGTATTAGGCATGTTGTGCAACTAAAACTTCCGGTCTGACCTGTGGGCCTCCAGGCAACCGAGGGGAGTGCTGGCTCCCTCCTCCTGAATCATGATAAAGGGCATACATAAGACCCTCCTGATAGGCCTTGCGGCTGGTTCCGTCACCAAGCAACGGAACACCCTGGACCGTGGTCCCGGGCAAGCACGGGACCCACTGTAAACATAGTTCGTTGATACCCCCGCTGGTTTCCAATAACAACCTTGCTTTACTCGGATATGGATCTATGTGTGCTGGGACGCTAGTTCACATAGCTAGATATCAGGGTAAGACGAGTAATAATAAAGTGTCAAGATAATAACCGGCTCTTTAAGTTGTAAGTAGAGGTATGTGGGATGGGACGCATACTGAAGCCTGCGGCTTAAACGGCTTTGAATCTGTGATATGCCTTATCATATTTGCTTGTACTGGATTTTACTTCGGATTTTCGGTTTTATGAGAATTATTATATTAACTGCTCATGCCCTGCTTTATTCCTTGTATCCACCTGACTCCCATTCATTATCTTATCATGCCCAGAGTACAATTGGATTGTATGTGCTTGGATTATGGAAACATAAGATAAAGGTATATAGATGAGGGTTTCCTTGTTTGGATTATTCCTTCGACGTACTAGTCTTATGGAGCCGTGATCTGAAACCATACAATCAGATTTGCTCGTCCTCGGCTATACTTGGTCTTATCGCTTTACATGTGCTTATCCTTGCTCGCCACTTGGCTTTTGTATCACCACTCGCCTGGGGAGTTTCATCTGACTCCCCTGGATTCTCATGTCCAGGTCAAGGAGCTTGGAGCGTGTGGATTCTCCCTGTTGTTGATCAGAGTGGCGCAGCTGAAGCGTGGATCTCCAGCAGACCGTTCAGAGCTCTATCCTTCCAGGCCCCCCTGTGTGCCTCTCGAGTTTTCCTTTAGTAAACTCGTGAGTGCTCTTTTGTACTATTCATCCATGTACATCTGCTTGTAATCTCGCAATTGCGCATATCAGTGATGTAATATTCATGTAATATTGGATCACCTCTGGTGATAACTTTGTAATTGTACTCATATGTTGGAATGTATAATGCACCACTTGCTTCCGTACTCTGATTCTTGCCTGTACTGATGCTTAGCGTATATACGTGAAGGTACTTCTGACTTGCGTATATACGTTGCAGTAATGTCTCCGTATCCGCCGGATCGGGGCGTTACAACTTCACCAGATGTGACACCGGGTGGAGATCATGTAGTCAGGGTTGATACTGAACAGGTTGAAGACATTGATGAGAATGTCAAATTGTTTGCAGCCATTGGAACCAAGGTAAAACTACGCACATGGGTAAAAAAGCATGGATCTCAAGCTTGTGACCGCGACAAGCTCAAGTTGAAGGCCGTTGTTCTCCATGACGGTAGTGAGGAGGTTCATATGACTCAGCCAGATAGGTTCGCTGCTGAAGATGCATGTACAAGTGCTTGAGCTTGATGGAGCTCATTCAAATGAACTACGATTGGCTTGATCCTTTGGGTAAGGTGCGTTGGCAGCCGTAAAGGCGCAACCACATTTGGTGATGCAACCTATATGAAACTGTTTGGGTTCTTGAGAAGATGATTGAGACTTCACGTAGAGGTGAAGAGTTGGAATTCACGTAGAGGTGAAGGGTTGGACTTCACGTAAAAGTGAAGAATTGTGATCTCGATGAACAGTTTAGCTTGCATAGGAGGGGTGTGCATCCAGTTTGTTGAAGCCGATAATGGTGTTCGGTGTGCTCTGCTCAGACTTGGTTGGACCGTCAGCTGAAAACATGTAGACTGGAGAAAGCCAGTCAATTGGAGAGTCAGTGTTGACTCATGATGAGTTCTTCATGAGGTCATGTAGTTGCTGAGTAGGAGTTACGTTCGGTGATCGGCATGTATGGAAGTTCTCCTAAGGTGAAGTGTAGGGAAGGCATTTGTGGTGCATCCCAGTTGATAACTGAGCTACAGGTTCCAAGTCGAGATCGTGTGTTTATTTCGTCGAGATCTTGTGTCGATTTCGTCCGGAGCGCTCAAGCCGAGATCGTGTGTCGATTTCGCCGAGATTGTGTGTTGATTTCGCCAGGTGATAGACTGGAGTTCTTTGGAGATCGGCTCAGATTTGAAAAATCTTCACCGAGGTGGAGAATTGTAGGGAGAGAGGAGATAAATGAGATAGAGGAAGATAGCACAGAGACTGAAAGACAAAGGAGCAAGACGGCGCATTGCAGCAGGCCAGGATATGCTCTCGGTCGACCGCTCGGTCGACTGGTGGAGAAGGCCGGTCGATCGCTCAGTCGACCGGTGTGCACGACATGCACAGGATAAGCCTGGTGGACCGCCAGGTGGACCGTGGCAACGAGCGGTCGACCGCACGGTCGACCGACTGACATAACGCTGCTCTCGGTTTGGGTCCGGTCGACCGTGGACATGAGTTGGTCGACCGGCCCGTCGACCGACAGACTCGTTTTGGTTTTCCTTTGAGATTCGGATTCCTTTTCTGGATGGGATCGAATCCAATCCGGGTTTCCTTAAATCGAAGGACTCTGTGGGTATAAATAAGGACTTGAGCCCTCATGTATTGCATCCTGAAGAATCCCATGAAAAGTTCCCTCTGTATTAGTTTGTATTGATTGTTGAATCAATAAAATCTCTCTCTCCCTTGCCTCGAGGACGTAGGCACGATGCCGAACCTTGTTAAATACTGTGTTGATTGCTTTTCTCTGTTGTTTTTTATTCTTGTCGTGTTGGTTACATCTCCGGCAGCATCAAGTCTCCCCTGGTTGGTGGATTCCTCAGAGGGGTTGTTGTCCTACGCGCAACAGAGTTCTCGTGAGCCATTCTATCTCTGTTCTCGTTCATTTTGCTACACAATTCACGTATTTGAGTTCTCGTGAGCCCTTCTATTTCTATTCTCGTTCATTATGTATGCATCATCGTTGATTGCCTCAACCCGGGAGACCGATTCTACCTGCATCTCGTCTCGATTGTCACACTTGGCAATGATGATTCTGCTCTTAGACCACAATGTAAATTTTATGTGAAAGGCACGCTGACTGCTACTGTTAGGCCAGTGAAAATTTTGGATTTCAGCATGACTAATGATGGCTTTTTCTGAATGAAAACTAATGATGGTTTCGTAATCGAACAATATACGTCGCTGACAGGTTCATTAGAATCAAAGTGGAATCTGGGGCTGTTCTGCTTGCAAAATTTATCGGTATTCATTTACTAACAAAGTCTGAGAAAAGCAAAAAAAAAGTAAGAAGAAGAAAGAAAGAAGAATATGGTTGCCTCTGATAACACCTGTTCTCGGAAAAACTGATATGCCATAACACATGAAATGTAAGTTTCACGAAAAAGTTCAGAACACCTGTTGTTCAAAAACTGAGAGCTCATGAAACATGAAATTAAGTTTCCTGATAAAATGGTGAACCTCGCCCACATTCCTTTCCCCCAAAAAACCTGAACTTTAGCAATCAAACACAAGACATGCTTTATGAGAATTACGCTGAGGCATTTGTTTCTCCTGCAGCAATATTTGTAACTTTCACATTATACTGCAGTGCAGTATATACAATTTCATAGTTCTATGCATAATACCAATTCATACTGACACAATTACTGTAAACAAGACATGGTTCTTCTATCAAAATTCATAGAATGCAGCAAATTCATATCCCAAATTCCAAACACCTACTACATCAAATAGATAGAAGAATCTGGTTATGAAAAGAACATATTTTTGAATTGCTAAAGATAAAAATCACATAGCAATATATCATGGATGTATAGTATGGTAAAGTTGTATACCATCACTCTCATTCCCATTCTCCTGCTCAAAGATAAGAAATTACCATGAAGTCACATTACATTACGACCTTCTGTTAAATTTGATAATAAACCTGTAAAGAGAAGAAAGCTCCTACCATCAAAGTAGTCCATCAAGAAGAAGCATTGTTTACTTGCCACGCTGATGCGCAAATGATCGGTCGTTCTCTCCGTCCTAACAACAGGCACCCTTTCTCCCTCCCTACCATATACCCATCGCAAGCATAACCTGAAACTAGCATTTTCGCCTCGCTAACTGATTCGAGCCCAACTCCTTGAAACCCTTATCCTTCCGAGCTGCGCCACCACCACCCCCCAATCCCCCCACCCCCATGCTAAAATGTTCCTAATCTCCTCAGCAAAATAACTCCTCTCTGTCTTCAGTCTCTGCAAACTAGGCCTGGCAGCAGACTAGCATCAAGTGAGTCAAACACAGCAGAATAGTAATGCAAGGACTCGCGAAACCTTGCAAGAAAGAAAGCCCGTTATGGTTTGCATTTTGCTCTACCACCATAAATAATACAGGTTTCATTTTCTTGAATGCGACCAGGACGGACTTCAGAGAGCCCCAGCTCTCCTTCACATGCCGGTGAAGGCGCATTCCATTGTTGAAGAACAGTGCTTCTCCTTGTCTTAAATGTAAGTACTCATCAGTAAGAAGTGACGGGGATGATGGTTCGCCTATTGCACGAAGTTCAATTTGCGCGCCTATTATCCTTGCCTCACCAGAGACTGAGGATCAAAAACATTGACAATAGAGTTTTTTAAACTCTGTGACAGAACTTGACAAGACTTCGATCGATTGGGTGGTCGACCGACGTGCACAGATACCTAGCACATCGATTGACGGAGCGGTCGACCGACCTGGAAGGTTAAGAAACTCATTGACTCGGTTGACTGGTCGATCGACCGACGTTTTACAGAGAGCCCTGCAAAGAATTGAGCATTGAGCAGTCGACCGCCTGTCAAGTCAAAACGAATTCTGGACTCGACTTGAAACTGTTATGGGTGTTTTTTCTCTTCTCTATAAATAAATACTTGAACCCATTTTTAGGGCTAAGGATTCTCTGAGTGAGTTATCGAGAGAACCAATTGCAATCCTCCATTATTAGTTAACGATTTTAATGTTCTTTGTAGTTTCTCCCCCCATTACCGGTATATTTAAGGTTGTGCGCTGTGGACGTCCCAATGATGTAGCCAAGAGTTAGGTATTTAGTATTATATCGATTTTAAAGCTCTTGACATAGTTGATGCTGACATATGACATATAATAAGGAATGTGTAGCCGACGAGAATTTAAGATTTGTCGGGAATTTGAGCTGAGGTTGTGTCAAATACTGAATCTACATGCCAATGTCAAATACTGAATCTCCGTGTAAATCTCATGATCTCATGTTCATTTTTCACACAAGTTGCTTTTTCTTAAAATGAGTAGCTTCTTACTTCATAAGTCTATAAGATGGATCAGTAAAGAAAACAGACCTCAAATATTTATCATCACGTAGGTTCCACATGTCAAGCTCGTCCAACGCGCACCATTATGAGGAAGCATACCAGTGGCTTGTAAGCCTAGAGTTCTTATTAATTAGAGGAGGGAAAAAAAATAAAGATGAAAAATAATGCCACTCTGTTTTCTTCTCACGTGCCATCGCCTATTATCGACTCTGCGGATCAATGATCGGAGTAACAATGAATGGAATATAAAGGAACATTCAGTGGCTTGTGACCAAGATTTTTTATTAATTAGAGGAGGAGAAAAATAAAGATGAAAAATAGGACTACTCTATTATTTTCATCATCATGCTGTCGGTTTTTTTTAATACAAGAATATTCTAAAGGGCTTGTTATCATTGTCAAATTAATCCCTTGCATACTACAATCCAATGTTCCCGAATGTGATGAAGAAATTTTGAGGATAGCCTAGCAAGAGAAACATACAGCAAACCCAGGATAGGTCACATGCCCTTTCGGGCCTGTTTGGGTAGAGGTGAAAGTGAGGAAGTAGTAATAGTCCTTTTGAAACTTGAGAATTGGTTAGTGAGTTTTCCACTATGGGCCTGTTTGGTTAAGGGTGGAAGTGAGGAAGTGAGGAATTGAGAAAGTGATAATATTTCCCTTTGGAACTTTAGAATTGGTTAGTAAGTTTTCTGGTGTTTGGATGTTACTGGGAAGTGTGATTTGGAAAATATTTTGTCTTTTCCGATGTTTGGACGGTAATGTGAAAGTGGAAGTGGAAAAGTTGACCACAAAGTTGACCGTAAAATAATATTAAAATAAAAATTAATTAAGAAAAATAAAAAATGGACTGTAATTAGAATGCAAGTGAAATTTATATGATCAAAAAATTAACTGTTTTGTACTACAACTTATTACAAATAAGATTTACATGACCACAAAATTAACTGTAGCACTCTGAAAGTGAGGAAATGATTGTGTAAAAGAGAAAAGAGAAAAGGAAAAGGGGTTTTCTTATTTTCCTTTTCCGGTGTTTGGATAGATAGGGAAGTGAGCAATTATACTTCCCTATTTCCTTACTTCCGTCCACTTCTTTGCAACCAAACAACCCCTATTTGGAGGTTGTTGGGAAGTGTGATTTGAAAAATGTTATGTCTTTTCTAATATTTGGATGGTAATGTGAAAGTGAAAGTGAAAAAATTGATCACAAAGTTGATCGCAAAATAATATTAAAATAAAAAATAATTAAGAAAAATAAAAATTAGATTGTAATTAGAATGCAAGTGAGATTTATATGACCACAAAATTAACTGTTTTGAGTTACAATTTATTACAAATAAAATTTACATTACCACAAATTAACTGTAGCACTCTGAAAGTGAGAAAGTAATTGTGTAAAAAAAAGAGAGAAAAAGAAAAGATATTTTTCTCATTTTTCCTTTCTGATATTTGAATAGATAGAAAAATGAACAATTTTATTTTCTCATTTTCTTAGTTCAGCCCACTTTCTTGCAACCAAACACGCCCGCCCTTTCTAACTGACAAGGAATGAAATATAAATTCAAGTCTTTCACCAGCCCACAGAACAAAACCCAATTAGAGGACTGGCAGACGTGGCACTATTTTGTACCCCGGATGATAGTGACCTCAAAAAGACTCCATTAGTTTAAAATATTAGTCCCACAGTTGGGTGCGCCCACAGCGTCCACTTCTTGCAAAGCGTATTGGGCGCGTACAAATACGGACAACCCACCCGCTGCGTAGGCGGGCCGGTACCCGGTGCCACCTCTCCCAGTTCGTGCGGGTCACGTGGAGATCCCGTGGTGGGCGTTCGACACGTGGCCTTGAGCCCCGGATTCCTTTGAAGACTTTTCCTCCGCCTGTTCCCTTTCCGAGCTCTAGGGTTTCTGATCACACCGCCTCAGGTCAAGACACTTGTTTTTCTCAGGTAAAAACCTTTGCTTTTTGGGTTTTCAAGGGGGTTTCTTGTTGATCTTTGACCTTGATTTGCCCCTTTGGTTGCAGTGACTGCTATGGGGAAGTGTTATTGGGGGAAAAGGTGAGTTTTTTTTTAAAACCAAAAAACCTTTTTTTGGCTGTGAGTTGCAATGCATGGTCTAGTTATGTTTTTTAATTGTGCTGTGATTTGGGTTTTAACTGCCCTGTAATGCCTTAATCACAAGAACTTGATTATGCTTAGGGTTCTGATTTAGTTGCAGTGTTGGGTCCTTTTGTGCTGATTTTGATCGTAGCTTGTAGTAGTTTAAGCTGATATAAGTTGGTTGGCCATGTTTCTTAGACAACTTTTACTGTGTACCATATTTGTCTTTCGTACTGCTCCCATGGATGACTCGCATAAAAGAGAGCGACAGAATAGTATGGTTTTGATGATAGTCCAGGGCATTTTCCTGCCTCAGCTTTAGAGCGCTCAACATATTGTCGTAAGGGGTTGCCGAAGGAGTTAGGTGCATGTCCTCTTTAATGAAGCCGGGTGGTCATATTCCACCTTTTCTCCAAGAAATCCAAGAAAAAAAAAAACCCAACGTGTTAGTGGGTTTGTAGAATGAGCTCATCTAATGGACTTGGCACATTGCTATGGCCATTAATGAGACAGTGTATCGGGCATGGACTATTCATTTCAAAAACCGTAATTCTCCAAAGGCAGATAGAAGGTAGTTATCCCCCTAAGATTTGTTTTCCTTTTCCCTTTTTGTTTGCTACTTTCTTCATACAATTAGACAGTATTCACATTATCCTAGGGGTGTCAATCAGGACCAATAACCAAACAATAGGATAACCAGATAAACTGTCCAACCTGAATTCTAGGTTTGATTCTTAAATAATATCTGATAGCTTATTAGGTAGAGTGTGGATCCTAAAATTAGATCTGGTTTCTTATTGGATCTAGATATGGATCTTAAGGATCCAAACCCAATAATTTGAATAAATATGTTTATGGTGTACTTTGCTTAGTTCAATCTAAATTATCTTTTTCTTTCTAAATATAATTTAAATAAGATTATCTAGTTATGTTTATACATGTCTTATATTTTAACGAATAAAAACAAAAGACATATTCGAGCAAGAAAATGATTCAATATCTATTTAATTCTTAATGGAAGGTGATATATCTAGGGAGAATTATTAGATTTGGATAATCGATCCAAATTTAAATCTGATAAAGGTTTTTGTCAAGTGGATCCTAGATTTCTTAGTGGGTTTGGGTTTGCAGGTAGATCTTATGGATTTACAATGGACCCACATGTGGACCTTGTGGATTCCAATCTAACATTGCCACCCCTAGTTCCAACATTCTACTCTTATTCTTAAAATGTATCAAGCTATCACCTTTCTTAAGTTCTATAGTCTAGTTCTTGGTCTATAGAGTGGTTATTATCAAGGGTCTGGCGCCGACATTTTCATTCATCTTGCATATCTTGTTATTGAACTGATGGAGTATATTAGTTTGTTATTGGATGTTAACCTTCTACGTGGACTGATTGGATATTGAAGGTTCCTGCCCTTCCTCAATCTCTTGGTTAAATTTTGCATATTAGTTATTGTCTATTGCAAAGGTGAGATGTTTTCTACTGTTTTTAAAGAAGCTATTTGTTGCTTTGCAATGTTATATGGCGAGATATTAGCAGAAAGAATAGTGTTGTTTAGTTTATTAGTATCTGCACAAGCATCTTTGAGCTGCTCGCTCCTGGGGTTGCTTGAGGATAGCGTGTCAAGCTGCGAACTACCCGACTCTATATATACTGTTGCCTTATATTGCATGCAGCTTTGCTGAAAGGATGTAAGAGCATACTAGGATGTAAAAGCATTTTTTCTAAGTTGCTTTTTGTGCCTGAACGAAAATAGTCAGAGTTGGATTGCAGGACATAAACATTTTTTAATTATTATTTACATGGTCATTTTTTGTACCAAGTATGGACAGGTTTTTAGTTAATTTGTATCCCTCCTACTGCCTCTCTTTCTGTGATGGTGTTTCTACTAGATAAGAGTGCTGGCAACATTAGTGTGATGAGTTAATTGTGGAAAGACTAAAGTTTTGCACACTTGATGGACTTGTGGGGTCATTTTGATTATGTAGATCAAACTGTTCTCGAGCTTAAGTGTGACACAAGGTTTTAGTTTTTCATATTAGTTAATTCTCAATTTCACCTCAATGTTCCTTTAGCTTTCTAATCACCATTGCAAAAGCTTTTTGGGACCACCTTTATTAGATATATGTCAGACGAGGCATGCGTGATCAGCTCACCCAAGTTACTAGAGGGAGCCCAAATTGTACATCTTGTGCTTCCTTTGAGAGGTGTATCTATCAGTCCTGGAGTATCACGAGTTTCATTATGTTTTTCCAGTTTGGATGAACCTTTTAGCATCTCTTTCTACTGGTATACCATTAATCACTGTGGAATTCATTATCTTATGTTTTCTTTTGTTGGAGACTTTCACCTATCTTGTTGTTCTTCCCAGTTTTAATGGCTTCTTTCGTTCCTGTCTTGTGACTGTCTTTCGGCTGGGCTCCTTCACCACTTGTACAGATCTACTTTTAGATGTTTTCATTCTACATATTGCATACTTCAAAATATATCTTCTCCTATTTTTAGATTATAGTTTTAACATTGTGGCTGATGCATCTATAATGGTGGACAAGAGAGGTATTATGGTGGACATTGATGAAAAAGAGAGTTCTCATCAAATATATTGACATAATTAAGGATATGTACGATGGAGTAGTGACAAATGTCAGAACTTGTGGAGGCATAACAAATGATTTTTCTATCATAATTGGATTGCATTAAGAATCTGCATTGAGTTCATTCTTATTTTTATAGTGATGGATGAGCTTACTAGAGCTATTCAGGATGAGATACCGTGGTGCATGTTATTTACTGATGATATTGTACTAGTCGATGAGACGAGAGCTGGGGTAAATACCAAATTGGAGTTATGGAGGAAAACTCTAAAATCTCGAGGTTTTAAATTAAGTAGGGCCAAAATAGAGTATATGGAATGCAAATTCAGTAAATAGAGAATCCGATAGTATTGTGACACTAGACGGACAAGAAATATCAATGAGCAGTCATTTTAAGTGATTGGGTTCTATTATTCAAAAGGATGGGAAGATCAATAGTGATGTCAACCATAGGATCCAAGCCGGCTGGTTGAAATGGAGGAATGCAACATGAGTTTTATGCGACTGTAACATTCTGTTGTGACTGAAGGAAAAATTTTATTGGACTGCTATTAGGCCAGCTTTGTTATATGACATGGAATGTTGGGCTATAAAGAGATATCATGCCCAGAAGATGAGTGTAGCGGAGATGTGTTTGCTTCGCTGGATGTGTAGTAACACGAGGAGAGATAAAGTGAGAAATAAGGATATTCGTATTAAGATAGGCGTAACCCCTATAGAAGAGAAGATGAGAGAAAAGCGCGTATGATGGTTTGGTCATGTGTGACATAGACTTACAAATGCGCCAATCCGATGAGTAGAGCATATTAAATTAGGGCAAGTTAAAAGAGCGCAGGGAAGACCGAAGAAAATATGGATGGAGGTGATACGACAAGATATAGAGGTTAAAGGTCTTAATGAAGGCATATTGCTCGATAGGAATCAGTGGAGAAAGTTGATCCATGTGCCCGATCCGGCGTAATTCTCTTTTAGTTCATGTAGCCTACCCCAAAATACTTGGGACAAATGGTTTAGTTGTTGTTGTGTAGCTGATGCATCTACAACGGTATATACTTTTTAGTAGCTGGGTTGAACATATTTGTGGGAAATTTCACAACATGGATATGAGTGCTTTGCCTCTTAGTTACTACTTTCACAATCCTCTCTTCATTTCTGCTTAATCCAAGGCATTGACATCATAGATTTTTCTCTTGTTCCAAGTTTATTTACCTTTGTCATACTAGTGTCGTTGGCTCTTCTTCTCCCGACTTTATGATTCTCCTCTTGTAAGGCATTCATTTGTCGAGCTGATGACCCTTTCTTTCTCAAATAGCGAAATATTTATACACAACCTCTTAAACTTGTAGAACAAAGGTAACTGTCAAGCTTTGTGGCTTGCAGCTTGCCATATTGGGTACTGGCCTTTAGTTCTCCCAGTTGAAATACTTGAACATAATGGTCTTGTTTTGAAGCATTAAGTTTCTATCATTATCAACCATGTTAATCTCCGTTTCCCCTATTGCTTACACTGGATTGATTGAGGCTATGGCAGTTGTTATTAATTGTTATCTATTGGGAAATTATCAACTATATATATTCCTCATGCAAGAATAAATATACTGAGCTGGTGTTTTTTTTTATACAAGTTGTGACTTATGAGATCTCTGCATATAACCTCTTAAATGTTTACAGTTGATATAACTGTTAAGCCCTGTTGCTTCCTGAACAGGGCACCTGCTTGTTATCTCCCATTTGGAGTAATTGAATGTAATGGTGGTATTGTATAGGAGGATTGGTGTGTATCATTATCAAGGATGGTTGATTTTCTGCTATTGCTTCCACTAAATTATGATTGCCGTTTTAATATAAGTATGGAAAATTCTTCTAATTGTTGTTTTTGCTCCCACTTATTTCTCAACGGGCATTTTTTATTTTGTTTACCACTGAGAGGCTCTACTTTCTCCTACAACTTATTTGAAGTAATGTGCTCAGTTTTCTGCTGTCTTAACTTGTTGCTGGCGTGTAGCAGATGTTTACTTTTCTGATGGAATGTGTCGGTCTTTTTGTTCTTCTTATACTTCTACTATCTATAATCTCTTTTTTCTTATACTTACTATTTTTTTGCAAGTGCTTTTTTTTGAAAGAAAAAAAAACCGTGAGGCCCAAAAAGCCCCCCCCCCCCCATGTTTCGTTAAAAAGATCTTAACGAAACAACTCAAAAAATGAAGGGTATAATGATGTAAAATTATATAGTTGATCCTTCCAAAAAAAAAAAAAAACCTCTGACGGGGGAACACTGTAGCTCTAAATGTCTAGATGATGCCGACGTGAAACATCAAGGCGCCTTCGTGACCAAACCAACGTCAAAAAGTTCAGCCTGACTCGATCCGTCAAAACTCGTCTATGACGATTACTGTTCACCTTTCTCTCCTCGACTTTGACGATTATCGTCCACCTCTTTATGTCCTAAAAAAAGGCTCTCCTCCAAAAGACGAAACCCTATTTTGCCCGCCGTCCTTTGCGAATCGTAAAACTTCTCTTCTTCTTAGACTTCCGCTTATCCTGGTCGCGATGGGGGAACTCACTCATAAAACTTTCGGACCCGTTCTGAAAATATTCTTGCAGTTTTTGGCCCACTTGGTTCAAAATAAACTCTTCACTAAGCCCATTAGAAGTGACATCCAAATCAAAATCATTCTTGCTCAACTCAAAACCTTCCCCGTTGAAATCACACTTGATCGAAGATGGGCCCGAGTCAGAAAAATCCCCCTTGGAGGTTTCCTCCATCTCAACAGCAGGCCTTACATAAATATCCATGCCCCCTACTTCCTGTCCCCATGGGTTCCAAAAGCACCTCTAACTTAGAGGACGTCGATTTCTCCCCAGCCAAAGGCCTATGAGGCACCCTCAATTCTTGGACTAACCCACGGTTGCACAAATTCTCAATCCCCTTCGAATCTCCCCGCAATAAAAATCCCCCTTTTAAAACCCCTATGGCCCACTCCTTGAACCACTAATTGGGGCCCCCATTCCCAATACTAGGCCTAGCCTGCTGCACAAAACCCACAGAACTCTGATAATTGGGCCTAATCCCACTGTTATTAGGCCCAAAATCCAAATCAGCACTCGACTTATCAATTCGGGTCTGACATGAATTCGCCACCCGCTCATACCCAGAATCCGAACCCACAGTAGAATTCAAATTTGAGTTTGAATTTGAAACAACGCTGACCAAAATTGAATTTGAATCAGCGACCCCCAAATTGGATAATGGAGAATGGAGAATTTGAATTTTCTGCAAGTACTTTGATAATGGAGAATTTGATTTTATCTTGAAATGTCCATTTTTCTCTCCTGTTAAAGTTTCTGGCACAATCTTCTTTGTTAATCCTATCATTGATTGTATCATCTGTGAAGTTGTCAATGGGACCTTTATTTGGTCATAGAAACTTTCATGAAGTGATGAAAAATTGATGTATTTCTTTGTTGGGTCATTGGCTGAATCTATTGGTCGCTGAACGTTGAGCCCTTCCCTTGTATCGCTACTTTAATATCCATTTTGGCAGTCTAAGAATGCGAAAAAACCCTTGCATATTTTTGGCATAAAAGGCCATTCACAAAATGAAATTTCATTCCTCTCTTACTCTTTATTGCTGGAAAGGAGAAGACTTTTTGCATAGAGTAAATCACCATGTTTTGCAGTGCTTATGCTATGAGGTTCTTGAAGATAATATTTCACAAACCATCAAGGACATAATGATTGAAATCTGTGCCTTAGCTGGTTACTATAATGTTGGGCAAGAGAGAACCAATTTTCCCTTATTGGTCCGGCTTGAGATCATTATGACTGGATGCATAATTTTGTAGAGGAAAATCAAAACCAGTTTATGACAGAAAAATAGAACTCCTTATATCTCTGTTTCTAATAAAATCTTTCTATAGTTTGCATGGTTCAAAGTCACGGTCTCCGCCGCCGAGTCGGCGGGCACTGAGACGGATTGTTCGCGGCGACTCTGATCGGTCTCTGGCCGCAAAACGCTACATAGAAATCTCAAAATTTTTGAAAAAATTACGACAAATCTTAAAAGAAAATATACATCAATATTCATATATTACATGTCCAAAACATATCATTTAGTACACTAAACATAAAGTGAAAGTATAAATACATGCATCGTTAGTAGAAACATATCAAAATACATGCATAATATAGTAAATTGCACAAAATACATTCATAATACATGCTAATATAGTCATTTCCATATGAATTGTGATGAGGCACAAAATCATCATCATAATCATCTCCGCGGTAAGTAGATAAATTGGTACTAGTATTCGTAGATTTATCAAGTTGTGGTCTGTAATCATAGTCATATCCCACACCATAATGTTAGCCTAATGTCAAACTCAATACATGCATATGATCTTCAAGACTATAAGTCCCTTTGTTAGCATTATTGTTGTCCCCGTTATTGTCATCATCACCATCGCCATACCGCCATCACCGCCATCACCCTCGTCACTATCATCACCATCTTCACTATCATCACTATTAAAACTGAATAAAACTCTCACATCTTCACCATCACCATCATCATTTGCTTCTTTTATGCCTCTACTTTTCTTACTACGGCGATTACCTTCATTGAAGAGCTATGAAATGACTTTTTCATCTTTTTTAACATGAGAACATGCTTTTGATTGTTTTCTATTTCGATGAGAACATACAAAGATCAATTTCTTTAAAAATTAGAGAGGTCTATTTATAAATTAGTTAAATCAAACTATAGGTCTCATTCTCTAATATCTATACTTAAATCAAACTAAATTAATTCATATCTAATTAAATTTAAAAATTAGATCTATTTAAAAGTAGATAATATCTAATTAAAATTAAAATAAATTTCTATATCTTTAAACTAAATCATTTAAATTATTTCTATTTAAATTAAATCATTTCAACACATTATTTCTACTGAAATTAAATTTAATTAAATTAATGATATGTGAGATTAAGAGAGAGACAGAGCTAAATTAAAACATTATTAAGAGAGACATAGGGACTGAGGGGGAGAGATTTAGAGAGGGATAAAAATAGAAGGGGAAGAGAGATTCTAGAGAGATAGAAATAGAGAGAAAGAGAGAGATAGAGAGACCGAGAGAGGGAAAGATACAAAGAGAGGGAGAGAGATCGGAAAAAGTGGGAGAGCAGAGAGACAGAGAGGGGCGAGAGACGGAGTGGAAGAGGAGAGACAGAGAGGGGAGAAAGACAGAGAGACGGAGAGACGGAGAGGAGAGATAGGGAGAGGGAAAGGACATGGAGAGAAATCGGGGGAGAGAGACAAAGATGGGAGAGCATGAGAGATAGAGCAAGGGAGAGGGAGAGGAGAGAGACAGAGAGAGGGACAGAGAGATCGGTAGTACCGGCGAATGACGAAGGCATAGCGACGACTCATCGGCGTATCCAGATCTGGACAGAGATGATTCTCTTGAGTGCTAGTGGAAGAGTTCCTCTTGCTCGAGATCCATGGCGGCGGATTCTTGATTTTTTTTTTTGTTTTTTGACACCTGGAGATTGATGATGAGAGGGCTCTGGGCTGGATATTTTGGAGGGAGGGGATAAATGAATGAATAATCGAGGGCAATGTTGGTTGAATTGGGCGGGCTGGCCCGTGGCCCAATTGGGGCCCGAAAAATTCGAGCTGGAGTCCCGCTCAAATGACCAAGCTGTGTATATTCATTTGACTCGAAATATTTTCGGATCAAACGTGAACATTACCCAAAGCCCACCCACCCATTCACTTACCTGAACCTGCCCACTCACTGTGGGGCCAAGTACAAACTCTCTCCCCCTCTCCCTCTCGACGACGCCGGACGCCCCCCCGGCGAGCTCTCGCACGCCCCTCTCCCTCCCTCCTCTGTCTCTCTCTCTCTGGACGACGACGACGACACCTCTCTCCCATCTCTCCCTCAAGGTAAGAATTAGGTTTCTTTTTTCTTCTTCTTTTACTTCGTTTCTGGAGACCTAGGGTCCGGTGATCTGAAATTTGTTTTGGGTTTTAACTCTCTGATCGTCTGGATCTTGAGATTTGGTACGAATTTACGGTCTGATAACTTTGAGTTGGATGATCTGGGGTTTTATGTTTTGATCCGGGTGTTTTATGAATCATTCACTCACAATTCTGATTATTTGTTGTTTATGACCTTGATTTCGTAGTTGCAGTAAATCTTTTTCGGTAAGAAAGACTTGGTTTTGAAGCAACATGTCTGCAAATATGTTGGAACTGTATTGTGGTTTAAATCTGCATACAAAATTTTGAATGTCTATGACCTCTTTGAAAATTTAGTGTGATTTTCGTTCATGTTCGAGACAAGATCATTTAGGTGATTTAAAGTCTCTCTTTGCTGATTTTGCTGATTTTGCTAATCGATTTGATCATTAATTATTTAGATTCTACTTTTGCTAATGGATCATTTAGGTGATTTAGGTGATTTTCTTTCATGTTCGGGACATGATTATTTAGGTGATTTAATGATTAATCATTTAGATTCTTCAAGTGTAATTCTATTTTTGATGAGAGAGGTTCATAGAGAGAAGCAAAAAGGGTGGAAATGGAAGCGATAGAGCCAGACTTCTCTGGGTTTTATTCTCTTGCCTTTAACTGAGATCTAGATTAATGTACTGAATTGTCCTGTTTTGTGACAGTTGTGTGCCTTTTTCTATCAAAATTTTGCCAGTTTCTATTGTTTTCTCAATATTCATAGATACGGGTTGGTCGCTTCCCATCTCTTTCACCTTTATTTATTACAAAAGCTTTCATTTTCTCAATCAATTTATACTGGAAAAAGTTTTGAAGCTGTTGGAGTGTTTTTTGGGTGCATGTGCTTTAAATTTTGAACAGTCTAAAAACTAAGAACATAGATAATGATTTGGCAATGACCCACACTCCCACACAGCTCAGCAGACAAAAAATTCTTGTATATTTTATTGGGTAAAAATAAAAATAAAATTATGACCTTTTAATATTTTTTTATTGTTTATTTTGATGTGAATCTGGGAGGAGTCGAGCAGTGACTTTGGGCCACAAAAGGATCTGGTGCTTAGTTGGGGTGGAAATGAGCTAATACTTGTCAAATAATTCATTAAATATTTGGTCAATTATTCATTAAATCTGAATCATGATGATCCTAAACAAATACTTTAATGTTTGTGTCATGTTTATGCAGCTGATGTGGTTAATTTTCAATTGTTTGTGTCTGCAGGTGTAGTTGAGATATTTAGCACGCTTGCTCTGGACAAGTTTGAAGGGTGAAATCTACTCTAAGTGCAGCCGTTTCTGAATTGAAGTAAATTTGTTCTCATCTTTGTGTCTTTTACTTTCTTTGAATGGTTTTGCTAACATCATGCTTGTAGAATAGAACCATTGTTGTCGTGTTCTGTTTGACTAATGAATAAGTTAAATCCAAGAATTGATAATGTTATGCTAATGGCTCATGTAATATCACCAGTTAATTGTATTCGTAGGTTTCATCAAATCCCTTTCTCTATGGAAAAAGCTTCTTCCACTAGCACTCAAGCTACACCGTTTTTTTCAAATCCATCTTCAGACAATGAAGCCTTGGATGTTGAAAGAATTGCAAGTAATAGTAGGAATCTGGTGGGTGTGTTAATCAGTTTGGTGGGTGTCAATATCTGCTCCTGCAAACACCCCCAACGCTCCTCATAGGAGTGATCTAACCAACGAAATCAAGGTAAAACACTAAATAGTAAAAACATTCAACATAATTCTGTTGTGAAGATGACAAATGCATCCTAGTATGTCCAAAGTTTAAAGAGATACAGTCTACCTGTTAAAGAAGTTACACTTTTTCAATCTAAATTTATGATAGAAAAGGAGACAAGTATTAACTTATAGGTTATCAAGTCGTATCTAGAAATCTAAATTTATTCTGCTTGAATGGTGTAACAATTCAATGGCTGACCAGGGAGACCTCTCAAGTCTTCTAACACAATGCATGGATCTGTTTTGATTTGTTTGGTGTCTAATTATCTTCTACAAATCAAAACCCGTTAAAAGAAGCCCTTTTACAAAATAATTCCCAAAAATTCTAATATTGTAATCATCTCAATATCAACTATTCATAAATCTATTATTATTACAATGTTACTCAATGATCCCCTTAAAAAAAATTTAATTTTTAAAAGGCTCGTCTTAAGTTCTTTCGTTCAAATGTGTATACAATTCAAGATCTGACATTTGAGACTTCCATTTTTATCCAAATATCAAAATAGAGAGACATAGAATAACGCTATGCATTTTGCTTAAAAAGTGATTTCAAAAAAATCTAACCTCAATCTTTGACAGTAGAAGTAGATGCAACTGAGGATCTATGCCTCTCTTCAATGAAGCAGTTGAAATCGAATCTTATATTTGTGAAAATGGAAGAAAAAAGGACGCCGACATTGTCCCTAGAGAAGGTTGCTGGCGGTCTTCTCCGCCTAAGGCTCTCATCTCTCGCCAGTCTCTGCGGGGATCTTGAAACTCGAGAGATCTCAAAAGAGAGATTGAGGGGGAGAAGAACGACGACACACAAAAAATAAATTATTTTTACCAAGCACCCAAATTTTAAGAATGATATTCATAAATAAAGAGAAGAAATTATTAGCTCATTAGGAAGTAACATTATTAGTCATTATTTACTTCTATTTTTTTCTTTTTTCGCAAATTAGGTTTAAACATTGTATACGAGATTTTTTTTTTTATAAAAAGGAAATTCTTGGAACAAAGTCCGTGGCTCAATCTTGAACATATAAACCTTTAATAACTTGATCAAATTTCTATACCAATAAGCGAAATAGGGCTTTTTCTAAAAAATACATTTCCTAAAAATCTTTTACTTTTAGCAAATTATATTTTCAAACCCGTTTTAAACAGGTTTGATCATTTTCTTTTTGAAACAAATATTCTATTTTGGTTTTTACTAAATAGTTAATGTTTCTTTCTTTGCACATCGTTGCTTTATGTCTTTTTTTTTTATATCTGAATAAAAATGAAAGTCTTAAATGTCAGATCTTGAATTGTATAAACATTTGAACGAAAGACGGGTCTTATAAAAATTAGATTTTGTTATGGGGGTCATTCAGTAACATGATAATAATTATAGACCATGAATAGTTGAAATTGAGATGATTGCAACTTTAGAATTTCTGGGAATTGTTTTGTAAAAGGGCTTCCTTTAACGGGTTTTGATTTGTAGAAGATAATTAGACATCAAATAAATTAAAACAGATTCCTGCATTGTGTTGGAAGACTTGAGAGGTCTCCCTGATCAGGCATTGAATTGTTCCAAGTGGAATAAATTTAGATTTCTAGATACGACTTCATAACCTATAACTTATTACATGTCTCCTTTTCTGTCATAAATTTAGATTGAAAAGGTGTTACTCTTTTAACAGCTTGATTATATCTCTTTAAACTTTGGACAGACTATGATGCATACGTGATCTTCACAACAGGACTATGTTGAATGTTTTTACTCTTTGGTGTTTAACCTTGATTTCGTTTGTTAGATCACTCCTATGAGGAGCTTTGGGGGTGTTTGCAATCTAGAAGATATGGCTATAAATTACCATTATTATGCATTATTCATTAACAGAATGCCATTTTGATGCATCCTTTCCATTGAGTGTTTATTTCATTTTCTGCATGCAAATGGTTTTTTATTTTTATTTGAGTTATGATGCATTGTTTTTCTCTTTCAAAGAAGCACTTAATTGTACCATTTAATTCAAATAGGACTTGCATTAACTTACACCAGCACCTGCACTATTCCAGGTCCAAGATGGCTGTGAAAGGGAACCCAGGTGATAACAAGACTCGAAGCTCTGGATCTATCTTCATTGTCATTGGCTTGTGCTGTTTCTTCTTTTTGCTCGGGGCTTGGCAGAGAAGTGGATTCGGTAAAGGGGACAGCATAGCTCTACAGGTCACTAAGCTAACAGATTGCACTCTCCTCCCTAATCTTAATTTTGAGACACATCACGGTAGAGACAGCATACCTGATGACCTCTTTGGCTCAAACGTCCGGTTCTTCAAGCCGTGTGATGATAGCTATAATGATTATACTCCTTGCCAACATCAAGCTCGCGCAATGACCTTTCCTAGAGAAAACATGATGTATAGAGAGAGGCATTGTCCCCCAGATAATGAAAAGCTGTACTGCCTCATACCTGCCCCTAAAGGTTGGGTTAATCCATTTCCATGGCCAAAGAGCCGTGACTTTGTTCCTTATGCCAATGCCCCCTACAAGAGTTTGACGGTGGAGAAGGCTGTTCAAAATTGGGTTCAATATGAGGGAAATGTATTCAGGTTTCCCGGTGGAGGGACACAATTTCCTCAGGGAGCAGATAAATATATTGAGCAACTGGCGTCTATTATCCCAATTGCTAATGGCACAGTTAGAACCTCATTGGATACTGGCTGTGGGGTATGCTGAATCTTTCTTTTGTAACTGATTTATTATTCATTCCACCTGTCTAGCTATTTACTCATCTTCAGCCGAATTTTATTTGTAGTTACAAAACTTCTCATCTATTCTGTTTTTGTTTAAATTTATTTTTAAACTGGGGGGCTTTTACATCAAGAAACTAGCCCCTTGAATTATTCTGTTATTATCAATTTATGGGTAAATGGATGTTTTTGTAACTCTGTAAACTTGACAACTTATTAATGTATTGCTGTGTATTTAAAAGTAAACTTTTCTTGCCTTTCTTGTGCTTGGTTTCCTGGCATAAAATTTTTTTACAATTTATCTTTACATGTTTTACATGCATTTTAAGAAGTTATAGTTGTAAGGATTTACATATTTCACACATGTATTTTATTTCGGAAGTTCTTTTTTATTCAAATTCATTCAACTTATGAGGTAACTTGTCATTTCTTCTTTGAATTTCTATTTTGATACTTACTCACAAATGCTGAATTTGTGATTGCAATCTTAATAGGATCCAGGGGTTATTACCCTGTTACACACCACAGTCTAACTGCAACTGCTGGTCCAGTTGTAATTAGTGATTACTTTGTTGGCTGACTACTAGAATATTTCCAGGTTGCCAGCTTGGGTGCTTACCTATTGAAAAAGAATGTGATAGCCATGTCATTTGCTCCAAGGGACTCTCATGAGGCACAGGTTCAGTTTGCATTAGAAAGAGGTGTGCCTGCAGTTATTGGAGTTTTCGGGTCCATACAACTTCCATATCCATCAAGAGCATTTGATATGGCTCACTGTTCGAGGTGCTTGATTCCATGGGGATCAAATGGTGGGACAAACATACTTTTCCTTTTTGTTTACCATTTCATGAGTATCTTTCTCATTAAGGGCTACGACTTCAAACTTTCTCATAGTATTGTTCGTTCTCCATTTTCAGAAGGAATGTACATGATGGAGGTTGACCGAGTCTTGAGGCCTGGTGGGTTTTGGGTGCTTTCTGGTCCTCCCATCGGCTGGAAGACCCACTACATGGCATGGGAACGCACCAAGGAGGATCTTGATCAGGAGCAGAGGAAAATCGAAGAAATTGCAGAACTTCTTTGCTGGGAGAAGTTCTCTGAGAAGGGTGATATTGCTGTCTGGAGAAAAAGAATAAATGGTGATTCCTGTCCTGGGAGGCCGGATGAACCCCGTGTCAAAATGTGTGAATCAGCAAATGTTGATGATGTCTGGTAAATTCTTGACTTGAATTACTTCTCCTTAAAATAGACAAGAAAAACATTAAACATGCTTGGCTTATTCTTATTCATGAAGAAGCACTTAAGTTCCATCACTCTAAGACAAGTTGATGAGGACATCTAATGACTTAGTTTGTTTTAGTTGGTCATGTATTTGATTTATTTTATCTTAGTTTGTTTTAGTAGGTTATGTACTTCGGTTATTTTATTTTACTTCGTTTTAGTTGGTTATGTAGTTGGTTTATTTTATCTTTAATTTGTTTTAGTTGGCTAGTATAGTTAGTTTATTTAATCTTATTTTAGTCCCACATTGGTTGTGGTGGGAGTTCTTATGTGATGTAAGCCTATAAAAGGCAAAGACTGCTTTTAAGATCTGAGTTAATAATGAAAAAAGCTTGCTTAAGTTTTGGTGTACCCATTGTGTTTTTGGGTGAGATGCCGTAGGGAGAGAGTCTCAATAATTTTATTGGGTTACAAATTCTAAGTTGAGATTTTTTAGTGTTTGTTCTCAATTATCCCTTTTCTTTTTTGTTCGTCCCCTATCATCTTGATATGAGAGCTAAATTCTTAATTTTCTCCACCAAAATTTTAAGATCACAATTTTTTCATCAAAGATAGTACCAGTTGAAAATCACCAAAATTTGCACGCGGTACTGCTCACCGCATTGTTTATCATTGCCTCGTTTCAGTCTCCAACTCCATCGTCTTCTGTCACCGACATCTTCCAACTTCGCTGTCTCACCACAACCACCACCGTCACCACCTTCATGCGTATCTGATGAACGAATGTTGGCTCCACCACCACGACCACCATAGCCTGATTGAGTGCCAGGGAGATCTGCATTCGAGAGGATCGAGTTTTCCTCAATCCCGGGAAATAATGGGGACATCTAATGGCTTAGTTTGTTTTAGTTGGTCTTGTAGTTGGTTTATTTTATCTTAATTTGTTTTAGTTGGTTATGTAGTTCGGTTATTTTATCATAGTTTGTTTTAGTTGGTTATGTAGTTAGTTTATCTTATCTTTAGTTTGTTTTAGTTGGTGAGTATATTTAGTTTATTTTATCTTATTTTAGTCTCACATTGGTCGTGTTGGGAGTTCTCGCGTGATGTAAGCCTATAAAAGACAAATACTGCTTTGGAGATTCTCAATTGATGATTATGATTAAAAAAAAATTCTTGTTTAAGCTTTTGTGTAGCCAGTGTGCTTTTGGGTGAGATACTCTCCTAGGGAGAGTCAAATTTTCTTGGATTACAAACCTTAGGTTGAGATTTTCTAGTGTCTGTTCCTAACTATCCCCATTTTGTTGTTCATCCCCCATCACAAGTGCATTCTCCCCTTCTATCTTAAGCAACTCATCTACCTAGTGATTTTAGGTTGATATGCTGTAATTTCCATAAAGGAATGTGATTTCATTTGACTTCTTGGCTTATTGTGTGCCTGAACTAACCTGCCTAGTGATTTTGGATGATAGGCAATGTGATTCCCTGTAGGAGTAGTAGAAAAGTGCCTCTTTGTTTGGGCTCTTTCTTGGTCTAGGAAATTTGGAATGAATTGGAGGTTCGCTTCTTGGTTTGAGTGAGCTTAATCTGTGTAGCAAAATACCCAATTAAAGCTGGCCATCAGGGATCATTTTAGTGGCATGGTGGTTCTCTTTCTGTTAGTTGCCTTGGACAAGACTCTGTGACCAAATTCATGTACAACCTGCCCGATTCATTCTGGTGCCTTCATGCTCCTTAGCTGTCCTTATATGATAGAAAAAACAATGACGGCATTGTATTTGTATTTTGGGTAAAACACTCAAACCCCCTAATGTTTGAGCGAAATTAAAAAAAAAAATACCCCCTTATGTTTCATTTTGAGCACTTTCCCGTCTACCGTCAGAAAGCTAACTTCAGTTAAAATTTAATTGTATTTGTGATGAAAACACCCTTCTTTATAATATAAGATGGGTTTAGATTATTCCTCTCCCTCTGCCAACCCATATTCTCCCCTCAATCTCATTGATGGTGGGCCCCTAAATCTCCGTCTCTCTCCATCTCTCTTGAAACCCACCTAAAATTTTCCACTACCTCACTTGAGATTCACTCTTTTCCCACTTTCTCCCCCTCCCTCTCATGTTAATACCTTCATTTTTCCTATCATTCTTAAAGAAGAGGCATCCTTAAATCTGTTCATTTCTATTTGATTTTCTCAAAATTAACCATCTTCCGCTCTAGAAGGGGCGTGTGAAGTTGGAAAAATCAATTTGTTGGTGAATTTTTTAGGAATTTCCTTATTTTTATTTAAATTAGAAATAGAACTTTATTAGCTTGGCAAGTTGAGGCTTTAAATAACTCTGCTTTTGTGAGTGTTCTATATCTTGATTATTTAGTGTAAGAGCTCGATAACATGGTTCTTAAGTTCAGATTTTTTTTTCTTTTTCTGGATTTTGGTTTCTAAATGATATCAGGTATAAGACTTAATCATAGAAGTGTGAGGCTCAAAACAATGTATTTTCAGATTAGCACATATAAGTGGACAAGGACATCTCCTTTTGATGTAAAATGCTCTCTTATTATTTATTTCACAAATATGGGTTTGTAAATGTTGGATTTCATTTTAATATTTTAATTGATCTTATTGATATATGCTCGTTAGTTTTGCATTATGGAAATTGCACCTTTAATATGTTCTAAATACTACATTTGGAAGAAATTGATGATGTTTCAGTTATTTTTGGAGATGTATAATAAAACATCTATTCAATGTTATTGTCCTGCATGGATGTACTAGGCAATAATGAAACACACACCACTTGCATTTGATAAAAAATGAGTAAAGAATGAAAGAAAAAGGAAAATCAAAGAAAATTGAAATAGGTTCAAATATCTAGTTGTATGAAATTAGATAAAAGAGAAATGTTATATGGAAAATGATGGAAGAAAAATGAAATCATATCCTACATGAGAAAAAGAAAATCAAATTTAGATCCTCCACTTGCCAAGCCCATAAAATTTCATTTTTATTCCAACAAAAATAAAGAATGCCCAAATCAATTTCCCTAAACACTAATAAATTGGTTCCCATTTTTTATATCCTTTCTCTAGCAAAAGAATTGTCGATTTTGACAAAATCAAATGAAAAAAGAAACTTTTTTAAGATTTTCTCCTCCTTGAAAGGAGAAATGGAGGAATTGAGATGAGAGGGTAAAGGGGAAAGACGGAAAGAGGTGATGGGGAATGATGATGTTTCGAATCATGAAGAGAACAGTTTCAAGAAAAGGTAGAGGGAGGGGAGGGCCGATTAAGGTTTTTACCATCAACGGAGTAAGGGGAGATGTGTTTGGTTAAGGAAGAAGAGTGCTGATCTAAACTATTATATAGATTATAGAAGGGTATTTTCATCATCAAACAATTGAATTTTAACATAAGTCAGCAAAAGGGGGGAAACTGTTCAAAGTAAATGTTAGGGGGTTCCCTTAATTTCGGTCATAACGTTGAGGGAGTTTTCTTGTTTTACCCGCTTTTGAGGAGAATTTTTCCCCCAGTATGGTTCTTGTCTAGTTTTACTAAACCTACACCCTGATTGTGGGTGTAACATATTAATGGACACACACATGGATGAAAAGATAAGATAAACCTGTATTCGCTAATTTTTCCTTCTTCTCTCTCCCAGTCTCAATCTAGCCAAACCTGATGACCTTTTCTATCTTATGTAAAATCAACATGCATAATATTTTTGGTTTCACATATTGATGGACACACACACACACACACACACACACACACACACACACACACCCACCCACCCCACACACCCCACACACACACACGGTTTCAAATATTGGCCGATTCCCATACATATTGGCAAATTTGTATCGGGTTCTGAGATACCCAATACTATATTAACTCTATAATATCATCCGATATCATGGCCACTATTGCCGATTTGTTCGATACCGATATGATGACATTGATACTGGAAATCATTGGCCAATACCGATAGTGAGATTTTAAACCATGGTATTAATTATAGGATCATTTGATCAATGGATCATATGTGCTCACCATAGCCAGGTGCATCATCTCAACACCAAGATTTCAATGCATGCACTTTACATGTTCTAAATACAATTTGGTATTTACCTACCTTATTCCAGTCCATTGTTTATTTTGTTTCTTGAGTTGAAAATTTCTAGAATGAAAAAATATGCAGCTTATTTGTAATGAAGTCTGAAAATCATTAGAATCTTCATTTTTTTGCCAACTCCTATATATAACCACTAAGTTGTCAATTCATTGTGTTGAACTTGGTAGGCGAGTGACATTTTTATTGGTGGCAAACAAGGAGTGCTTCAGCTAGACTCACTGTTCACAAAAAAAAATTGAACAACTATTGTTTTAGTATTGATGTTTCTTATTATATATAGGGCTATATTTTTTTTTCCTCTTAAATTTCAGATAAATTCCTTTAAGACAATATCTGAGATTTTGATTGCAGCCTACGTGCAATTATGATGGTCTATGCATATGTTGCACGGAACTTGTTCTATTGTTATTTTCCTTTGCAACAATATTTGTGTTTCATCTTGCCCATTGACACTAGGTACAAGAAGATGGAACCATGTGTAACTCCTTATCCTGAGGTTAGCAGTCCTGACGAGGTTGCTGGGGGAGCTCTAAAGACGTTTCCAGAGAGGTTAAACATGGTCCCTCCTAGAATAGTTTCCGGTTCTGTACCTGGGATCTCAGTTGAGTCATATAATGAAGACAACAGCTTGTGGAAGCAGCACATTAAAGCTTACAAAAGCGTCAATAAGTTACTTGACACTGGGCGATATCGGAATATAATGGATATGAATGCGGGATTGGGTAGTTTTGCTGCAGCAATTGAATCTCCTAAATTGTGGGTCATGAACGTTGTGCCTACTATTGCTGAGAAATCCACACTTGGTGTCATATATGAGAGAGGATTGATTGGGATATATCATGATTGGTACGTATGCATCTTGGTTCTTGATATTCAGTTGTTTTTTTTAACTGTTAAAAGTATTTCTGAAACCATTTTTATGCATTAGTTAACTTCTAGTGTTATCTTTACCTTTGAAAGAAGTCTGCATGGAATATAATCTGCTGAAGTCTATGCACTTATTTACTTAATCTTAAAATTTGATCTTTCTTGTAAAAGTTTGTCATTTAGAAATATGATAACTGACAATTCAATGATTTCCATAGAAATTGGTGTTTTGCTTGGATTTTATATGAAAAACTACTGTCTTTATGAAAAAATGTTGCCCAAAAGTATTGTATATCATGATTTAACATACTTCTGTTTCTTGCTTATCTTGGTTCAGGTGTGAAGCTTTCTCCACATACCCGAGAACATATGATCTCATCCACGCTAATGGTGTTTTCAGCTTGTACAGGAATAAGTAAGTCAATACCGGAGCTTATTTTTACCATAAATATATTTAGGCAGAGTTGTTCACAAGAAAGGAATGTTTAATGAATTGGACTGGATGGTTGTGCTTTGCCTTTGTTATACTTAGATTCTATTGGATTGATAAAATGCAAAATGTAATAAAGAATCTAGGAAATTTGATGAAAATGAAGGAGAGAAGATAAAAATTCTATATGCAGTCACACTAATAGTCTTTCTTCCTCCTCCATTGGGTTTGTTGTTCTCCTGAGTCCGTGCTGTATTGCTTTATGGTTCATTAGGTGTTGATTTAGGAAAACAAATAAACATGTTGAAAGTATGATAAAAGTAACAACTATAACTATCAAGCCATTCTTATTATTTGTTCTCAGCGTTGTGAATAATGGCTGTTGTCATAAATGGCTGCATTTGGTTGATAATGGTCAGTCAGAATTTGCACATTCCCTTTGGGGAGCATCTCCAATTTAAATGTATACCTCGTAAGCTATTCCAGTATTATGGGAAAGCTAGTTGGGAGACATGGTTTCGATTGGTGCATTCTTCATGTTGGGACTTGGATTACATATGCGATTAGTTAAAAACATTACATCATAAAATGCTTCTCTTATATAATGGGAGTGTATCAATTGTTGGCATTTGGGTAAAATGTAAATCATATTACAAATTCTTTTTGCATCATAGCACAAGATGGCATGGGCTTTACCAGTCCCTGTTTGAAGTATACATACGACTAATAAAGGGATGGGGGTTATTATTTATGCAGTTCCATTTTGAGACAAACATTGTATTATTGTCTTAGCAGATGCAAGATGGAAGACATTCTTTTAGAAATGGATCGAATCTTGCGGCCGGAAGGTGCAGTTATATTCCGAGACCAGGTTGATGTTCTTGTAAAGGTGAAGAAGATGGCTGCTGGTATGAGATGGAACGTAAAGCTGGCCGATCATGAGGACGGGCCTCATGTTTCGGAGAAAATATTATATGTTGTAAAGCAGTACTGGGTTGGTGGCAGAAACAAGACTGCTGAAGAGTGAAGGAGATTATCATCGAAAACCTGACTGCTTAATGAATTTTGCATACCAGCTGGACTTCAATGTGTCAACTGTGAAATTTTGACCCCATGGCAGCAGGTTGTGCGAGGGAGGCTGGCAGCATGTTCTTTAGTTGGAGTGAGTTATTTTGGTGTTTTTTTGTCCATTGTCGGGGTTCATTTTGTTGTTGGGTTTTAGTAATAATTATCACCCATTTGGTGATATATCTTTTTTCCTCGAGGCAGTGAAGAGTTTGGGCTGTAAAATTCCCACAGCCTGATTGATTTGTTACCGGTGAGATCCTGAAATCAAATAACAACATTCAGATCTCAGATCCACCTTTCATTTAGTTCCACATTTCTTTCAAAATTTTCCCCCTTGAAGTTATTATTATCTATAGATGATTGTCTCCAGTTGTGATGATCTTGATCTGATGTTGGTGATAATTAAATTTTGTCACAGATGATCAATTGTAAAAGGGTTCTCTCTTACTGGAATGTACATGGTTCTTGACAATCTGAGGAACTGTTCAAGTGAATTAATCTATTTTGTTTCTTTATTGAGTCTCTAGTCTCCACGAGTCGTGAATGCATGTGAGTTCCTTGTAAAGTTATTTGGAGAAATGCACTTACTGGGGAAAATTTAACTTTTTCTTTCATATATATGTTCCTTTATACTGTTGCTCTGTACCCATGTAGCTTATAGGGCAACGTATGTGGGAAATCTCTTCGAAACTAGTTGATCTTTCTCTCTGTTAACTATAGTTACTTTGCTGCCAGTATTACTGCTGCTACTGTGCTTGAATTATGATACATAGCAGTGATTTCTGTAAATGCTGGAACCCGTCTTATTCTCTGCAGAATGGGTTGTTTATGAAATCATATATCTATATATGGTATATGAGATAGTCTTGTGTCCTTTCAAAAAGATTTGAGTCCGAATTTTTTTTATTCAAATTCAACCCTCCGACATTCGAATATATATCATACATTATTTTCATAAACAACTGATGTCTATCAATGTACATTCGAATATAAGATTCACTTCATTGAAGTTGATCTACATTATTTCAAGTATCTATAAATAAAAATCAAGTGTTTTGGATACTTTTTGTCCATCCATCAAACGATGCAAAATGGACGGTCGAAAGTAGTGAGTTGGTTAGATTTATATCTTTAGACATACAAGTTCTCGATCAGACTATTTGATTATGATCTAAACATTTAAAAACTTTTACAAACCAATTTTTGTTAGGTTTCAAATGTTCTACACCATTAAACTAATCAGCTCACTATTTAGTCCGTCCATTTTTTCCCGACTTGATATATGGACAAAAAATATTCAGAACAGTTGATTTTTAGTTTATAAATACTTGAAATAATATAAATCAACTTCAACGGAGTAGATCTTGTATTCGAATGTCGGAGCGTTGAATTTGAATGGGAATGATTCAAACTCAAATCCTTTTGGTAGATAGACTTGTGTCTTTCCAAAAGAATTTGAGCCCAAATCCTTCCAACTCAAATACAACCCTTCGATATTCGAATACAAGATCCACTCCGTTGAAGTTGATCAATATTATTTCAAGTATTTATAAACAAAAAATAAAGTATTTTGAATTCTTTTTGCTCATTCATCAAGCGACGCAAAATGAACGGCTAAAAGTAGTGAGTTGGTTAGATCTATGTTTTTAGACATACAAATTCTTGATCCGGCCATTTGATTATGATTTAAACAGTTAATAATCCTTAAAAACTAATTTTTGTTAGGTTTCAAATGTTCTACACCGTTAAACTAACCAACTCGCTATTTAGGTCGTCCGTTTTTTTTTCCTACTTGATGCATGGGAAAAAACTATTCAGAACATTTGATTTTAGTTTATAGATACTTGAAATAATATAAATTAACTTCAACGGAGTGGATCTTGTATTCGAATGTCCGATGTTGATATTTGAATGGAAAAGAGTCGGCCTCAAATTTCTTTTGAAGGGGCACAAGTCTACACACACATATTTCTTTTCACATGACAGCAAACATGAAGTCTCACACACACACACATTTCTCTTCACATGACAGCAAACGTGAAGTATTTATCCTAAATACATGAATACTTTTTCTGCATTCGGGTCTGAAGTCAATCCAAAAGATTTTACTCTCTGTATATTAGTAAAGTAATCCCTTATTGGATATCTGTAAGATCATAATCTTAGGGGATGTGACCCAAAAGCATACTTAAATGAACTTTTCATTACTTGGTTCTTGTAATCTAGATCCCAAACAATATTCATTTGACAAGGATTCAATATTCTGGCATTATGGTTCATTATACTATGCAATAAATTTTGGCAGTGAATCAATATGGATTTCCTTCCTAATTTGACAAGCAAACAATTTATACTACTATAGCGTCGTTGTCGTTGAGAAACTGACTGATCGGTCAGGAGGAAGATGAGGGGTCGAGGAAGAAAAATAAGTGGGGAGCTGAGAGAGGAAGAATGAGGGGGTCGACGCTGCTCTCTCTTTCGGAGGAAGACGGATGGACGAATAAAATTTCTATATGAGTCGTGAGAGAAAACATCCATTTAATTAGTTTTGATAAGTGCAGAATTGAGTATGCTTACCTAGAGCATCAGAGGAGAGAAATTAGTGTCACAGATTGGGAAAAATGCTGCTGCTTATTGCTTTTACGAATTCTTCATGGTATATAGTTTTTCTCTCTCTCTTTCTCCTTCCTTTTATTAAGAAATTCTGATGCCATTTTATATATCATGTACTCTTTTCTTCCTTCAGAATCCAATTTTTTCCCCCAATTTGATGTCCAATTTTGGATTGATCGAGAAAAGTAGTACCATTTTTTCAGAGAAAAAAGAGAGCCATCTTTTCAGGGTGGATTTTCTAAATAGCTTCTGCTTAGGAAAAAAGAGAATCCTGAGGAAAAGACTACTTAGAAATTTCACCTTGGAGTATGGTCATGATCTTGGTTGTTCTTTGTTCTTCTTCAAGTAAAATTTTAAGTTTCTGGCAGATATATTTCATATCCTTAACGAACAAATAGAGCCATCCTCTGAGGGTGGTATTTCTAAGTAACTTATGCTCAGGAAAAAGGAAAATTCTGAGGAAAAGAATATTTGAAAATTTCACCCTAGAGAAATGGTCAATGATATTTGTTCTGTGTTCTTTCATATTCATTTTTTCGTTTGTCAAGTGGATAACTCTTTCTTCGCTGTGACAAGTTTTCCAGCAGAAGTTCTTCCTTTATCAACAAGTAGATTTCTCAAACTCTCATAAATTAAGAGTTATGCTTTACTTTCTTTTGATCTCCCAAGTGTTTGCAAAGTGGTTTTATGACCTTTCCCTCAGAATGGAAAATGTTGGTCTCATAGGTTATCCGTTTTTCGACATAAAAGTGCTGAGGATTGTTAACCATTTAGAGCAAGTTTCTGAAAATATCATCCTTCGATTTATATGATACATTTGTTTCTGTTGTTTATTCTTACATGACAAAATGATCACCATCAACATAATTACTGTGAAAAGATTTCATCTGTCAGAGGAGACAGAGAGCATGCTAGTTTGCTAATATATCTAATAGAGAGAAATACACCATCTCCTTGCTAGTGATCATTGGGGAAAGAGTTTATAATCACCGTTAAACGATTTTACTAGTGATCATTGCAGAAACATGTCGTCACAAGACTCGAAACTCTCAAGAGAATTGTACTCACCGTCCCCATGATTGATGCCTAGAAGAGAGAGGATGATGAAGAAGAAGAGGAGAGCAGTTCAGTTGATTTATAAAGATGCACCCACTAAGCATCGATGCAAGACTTTTGATGAATATTACCTCTGATTTCTCTCAACATATTTTGAATGAACTCAAAAAACAACAACAATGATATCATCACCAAGTGCTGCATACAAGATAACTAAATTTTCATTTAAGGATAAATCATATACACCCCAAACTATAGACTTCAAAAGTAACATTCAAAACCAACATGAGCAAAAATTTCAAATGCAAAGGAAATAATAAAAATAAAAATAAAAATACCAATACATGTTATTTAGATCATCCAAAGCCAGAAAACGTATCCCAGCCTCGGTTATTCTTTTTTTTCACAGCATCCCATCATCGCAGAATCCCATCATGCGGCAGAAGTCATTGGTTTTGAGCTTCACGAGTTTGGAAAGTAGCAGGGGAGCATACTTGTAAACTGTTTGCTTGCACTGTCACATAAAGAGATGAAAGAAGTGAAGAAAACAATCTCTTGTAATTGCGTCAACGAGCTTTCTGTTTAGAGAAACTTACATATTGTTCATCTTCCGCCTCCCCACAGTAGTCAATAAGCGACTCCATCACTCTCATCTGATAAGAAGCTAAAATCGGCGTTACTTGAA
Source organism: Agave tequilana (assembly GCA_038442645.1). Lineage (NCBI taxonomy): Eukaryota > Viridiplantae > Streptophyta > Magnoliopsida > Asparagales > Asparagaceae > Agave > Agave tequilana. The sequence goes on from JAVJIF010003275.1 coordinate 289,569, forward strand.
AAAAATATAATGAACAACAAACTTAGATATAATTTGCAATATCTCTATGTAGTCCACAGTTTGAGTACCCTCATTTTAGGTGTGTTTAGTTGGACAAAGATATCCCTCACCGATCTGCGACACTCTGTACATGTATTCTGCCAAGAAAATAAACTCAGGTATCTAGTTCAAGAGGTGATTAAAAAGATATCCCTCGCCGATCATATTCCATCTACCTCTTCCTCGGTGACTGAAGCAAGGCCATTAATAGCTGAGAACGTAGATTTCAAGAGGCATAGCCCTGTGCTGTTGCAGAGAGTTTCTTCGTTGAAAATTCCATCCGCAAGCAATCTTGTTCGATGAACATATGCATCTGATGTTTCTAAGCACTGCAAAGAAAGAGGAAGCTTGTAATTCCAGTCAAATAAGGAAAGTTGATGCTTTTCTGCATCCAAATTAATTGTTTGATGTCAAACCTTCTACCTTAGCTTTAACATCAGAAGGCAGAATATGGCAAACTTTAGTGGAGACCATGCCCAGACTCTCAAATAGCTTTGGGTCTCTTGAGGTTTCCTCGGCTTTTTTGAAGGCTCCAAGCATGACTCGCAAATGGATTCTGGTGGCAGGTTATCCACAAAGGGAAACTTGTCTCCTGTAGATGAGTTGGTTATATTTATATGCATCAAGAGTGAACTTAGATGTAATTTTCTCAGGCTGAAGCCCTGCTTAGCAAATGAATGCAACCTTATTATATATCCACATTGATTTGAGCCCTGGAAGCAAGACCAAGGCCATTCCTTCAATACTGGTTCTATTGCAAAATTTGATATTACAAGATATTAAAATTTTATCTGTGAGATGTATCAGCAGAAAACAGGAAGAAGAAATCAAAATTTTGATATAATCATGCTCACCTTCATTCATGGGCACTGGCTCATCCTTGTACCTTGCGTCGACGTTCACTAATGAAATGAGTAGTACAAGAAGACATGATAGATTTCCCATCTCCATAAGTAACCTGCAAGAGTCAATGTGATCAAATTTAAAAAGATTCTTCATTTTTAAAGCAGACATCTGGACATTAACATGATTATTTGCGACATATAAACCATCATCGTATTAGGATAAGGAAAATTTGCTTCAGAATGTAGATATACTAAAATTATGATTCTAATCTCTAGGAATTGATTCTTCTAATTTTCCAACTTCGTATTTTCAAATAGAGTAGATGAGAAATACAGATGCTGACGTGGTTGTCAAAATGAAGGGTAAACAATACAAACTAATAAGAGACGTAAGCTAAAGAAGCAACAAAAAGCATTATGATAAGTGTAGTATGTAATTTAAGCTATTGAGGCTAGAGAATGGAAACATACAAAGAACTTGAGAAAAACTCTGCGGAAAAGAAGCAAGGGGATATAACTGGAGACAGTGATGCAGGATCAAAAGGTATTTAAAAATCACTACCAAGAACGTGTGCACTTTCTCATTTTGCTCATTTCTCTCCTTAGTTGTCTTGTTGGTGAAATTGTTAGGACTAATGTGTTGCTTACTCAGAACACAACCAACCTTTCAAATACTGAACTGATACTGTGCTAATGAGCCGACTCCAACAAAAGTGCGGGGAACACGAGTTTCTTGAATATTTTGGTTGCATGCATTGCTAAAAAAACACAGTGATGTGAAATGTGTACATGGGCGAAAGCAAAAGATAAAATAACTCAATTAAACATTTCACTAATAAGAACGATCGTTGGTAGGAAGTTTAAAACAGTTAATATTAGCTATGTTTCTTTAATATGCATGTATTACATCAATTTAAATATCAAAATACTAAATGTTGTTATGATTCATGTAACAGATTCTACTATTAATAAAAAAGTCAAACAACTACAAAGAAGAAGCAGATCACATACTCGCATTTTAAAGTGGATAGTAGATCAAGATCAATAATAAATTAGAGATATACATCCAACTTGTAAATAATTAGCAGTAGATTGGAATTGTATCCTTGAAAACTCTATAAATTATACCTAAACTTATTCTTAATTGTTGTAATTGTGTAGTTCTCTTCTTCACGAACTCAACATTTTAAACGGTGCATGATTTAGACTCCGGCTGAGTGAGTTATGATCCTAGCAAGTCAGCTTACAAGTGGCTGAATTCTGCTAGCGCGAATCTGTTTTCTGTCTGATTTTAATGGTGTGAGAAAGGCCTAGACGGCCTCGACTTCAACGACGAGAAAGAGGAGAATAATGGGCGTCGAGGTCAGATTAACACGTGAGAGCGGGGGGGATTTGGCAGCACATTTAGAGAGAGGAAAGAAACTTATTGTGAAGAAATTGAGAGAGAGAAAGAGAGAATGTAATTATATAACCGATAAATCAATTAGGGCATCTCACCACTAATCGGGGTCTAATAGTGCATCCCACCACTATTAGAAAGAAAATTTATGATTCATAACAAAATCACAAAGAGAAAAATAAATTTTTATTGATTTCATTGTTTGTTCAAAAAAGTGAATATATAGAGTATTTTATATATGCTACAAAATTGTAATCTTCAACTTCTATTTGAATTACATAATCAAATTCTTAAAAGAAATTAACAGCCTAAAAAAGAGAGAGAAATACATGAAAAGGAAATCAAAAATCCTACTACAATTATGATTACTAAAATAAAAAATTAAGAAATAAAAACTAGTAATCCTAATACTATTAGAACTACGGGATCAATGTCAAGTTGGCACATTTTCTTCAATGATAGTAAATACGCTATCTCTTTGTTCCGTTGTCCGCATCATTCTCCCCGTGTTAGAGAGAGCACGACCCCGTCGAGTCAGAAATAGAAGTGAACTCATTTTGCTCCAAAGTGTCGGAATCAATCTGTTGTAGTACACTTTGATCTTTTCACATGTCACCAATTGGTGCTCTTTCGTTCCATCGAACCAAATACTTACGAGTCATGATCATTTCATCATTCAAAATTTTATCGATCTGCTCAATTGTGTTAGATAAAATATTTAAAATTGGTGGAATTGATGGTTTCTCTAAAATAAGCTCATGAGAGGGCTCATCAATAAAAAAGTTGTTGGGGTTAAAATCACAACCTTTGTAATCTATTAGATCTTCAAAATTGAAAATAAAACTGATACCAAAATCTATAATATAAATATTATAATTTAGTTTCTTCAATATATGAAACGGATCAATACTACAAGCATGTAAAACAACATCTCTAACATTAAAAGTTTTAAACAATTTTCTATTGTCAATTCGTATCTTGTAGTGGACGTTGTTTTGAACAGTTTTATCTATGACTTTCTTGTGTAATTTGTAATGTGATTCCACGTGCACATGTGATGCAAGGATGATAATGCAGACACATGGACGACATCGATTTGACAGTCGGTGTGAGATTGAAAGGCGGTAGAGAATTTAGACTTAGTAACTAACATGTGTCATAAGGTTCTCCAAAAGGTAGAGATGAAAATCAATCGGAACTAGACACGATTGTGAAACTCCTGTGATTATGGACTTGAATCACGGTATCTTAAACGGGTGAAAGTGTGGTAATGATTTAATCCATCATTTTTGAATACCTCAAAGAATATTGTATTGGTGCAGTTTTTATTGTTCATAATAACTGGATAGTTCTTATATCCTTTTTGTGACAAGACAGTGTTAACAATGGACAAGTGACTTGAATGTGTTTGACTAATACCATTGCGCGTAAAATCTTTAAGAAAAAATCAACAAGTTCTGTAATCACTGGGGTGATTTCGGGGGAAATCAAGATACTAGGCTCTACGATGTCATCACCTAGTTCTTTATCGACTTGGTCATTGACGAAGTCATTAGCTAATTCTTTATCGAAATCAGAATCTATGTCTGGGTGATATGTAAACTATTAAAAATCAGATTCAATCTCAGACTAGGTGTCACATATCGGTAGTGATTTGCCTTGGAACTCTTTTGGGATATCGCTAAACTCTTTTACTACGGGAGTGAATATCGAAAGAATAGTGCTATCAGGCTTGTCCATAACTTTTCTAACTATGGGAATTACACAAGTGGTACTGTTTTTCGGGTTCTCGTTGTGCGTCTTCAATTTGGTCACTACTCTATTGGTATTCTCTTTCAATTGTTTTGCATCTAAATGGAAGACATTAGCTTCTTGAGTTAGGAAATCAAGTTTAGCCATGATGTCAGGTAGGGTGGGTTGAAAATCCATTGAAGTTGGTATGCAATATGAACCCTAAATGCAACATGAAAAGCAAAGCAAACAAATTAATTTTATTTTAGCTTTTAAATTTTGAAATTTTTTTTGTTTGATTTTCAAAATTTTGCTTTCTAGCCAATTGGTCAGGTCGGCCCAACTCAGGTGACAAATTTTTCGCACTTGGTGTTTCTTAATTACAGAATCATGTTGAGTACCCTTCCTTGGTTAGACACCAATCGTACGAAATTTCAGAGAAAGACTTATCTTTCAAGGTTTCCTAATTTATACTAATTTTTTTGAGATTTTGAATAAAATTCAACTAGATACAAGAAAGCAAATAAACGTGACTAATATGTAAATTCTATATAATTGTGCTCTGATATCAAACTAATGTGAAACGTGTATGGGAGCGGAAGCAAAAGATAAAATAACTCAATTAAACATTTTAGCAACAAGAACGATCGCTGGTAGGAAAACTTAAAACAGCTAATATTAGCTATATTTCTTTAACTTACATGTATTAGAACAATTTAAATATCAAAGTACTAATTTAACGTTATGATGCATGTAAAGATTCTATTATCAATAAAGAAGTCAAGCAAGTACAAAGGAGAAACAGACCACGCACTCGCATTTTAAAATGGACAGTAGATCAAGATCAATAATAGATTAAAGTTTTATATCTAACTTGTAAATAATTAGTAGTAGATTAGAGTTATACCTTTGAAAACTCTGTAATTATATCTAAACTTGTTCCTAATTGTTGTAGTTGTGTAGTACTCTTCTTCGCGAACTCAACCTTTAAACGGTGCTTGATTTGGACTCCGCTTAAGTGAGTTATGATCCGAATAAGTGAGCTTGCCAGTGGCTTAATCCTGCTTGCACGAATCTATTTTATGCCTGATTTTGATGATGTGAAAAAGGTCTTGATGATCTCGACTTCAAAAGTGAAGAAGAGGGGCACAATGAGTGTCGAGGTCGGCTGAAGACGTGGAAAGAGGAATTTGGCAGCTTTTAGAGAGAGAAGAAATTTGTTGTGGAGATATTAAGAGAGAGAAAATAGAATTATAGTAACCGATAAACTAATTAAGGCATCTCACCACTAATCGGGGGTCTAATAAGGCATCCCACCACTATTAGAAAGAAAATTCATAATCCAGGACAAACTCACATAGAGAATAGCAAATTTTCATTGATTTCATTAATTGTTCAAAAAAGTAAATATATGAGGACTTTTATATAAGCTACAAAAATGTACCCTCCTACTTCTATTTAGATTACATAACAAATTCCTAAAAGAAATCAAAAGTCCAAAAAAAAAGAAAAAACACATGAAAAAAACCCACATGAAAAAAAACCAAAAAAATCTACTATAATTCTGATTAATAAAAATAAAAGATTAAGAAATAGAAACTAATAATCCTAGTACTATTAGAACTACTGGATTCATGTCGAGTTGGCGGGTATTTTTCAACAATTGTAGATATGCCATGCCTTTATTTCGTCCGCATCACACAGTATATACTGATAAGAGTTTCTAATCAAAAGGATCAGCTCACATGGTGTACCTTCTAATCAATTTGTAACTTACGGAGAGTACTGAGCGCAGCAAGTTCCCAGAAGGTGAGTATGAACGGGCCAAGATACAGAGAGCCAAGTCTATTAGATTTCACATGGAATTCTTCCTACTTTGCATTGGGATATTTTTTTCGAAACAAATGAAAAACATGGTCCCAGGTCTCGGTGCTTTTATGTGAAGCCTGTTGAAAAAGAAAAGCAATTTCAAGTGAAATGGATTGTTGCTTCCAAGGGTTAGATAATCTACTCAGGTTGAGCTTCTAGTTTTTACAGTGATAGATATAAACTTTTGAAGCCAACCATTTGACATCTTGAGCAATTCTCAAAGAAACCCAGAGGAAAGCTCCAATACTACTTTCTACCAAGCTAATCAACATAATCAAATTAAGCTTCTAATACCAACAGAACTGTGTTATCAACTTGCAAAGTCTTCACCTTGACTTCTATTTGGCATTTCATCGAACACCTTTTGGGTTTCCACGAGTTTGCTGAAAGAACTTCAGGACTAATCGACCACAGATGAAAGCCTACCCTTATTTTCTCCTTCCTCATCAAACCTAACCCTAGACCCTTTTCTCCCTTTCTCTCAATTAAAATTAAGGAAGCCCCAATTTTTGTTAGCCCGAAGCTCATTTCTCCTGGTTGAAAAAGGAAAATAACCTAACTTTGTTTTTGCTCATTCTCCGGTCTCTGATCGAAGGCCTCTAAATAATCAAACAAACTTGTTTTTTCTCCTTTCTTCTTAATTTTATGGATTGTGAAAATTTTAACTTGAGAGAAATTATTTCTGATGGTTTACTATGTCAAATAGAGTACCAAATCCTTCTGGTAGATTATGAATTTTTTTCCTTTTTTGGTGATTTAAGATTGGGAAAAAAATGTGATTTTTGTGGTTTAAGTTATTGTATATAGATTTTATCATATATACAGGATGTTGTTAATGTTGTAAACTTGGAATGGTAACAAAATTACTTTTTGCATGCTGAAATTTATTTTCTTGACTTATTTACATGTTAGTGCTAATGTGCAAATTATACCAAGTTCCTTTTAGTGTGCTTAAAGTTACCTTATGATGCTTTTATAATACACAAGAAATTGGGGGTACAGAGTAGATGAATATATCCATCAGCAAGGGTCTGTTTGGTAAGAAAACTGATTCAGAGAAAACTCACTACAATCAGGTCTCTGTTGGAAAAATATGTGCCTGACAACAATCAATTTTTCAAAACACTAGTAGCTCGAGAGAAAAACTAACACAATTTTTCTTGAATTTTTTTCCAGCCAAACAAACAGCTCACATTGAAAAAGCCCGTGAGGCCCACATAATTCAGAGAAAAAACTCACTTTTTGAACTATTTTTTACCAAACAAACTGACCCTAAATGTAGTATTCTCAAGCCGTATGCCTTAAACAAAATGAACATGGTACAATTTTTTTTTTTCTTTCTCTAACAATTTCTATTAGCTTTGGATACGTATTCAAAACAATCTTGAAGATCCAGTTGTAGAGGGGAATCTTTCATGCATTCTTCAAGTCCAGATGCCTTCTCCTTTAGTGTAGAAAGCTTAGACTAATAGTTCACCTTCATTGTTGCCATCTTCAACAGCCTCATCAAAGTCCTTGGCTATGTCTCCGATATTCACCCTTCATGTCATTTTTCCATATGTCGAGTAGGGTGAAGATGTCAGTGATAGAATGAATCTCTCCATTGATATTGTCAATAAGCTTATGTACATCTGAGGATGAGGAGGGCTTCCTGTATCTTTCAGTGAAAAATCTGACTGCTTCCAGCTGCATCAGCACTGGATGGAACACCTCCATGGTCTTTTGTTCTGATATTCTGAAATTTTTAACAAGCGAACACAACACAAATATCTGTTCTTATTATCTTTCTTTAGCAAGAGGTAAACGTTTGTCATATGACACAGTATGTAGCGCTATTATCTAAAATGATGAGGAGATCAATAGCGATGTCAACCATATGATCCATGCCAGCTGGTTGAAACGAAGGAGTGTAACAAGAGTTATATGCGATCGTAACATTCCGTTATGACTGAAGGGAAAGCTTTATCGGATTGTTATTAAGCTAGTTTTATTATATGGCATAGAATGTTGTGCTATAAAGAGATATCATGCTCAGAAGATAAGTGTAGCGGAGATGCGCATGCTTCGTTGGATGTGTGGTAACACGAGAAGAGATAAGGTGAGAAATGAGAATATTCGTATTAAGATAGGCGTAAGCCTTATAGAAGAGAAGATGAGAGAAAACAGCTTACGATGGTTTTGTCTCGTGCAACGTAGACTTACAGATGCGCCCGTCTGACGAGTAAAATTAGAACAAGTTAAAAGAGCACAGGAGAGACCCAAAAAAACATGAATAGAGGTGATATGACAAGATATAGAGGCTAAAGGTCTTAATGAATGCATATTGCTCGATAGGAATGAATGGAGAAAGTTGATCCATGTGTCCGATCCGGCGTAATTATCTTTTAGCTCATGCAGCCTACCTCAAATACTTGGGACAAATGACTTTGTTCTTCTTCTTGTTGTTGTTGTAGCAAGAGGGAAACATTCGAGCTTGTGAAAAACAGTAAATACTTTTGGGAGAAAAAAGCAATAAGAAGCTAGTAATTAAATGGGGGAAGAAAAAAACTCAATGCAGTCAGTAATCATAATATCTAGTGAATGAGCGCATGCACTGATGGCAAGTTTAGATCTGACCCTGACCGTCAGCTGCAAGATTACATAAATTAGTAAGTTCACTTGAAAGCAAGACAAGAAATGTTCATGAATGCAGTACGATTAATAAAAACCCTTGAAGTTGGTTTGGCTTTGCTAGAACGTTTTATGAAATTTGATAGACTCCTACTTGGATAATTTCAGTTGATGCTTATGAAATTACAGAAAAATTTTTATTGATTAAAAAAATTTCAAATAGAAAAAGAATTCCAAACTCACGTGCACTTGGTGCACATGTACTCTACTAGTTGTTGGAAAATAAGCCATCATGCAGCATGCTCTATTTTATAATGGAACAAATAAGTTTAGTTTCACAAAAAAAAAAAAAAAAAAAAAAAAAAGAAAGAACTAAGTAAACAGAAAACTGAAACAAACAAGATACCCAAAGTCATGAAATTATTGTAGTTTAAAAGGAAGAAGAAGAAGAACTGAGAAAGCTAAACATAATCTAGGGTGAAATTTCTAAATAATCTTTTTCACAAAAACATATTTATTTTTTGGAAAAAGTTATTTAAAAAGTTTACCCAAAATTGGTGGCTAGCTATCAGTTTCTCCGACAACCTTTTCTCAATCTTTCAATCCCAACTTACGCTGCAGAAAGTAGAGTGAAGAGAGAAGCAGAAAGGATTAAAAAAATAATAATCCCCCCCCAAAACCAAAGAATCAAGCATGCAGAGAAAATGATTATGATTAACTAAGAAGACATCAAAGCTGCTTGATACGAAGACAGGGAAGAGGATGAAAACATGGTTTGCAAAACGAATTACTCTCCAGAACTTGAAAAAGAAGAACACAAAAAATAACGAAATGAGATACAAAAATTCAGATATCGGTAGCCTTGCCCTCAAAGATGAAACAGAGGCTGCTTACATGTAATATCCCCTATTTAATAGTACTAAATCAAGGTAATTAATAATAATAAAATAATAGGTAGAATCAAGTAAATTTTTTTAAATAATAATATGGTATTATTAAATAGGGGATATTACATTACATCTTATTCTCCCTCGTTTAAGTTAGATTGATGGGATAGGTGAGCAGTCCTTCAGGGCGATCATTTGTTAATAAATTAGGAAGGAAGGAACCATTAAGATTTGCTGCAAAGATATCATTTCCTAAGTGCATCATCCTCAATATTCTTTTTTGCATTAATATGCAATGAACATAATTCCAAAACAATGAATTCTTATCAAATAGAGATTATTGGATTTTGGTTACATGAACTAAATCATCAGATGATGGAAACCAGGTCACCGATGTGCATGTATTTCTCAGTTCTCATCCCCAAGGATTATGAATTTTACCATGTTCATGTATCTTAATGCATATAAGTTAAGGCTATTTTTAGCATTTCAAAATGAATTAATATTCAAATGGAGATTATCAGATTTGGTTACATGAACTAGATCAACAGATGATGAAGACCAGATCACCTGTGTGTATGTATGTCACTAAGAATCAAATATGGATATTGAGTTGGTGAAAGAAAATACAAATACAGCAGCATCTATTCCTCAAAAGAAGTAATAGCAATGTCACTTGTGTGCATGTCCTCCATAAGACTCTGTTGCCAGTTTCTTGAAGAAGCTAGAATGCCACACTTCAGCTAATTCAGTTCATTATTCCAGAGTATACAATTTGCAGCAATATCACCCAATGTTTGGTTATCTGCTCCCAGCATAACAGAGTGCAGCCATGGTGTTAACGATTTATACGCAACAGAACACACAGACCACACATTAAGGATACAATCGTGCTGCAGCTAAAACAAGAGGGAGGGAGGAAGAGGAAATCAAATCTACTAAAAGGAAATATATACTTTTATGTATGAGCCTGCAAAATCATTTCTGTTACAAGAAATAACACAAACATTTCTATTGTGCAAGTCTTACAAAAATCAATTGTGATACAAGAATATGGTTCAGAAATCTGTTTTTCTTGCCGCATCTTCATATAAACAATTCTTCTTTTACTACACAGGTGCACCTGCAGGTGGTATTCAGGATTGTGGCCAGAGAGAGAAACCCCTGGACAGAACAAAATTTTGATGCATGTGGAAGCAGTGCAGCAATCTGAACGATTCATTCTGCTTCTAGTTTGACGGGGATTCTTGTTAAATCCAATACCATGCCACCCCCATACAAATAGTGTTGTATCCTGTGTGCTATCTCATCAATGCCAAGTAGTTGTTCAATCTCGTCTTCCACATATACAAGAGCAATTGGCATCCTTCAAACCTCTCCCAACAAGTCGTTTGTCACGGTTGATCATCAGTTTTACAAGGGGAACCTTTGAAGAAACTTGACGCCATATCTCATTTACTGTCCCGTTTGGATCATCATATTCAAAATATCTTTTCACCTGTAAATATACTCAAGTTAAGCCTAATACCTCCTAAACTAAAAGCATATCTGCATTCATTTGGTTGTGGTCCTTTTTCCACCATTTTACTGAGTTCAAGGTAATGGATAATACAATTGGGGATCAAAAGAATTTCCAAACAAAAGCTCTAAATGGGCAGATTCTTAGCCAAGTTGTTAATGACCACGGTAAGCAGGCAGAGAATTTAGTTCGAAGCTGAGAAACATATTATATTATTTAGGTTTTGGGCAATATCAAGTACTAACCAGAGACAAAGAAGCTGAAAGAAATCATCGTTTTCAATTCATACAGGTTTTTAAGACAAACCAAGAAACACGATACTCCTGAAAAATTAGAGGCGGCTGAGTGCTTGAAGCTGCAGTCTAAATATTCATCTCTACTCAAGTCATATTCTGTTTTACAATTTCGTTGTAATATAAAAATATCACACTAGCAGTGCATCTCATAAACCTAAAACTTCAAACCAAGTTCATCAGAGCTGCAACAGTTACCATCCAATTGTCGTTTACTAGAGTTTTTGAATTTCTCATTCCTGCTACTCTGTCTAGTTCTAAACAGAGCCTTTCAAGCATGGAGGAGCAGAGATTATTAGGCTGCAAGCCCAGGTACCTCAGGAATATGAAGGATAATACTATCTCCAACCCTTTAAATAGGTATTTTTCAACACCACAATGTGAAGGATTATGCCATATTAAACCCCTTTTTTAAGCAGTGAAAAGGAGCCAGGGACGGCCTTGCCTTGCTGTCTTCCTTTAACCTCCTAAAAACAATTTGTATCCATCTTCATTACCACAGTTATGCTGGAATGGCCTCCTTCGCTACAAATCTTAATAGCCTTCACTCAATCATCATCGTCACTATCATCTAAGCCTTTTATCATAAAAAAATGGCCAGCTATAGAGCACAACTACAAAAGGCATTAAGGATAATCTGAGAATTATACAAAATATTATTACTGGCAGTCAACTGTTGGTCCAAGGTTACAATCACCCGGTTTTAGAGTTTTGATGATCACAAAACATATATAGTTATTTGTACTAATCAAGTATAAGTGTTTAAGATTATTTCAGGGTTCTAAGGATTCAAGAAGTTTCTTCCCTTAAAGGAAGGTGGTGTTGACTCACGATGACTCCAATAAGGGATCAAGAATTCAAGTAATTCAACGATGCAAATGGAAAAGCTCGATTGAAGATCTTGTAGTCACCTAAACCCTTGTAAGATTTTAGTATGTTAAAGAGTAAGGATATGATAGAAGTGCTCAAGAAGTTACACACACAAAATGCACTTTTCAAAACTACAAGTTTTTGGGTATTGTTGATTTTTGTTGCATGTTTGATATTAATACATGTTTCATAATTTTTCAATTTGTTAAATCAAGTTTAGAACATGTATTTTATCTCCTATACTATGCTACATAATCCTCAAACCAATTCAAAATATTTTTAAAATATTTCTAAGTTCAAAAATCTGTTTTAAATACATTTCAGGCCATAACGGTCGACCGGCCGGTCGACCGTAGCTGTTTCAGGCCAAAACGGTCGACCGGCCGGTCGACCGGGCCTTTTGGCCGTGGGCGTGCACGTCTGCCGGGTCGGTCGACCGTCAACCCCTGCGGTCGACCGATTGGTCGACCGACTGCATGGGCTTTACTCTCTGTTTGTGCCGGTCGACGGGGCCAGTTCAAAATTTTCTTTTAAAATGACCTGCGGTCGACCGGGCGGTCGACCGGAACCAACGGCTATATTCTTAGTGACGTGGCGGTCGACCGGCAGACGTCCAGACTGGCACAACGACTCTATTTTGAATCTGTTTTGTTTTTTTATGGGATCTAACGGCTATTTTTTGTTTCCAAGTGGTTAAACTCTCCCTTAATGACCTAGTACCACCTATGAATGGTATTTATCCTTTGCCTATAAATAAAGGTCATGAGTCTTTGATTTTTTACAAGAAAAACATCCAAGTTTCAAGTGTTTTCAAGAGAGAAGTATTTATAGCTTTCATTTTCAAAGTTCTTTCTATTGCAAAATTTTTCAGTTGATTTTCAAGTCTTCTAAACCTTTACTACTGAAATTTTTCTCACTTTACTTCTTGAGCCTTTATAAGTTGTAAGAGAGTGTTCGTGGTCTTCCTAGATCACCAAGTGATTTGTATTCCATTGAGTTGTGGTTCCTCTTGTGTGAAGGATAGTATTGTTGGAGTTAGGTACTCCGGTCTTGAGTAGACCAATTGTAATCCCTTGAGTGTAAGGTTCCTGTGTGGAAGTTCCCTTTGTGGATAGAGTGAAAATCCTTCATGGTGGTGAAGGCGGGGACGTAGAGCAGTAGCTCGAACCTCGAAACAAATTCTCTTGTGTTTGCGATTGATTTCTTCTTACTCTTTATTGCTTTACATTCTTATACTTGTGATATTATTTGTCTTGTTTTCAATATTACATTCATTTGATCTTCTTGCATTTTCACTTTATACTTATATCAACAAGGAAATAATTAAGCGCTTCAACTTATCATCTAGAGGAATCAAATAGGAGAAGTTCTAGAACCTTTTATAGGGAATTCGGCTTCAATTTCTTATTTTGAGTGACCACTTGCATCATACATCTTAACTAGTTTTTAAAAGTGCATTTGATTAGCATAACACCTATTCACCCCCCTCTAGGTATTTTTCAATTAGTATCAGAGCTTTGGTCTCTAGTTTCTTGGCTTAACAACCTCAGAGAGATCCTTAATTGCTAATCATCTTTTCATATTTCATCCTCATACACATTAGTAAAGATGGCCGAAGGTATTAGACCTCACTCAAGTTTGATGGCGTTAACTTTCCCATATGGAAGGTTAAGATGACCGTGTTTTGCAATCCTTAGGGAGCCGGGTTGCAAAAGCGGCGACTAAACTTTTTAGCGCACCCCTTGGCGATGAGGACACTTGCTCCAATATTCCTACGAAAGAGTTTAACGCAAATGCTAGGGCACACTATGCCATGCTTCAAGCTCTTAACGATGATGACATTGCTAGAGTCATACACTGCAAATCTGCATATGAGATTTGGACTCACCTTTTACTCACTCAGGAAGGAACATCACAAGTAAAGAGGGCTAAAATTGACCTCTTACGTTCCCAATATGAAAACTTTACCATGCAAGAAAATGAGTCCATTGATATGGTTACAAAATTTACAAAAATAACAAACAGTCTTGCTTCCTTACGTAACGACATTGACAACGATCAAAAGGTGAGGAAGATCATTCGTGCACTCCCACCATCTTGGGAAGCCAAAGCTATAACCTTAAAGGAGCTCAACGACAAGGGGAAATGAGCTCATTGATATTATAAGCAATCTTAAGACCCATGAGATAGAAAGAAAGGCTAGAGAAGAGATGACCCCTCTAAAAAAGAAACAATCGCTTTCAAAAGCTCTTCCTCCTTCTCTGACGAAGATGATGAAGATCTCTCTCTTCTTGTGAAGAATGTTCGGAGAATGTACAACAAACCAAAATTTCAAAATAGAAGATGGCAAGGAAAGGAAGAAAAGAAGATCATTTGTTTCAATTGCCGGAAGGCGGGCACATCGTTGCGGAATGTCTGAAAAATAAAAGCAAACCCTCCACCTCCAAGAAGGCATACAAGAAGAAGGCTTTAAAGGCTACTTGGGATTCGGAGAGTGAATCTGATAAAGAAGTTGACACGACCCACATATGTTTCATGGCAAATGATAACACAAATAAGGTAATCCCCGAATCATCTATTGAAGATTGTGAATTATCCATGGATGAATTAGGAGAAGCTTTTGAAGAATTATCTCATAAATATGATTTTCTTAAAAAGAAATATTTAAAAATGAAAAAGGAAAATGAAACTCTTAACCACAAATTTTCATACTCACAAAAGAAAAGGATGTTCTGTTTTCAACTCTCACTTCTACTCAAAAAGATTTTGATGCTTATAAGATTTCTTATAAAGCCAAATTTTCACAAATAGATAAAGATAGGATTCCTATCCTAAAGAATAAAATTAACTCTTTAAGAGAAGTTTCAAAGAAATGTGAATTTGACAAATCTAAATTGGAGGCTATGTTTCCTAAGAAACATATCTCAAAGAAACAAACTCATGCTACACACACCCATGCTCACAAGTCACAACATTTGCACTCACATCATGCTAAACACACAACACAAGCCAAACATGTTCACACTCCACACACTCATCATGCATTCACATATGGTAAAATTTATGCATGCACTTATTGTGGCCGAAAGGGTCACTTGGTTAAATTTTATTTTGATAGAATAAATACCTCAAATAATCATGTTTGGGTTCGTAATGCTAACATTAAAGGACCCAAGAAAATTTGGGTACCAAAGTCAACAATTATGTTACATGATGTAGGTACACTCCAAAGCTCAAGGACGTAGGGAGCGGTGGTATCTTGATAGTGGTTGCTTAAAACACATGACATGGAATATCAAAAATTTTGCAACTCTATCAAGATACCATCAAGGTGGCACCGTCACCTTCGGAGATGACTCCAAAGGAAAGATTGTTGGTATAGGTAACATTAAACTTGATTCATCTCCTATGATTGAGAATGTTGCTTTAGTTGATGGCCTCAAGCATAATCTCTTGAGTGTTAGTCAATTTTGTGATTAACATTTTAATGTGATTTTTGATGACTTAGCTTGTAATGTATTTGATAGACAAACTAATGCATGTATACTTTCCGAATTTCGTGAAAACAATGTATACATGATTGATATGTCTAATATGCAATGCAATGCACATGTTTGAATGCCTTCAATGATGACTCTTGGTTGTGGCATAGGAGACTAGGACATATTTCTTTTGATCTATTTAGAATAAACAACAATGAAGCGGTGAAAGGTATTCCTTATTTGAAATTTGAAAAGGACCACATTTGCGATGCGTGCCAACTTGAGAAACAAATCAAGTCCTCTTTCAAATCCATCAAGGATGTCATGACATCATGACCCTTGGAATTAATTCATATAAATTTGTTTGGTCCTACTAAAACCAAAAGTCTAAGTGGGAATCATTTTGCTTTTGTATTGGTTGATGATTTTTCTCGTTTTACTTAGGTTTTCTTTTTAGAACATAAAAATCATGCCTTTCCACATTTTCAAATGTTTAGGAAAAGATTTGAAAAAGAAAAAAATTCTTCAATTTTACGAATAAAGAGTGATAAAGGTGGTGAATTCAATAGCCAATCCTTTATCACTTTCTGCGAAGAATATGGAATTAAACATGAATTATCTTGTTCTAGAACTCCACAACAAAATGGAGTAGTTGAGAGGAAAAATCGAACACTACAAGAAATGGCTAGGAATATGATAAATGAATACGGTCTCCCTCAATAACTATAGCCGAGGCCGTAAACACATCTTGTTACATATCAAATCGGGTTTTCTTTTGCAAAAACAATTCTATAACTTCTTTCGAAATTTACTATTCAAGAAAACCAAATATTTCTTATTTTAAAGTTTTTGGTTGTAAATGTTTTGTTTTAAATGCTAAAGATAACTTAGGTAAGATGCAAAATCTTATGAAGCTATTTTTGTTGGTTACTCTAACACTGATAAAGCCTATAAGACTCTTCAATAAATCTACAATGACTATTGAAGAATCTATATATGTAAAGTTTGAGGAATCTAATGTTTTTATTGAGAATGTTATAAAATAGATTCCTTAAGTGAAGAAATAGAGAGGATAACCTTGAAGGACTCACCTATACAAGAAGACAAGCCAAAGATTGATGTGCAAAGTGAAGTTCAAGAAATTGAAGTGGAGCCACCACAATCACTTCCAAAGGATTGGAGATTCACTCCGCATCATCCCAAGGAGCTCATTATAGGTGATGTATCGAAGGGAGTAACTACTCGTTCCAAGCTCCATGATCTTTATGGCCATTATGCTTTTATTTCTCATTTTGAACCAAAGAACATCCTCGAAGCCGAGGGCGACTCATATTGGTTGCTTGCCATGTAAGAGCTCAATCAATTTGAGCCCAACTAAGTTTGACATCTTATCCCTAGACCCCATAATAGACCAACAATTAGCACTAAATAGATTTTTAGGAACAAGTTGGATGAGTCGGACAATGTTGTTAGGAATAAAGATAAGTTAGTGGCCCAAGATTACACCCAAATCAAAGGTATCGATTTTGAGGAAACCTTTGCACCCGTAGCACGGCTTGAAGCATAAGGATAACACTTGCTTTTGCTTCCTACAAAGATTTCAAACTTTTTCAAATAGATGTCAAGAGTGCATTTTTAAATGGGTTTATTAAAGAGGAGGTGTATGTTGAACAACCCTCCGGGTTTGTTGATCCTACATATCCGGATTTTGTTTTCAAACTAGACAAAACTTTATATGGTTTAAAACAAACTCTTAGAGCTTGGTATGAAAGACTTTCATCATTTCTTATTTTTAATGATTTTGCTAAAGGAATAATAGATACCACTTTGTTTACTAAACATATTAAAAATGATATTCTTATTGTTTAAATATATGTTGATGATATTATATTTGAATCTACTAATGAAAAACTTGAAAAGATTTTGAATCATGTATAAAGGAGAAATTTGAGATGTCTATGATGGGCGAACTTAACTACTTCCTTGGACTCCAAATCAAGCAAAGGAGTGATGGGATTTTTATAAATCAAGCCAAGTACACGAAGGAACTCATCAAGAAATTTAAGCTTGAAGGGGCTAAAACAAGCAAAACTCTCATGGCTACCACAACAAAACTTGACAAGGATGAATAAGGTATAAATGTAGACATTAAACTCTATCGTAGCATGATTGGTAGTTCATTATATTTAACGGCTAATAGGCCGGATATTATGTTTAGTGTTTGTCTATGCGCTAGATTTCAATCGTGTCCTAAAGAGTCCCATTTGATTGCGGTAAAACGCATTATTAGATATCTTAAGGGCACCATTGGAATGGGTTTGTGGTATCCGAAGACCGGACAATTTTCATGACGAGTTTTTCGGATGCTGACTATGCGGGTTGTAGAGTGGATAGGAACAATACTAGTGGAACTTGTCAGTTTCTAAGAAATTGCCTTGTTTCATAGTCTTCCAAGAAGCAAAATTCTGTAGCCCTCTTAACTGCCGAGGCAAAGTATGTTGCGACCGGGGCTTGTTGTGCACAAGTCCTTTGGATGAAACATACTCTCCTTGACTATGATTTGCAATATGATCATATTAAGATATTTTATGATAATACTAGTACTATTCATATGACTAAAAATGCAAATCAACATAGTAAGACTAACCACATTGACATTCGATATCACTTTCTTAGAGATCATTATGAGAAAGGTGATATTGAAATTGATTATGTTTTCACTGATTTTCAACTTACGGATATTTTTACTAAACCACTAGATTATAATAGATTTTCATTTATTGTGGTGAATTAAATGTTTGTATTATGGATTCATGAGAATTTTGCAAATACTCTTCAAAAATGTTTTGTTGACTTGACCCTTTTTGATGCGTGACTAAAAGGGGGAGAAATATTTTTGAGTTATTATTTCTTTTTCATGCATACTTTTCAATTCATTTTTGTTATTATTTGTAAAGTTCATTTTATTTGTAAAGAACATATTCTTTTCTTATACTTGATAGATAGGATGATTTGAGGGGGAGCTTTTTCAAACTCCTTTCAAAAATTTTTAAATAACTCATGTTTTGTCATCATCAAAAATGGGGAGATTGTTGGCCCAATGTTACAATCACCCGATTTTAGAGCTTTGATGATCACAAAACATATATAGTTATTTGTACTAATCAAGTTTAAGTGTTTAAGATTATTTCAGGATTCTAAAGATTCAAGAAGTTTCTCCCTTAAAGGAAGGTGATGTTAACTCAAGATGACTCAAATAAGGGATCAAGAATTCAAGTAACTCAACAATGCAAATGGAAAAGCCCGATTGAAGATCTTGTAGTTACCTAGACCCTTATAAGATTTTAGTATGTTAAAGAGTAAGGATATGATAGAAGTGCTCAAGAAGTTACACACACAAAAATACACTTTTCAAAAATACAAGTTTTTGGGTAGTATTGGTTTTTGTTGCATGTTTGATATTAATACATGTTTCATAATTTTTCAATTTTTTATATCAATTTTAGAACATGTATTTTATCTCCTTACTATGCTACATAACCTTCAAACCAATTCAAAATATTTTAAAAACATTTCTAAGTTTAAAATTTTGTTTTAAATACATTTCAGGCCATAACGGTCGACCGGCCGGTCAACCGTAGCTATTTCAAGCCAAAACGGTCGACCGGCCGGTCGACCGGGCCTTTTGGCCGTGGGCGTGCACGTCTGTGCACGTTTGCAGGTCAACCGGGTCGGTCGATCGTCAGCCCCTGCGGTCGACCGATCGGTCGACAAATTGCATGGGCCTCACTCTCTGTTTGTGTGGTCGGCCGCCCGGTCGATCGGCAATTCAAAATTTTCTTTTAAAATGACCTGCGGTCGACCGAACGGTTGATCAGAGCCAACGCTATATTCTTAGTGAAGTGTCGGTTGACTAGCCGGTCGGTCGGCAGACGTCCAGACTGGCACGACAACTCTATTTTGTATCTATTTTGTTTTTATAGGTTCCAACGGATTTTTTTTTCCAAGTGGTTAAACTCTCCCCTAATGACCTAGTATCACCTATGAATGGTATTTATCCTTTGCCTATAAATAGAGGTCATGGGTCTAAGATTTTTTACAGGAAAAACATCCAAGTTTCAAGTGTTTTCAAGAGAGAAGTGTTTATATCTTTCCATTTTCAAAGTTCTTTCTATTACAAAATTTTTCAGTTGGTTTTCAAGTCTTCTAAATTTTTACTACTGAAATTTTTCGCTTTACTTCTGGAGCCTCTATAAGAGGTTGTAAGAGAGTGTTTGTGGTCTTCCTAGATCACCAAGTGACTTGTATTACATTGAGTTGTGGTTCCTCTTGTGTGGAGGATAGTATTGTTGGATTAGGTACTCCGGTCTTGAGTACACCAATTGTAATCCCTTAGGTGTAAGGTTCCTGTGTGAAAGTTTCCTTTGTGGATATAGTGGAAATCCTTCATGATGGTGAAGGCGGGGACGTAGAGCAATGACTCGAACCTCGAAATAAATTCTCTTGTGTTTGCGATTGATTTCTTCTTGCTCTTTATTGCTTTACATTCTTATACTTGTGATACTATTTGTCTTGTTTTTAATATTGCATTCATTTCATCTTCTTACATTTTCGATCTATACTCATATCAACAAGAAAACAATTAAGCACCTCAATTCATCATTTAGAGGAATCAAAGAGGAGAAGTTCTAGAGCCCTTCACCGGGAATTCGACTTCAATTTCTTGTTTTGAGTGACCACTTGCATTATACATCTTAACTAGTTTTTAAAAGTGCATTTGATTAGCATAACACTTATTCACCCCCCCTAGGTGTTTTTCATCAACCTGACAGCAACCCTCTACGTTGATGGCATATTGTGACCAAGAAAACAATGAACAAGAGGACTAGAGAATTTTCATAAATCCCAATGGGCTAGTTGGAACTTGGAATAGAGGAAAAAAAGTTTGCCTTATTGGTTAAGAAGTTTATGTTCATGCAACCAAAGAGCAACCCTCCGGAATTCCCATGATGAGTTTTTGCTTCACAAACTTGTATTGATATTTGAGGCAAGATATAAGACAAGAACAAATGAAAGGCATTCCCAGTTTTATCCAAATAAAAAGAAGCAACATTCCCAGTTTATCCCCAAAAAAAAAGCAGCAGCACTCCCATTTTTATAGTCCTTCACTCTGTAGCAAATATCAATGTAAAATGTAGAACATTTTAAATCTCAGGATATTGAAAAATCTCTTCAAAATAAAATGAATATCACACACAAGTTGATATGAACATGTTGCAAGATCATATATATACCATGATAAGTAAGACCATATAACAGACTTGTATTATGAGCTTATTCGATAATTTTTAAAGATGGTTGTCAGTAAAGATTAGGTAAATTACTAATGCATAATGTAAACAAACAAGAATGTGAAAGAAAAAATAATAGAAAATACTACAGCAAAAGCAATTATGTGTACCAGTTTGAGCTCTCGCTGATACTGCAAGATCGTTTTGTCACTTACTCCTCTCAACAATCTAGTTAAGTGCCCTGGCTTCACGGCAGTGTCTGTGTCTACAAATACCGCAATTTTCTTATAGTCTATAACATCTTCAAATGGAAATTCTATGTAGTCGCTCACTATCACAGGAACACATAAACTAACAATTGCATCAAACAACCGGCAAGCAGAGGGTGTATCCCCAGCAGGATGTAGGCAAAATTTGGATGAATGCATGCCTTGCTTTGCCATGCGCCTGCTCACCCTGGATTGTGCTCCATGTTTAATAATAACATCATTCTCAGGCTCAAGTATTTGGAAAAGAGTATCTCGAATCATCCCTCCCTACAATATAAAAGTTTGCAGGCAACGGCGATATTCAATATACAACATGAAAGGTGAAAAGGGGAAAATGAGAAGGGAACTGATTTCACTATGCATTTAAAACTGCAATATTCTTTTTTCTCCATTCAATATTCATAGTGGTGGCATAAATTTCTGCTTCATATCAACAGTTAACTTCAGAAAATGAGACTAGATGGCAGGAAGACCATAGTTGAAGAAACTGTATAAATTCCTAGAAAATCTAAATGTCTATACGATAAATACATTTACCTACATGGCATATTTTCTACAAGGATTTCGTTTTAGCTTTGTGTGATTTAGGTATCCCATCATAAAGGAGGAAGCAACATCCTTATCCAAAGACACTAATAGATGTATAAATATGTACTGACAAGGGATTGCAAGGACAATAGGGCCAAATCTCAAAATCACTATCATACAACCTCATATTGTTACACATGCAGTTTCAGTTGCTGGTTAATATTTGTTTCCCCAAAATGGGTGACAGTTCAATTTATGATTTAGGTCAATCGGTAAAACTAGTAGTTACCAATTATAACATTGTCTCAAGGTAGCATCCTGATAAGAGGATGGTAAAGCATGCATTAAAGCACTAACCTGTTTAACGAGATTATCACCAGGACTCATTTGTCAACTTGAAAGTAAACTGAGAATGGCCAATGGGAACTATTGCTTTTACTATGGACGATAAAGTTCCAGCACTTAGGGGGTAGCATCAAGAATGGGTGTGTTCTAAGCATGTTCCTTTTAATATCAACATTAAAACAGGATGTCCCATGAGGATATGGTTTTGCAATACTACTTGATCAACATTGACCTATAACCAAGGGAAGCTAAGATGGAATTGTTGAGGAAAACATTAGACAAGAGACTAAAGACAAGTTCCATAAACAAACAAAATATACATCATCATAGCTGTCGTTGTCATCAAAGTCTTTTACCCCATCAAGGTGGCATCGGCTATGGAGCAAGGCTCCATGAAGGATTTGACAAAATTTTACGCCCAGTTGTCAGCCCGACGCCAAGCCTCTCATAATTAGTGTCAACCCATGTGGAAACTATGGACAAGAGAGGGGCTAGCAATAATCCTAAAATGCAATTTGGCGTTCTCCAATTCTCTGAGTTTTGGGAACACAACAGAATATACCAATGAAGTAATGTTTATTAACCATTAATACTAGAATTAAAATATACATGTCACCAAGTTTAATACTTTACACTACCTACACCTATCAAGTATGTGGATAGAGAAATATGTCTAGATCTTTCAACTAAGATTAGACAAGCACCTATGCTGCTAGGAAAGAGGTCTGGTTCTTGGGGTTAGGTTGTTGCCTTGTTGGGGTGTCAAGTATTGGTTCTGGTGTTAGATTCTCCTAATTCTCAAGAATAAGGGGGGGAGAAAAGCTGTAGAAACATCTTAAAAACTTCAGATGTTGTTTACATTCAATACATTCTAGTTAGTTTATTAATATAAGATTCATATCTTTGACTGCCTAAAACATTAGCACGAGCTACACTTTATGATATCAAGTTATTTTTTTTCCCCAATATGGCTTGTGTTGAAGCCTATTTGGAACAAGACAATAAGCATCAGTCATAAATGGGAAGACAGTGGAAGATTAGAAATACCATATTGCATTGCCTATGGAGATTGATCCCTGAAATTCCAGGGTTTTAGGTACTTAGAAGACGAAAGAATCCTAGAAGAACCACCGATCAGTGTTCAAATATCGGACACAAATAGTTGACACAATGAAAATTCCCGCTAAAAAGATGACTAGGATACTAACAAGGTGATGTAGACTGTTGAATGATAAACACATGCAAACGATACCAATCTAAATTAAGTTGCAGCATATTAGTCATGCATTTCTGAATGTTATCAGAATTGTGTTGGCCCAAAGACCTATCACTCTAGTTTTGATGATGACAAACTCAAGAAATTATATATACATGGATTAGAGAAAAACTTTGTAAAAACTCCCCCTTAACTCATGCATAGCTAATAAACAACAAGATATTCAATAAAAGTTCTAAACATCAAAACAAACATTCATAAATAAGCAAACATATATGCATAAAACGTAAGACATGCATATATAAACACTGAATTTCTCTCCCCCTTTTTGTCACTTCATCAAAAATGGTAAAGAAAACATATCAAAGTTATATGCGATATAAATTCATGACGAGGAGAGACGTCAAGTTAACTCCCTCTGCATACATGCACTATGGAGAAGGGATGACTAAACCTTACACCACATAAACATAATATACAATGTATAAATAGAGATTTTAAGCTCTCCCTACACACGTGTACCATATAAGAAAAAGAGGTCAAGTTTTTCTTTATACAATGCACTCATCATAAATTTATATATTTAGGAGACATCAAGTTCACCTAGCATCTAGGCAATACATATCAAAAATAAATTTTGAGAATATCTAATTTAAATACCAATCTGAAATCTTAGATAAATTTTAGATACCAATTTGAAAATCATGCAAAAGATACCAATTGAAATTTAAAATGATACCATATGAATATTGAAATCAAAACATTTCAAATTTCTCTCCCTCTTTTGAAAAGGAGTAAGATTAAAACAAATTCATTTAAACAATTTCTGTCTCTTTTTTAAAACATCAATAAAACTAGTGCATACGCTTATTAAAAACAAATATACTAATTTATTTGAAACAAAATCAAGCTTAGCATGTGATAATTGTGCTTAAAAAATATGTATGAACATTATAAAACATGCACAATCAATCAAATCATATATATGTATGTATATCAGTTGTAATTTAATACCACTTGAAATTTAACAAATACATATATAGGAAAAACATGAATGAGTATACAAAAATCAAATATCATGTAAATCATGTGTATAACCCATTTGCTATTACCAATCTAGCATACAATTGTAAAAGAATAATCAAGTATTTCATATAATGCATGAACTCCCAACCAACCGCCCACTAAGGGTAGATATTTTCAAAAGAAACTATATAGAAATAGTTAAAATAATTTAAAAATACTACCAAGTGAAATTAAATATAAAAAAAATCAAAACTAGTTTAAACTAAACTAATATGAAACAAATCACATATATATCTCATGAAAGTGTATGTTACACGAGGATTGTCACTCAATACTAGATGGTGCAAATATCCCCATAAATGAATACAAGAATCAAAATTTATTTGCAAACCATTAGTAAACAAAAGATGAGCGAATAAGAATCATGTAAATAATATTTAAATGAAGGTAAAACAATTTTGTACAAATAGAATCATTTTTCAAACTTTGTCATATGAATGTAAAATATGTTAAAAACTATTAAAACTGTAAAATAGCCATTAGAAACAAATCTGGTGAGCTTTGACTGGAAAACTAGCCATTAAAGGCAAAACTGACAGTTCTGCTAGACTGGCGGTCAACCAGGCGGTCGATAGTTCAGAACAGGCCAACTGAGCTCAGTGCTCAGTTTGCACTAGTGGTCGATCGCTCAAAGGCACATCTCTCTAGTTATATGATGATCAACTCGTACAGTTATAATATTAATAATCTTGTGATGTTTTAGTTTCATGTTTAATCAAGATCATGCTTTACTATTCAGCTTCAACAATAGACTCAAAAGTGAAAATTTGAAGCTAACTAGTGTTGATTCGAAAGCTTAAGCATTAAGATCACATCTAATACTTAATAAGGAGTCTAACTCAACAAGAATCACATTTGACAAAGTCAAGATAAAGGATATCAACATCTAGAAGAAGAATTATGTTTGTACGGTTGTTTAAATTCTCGTAAAATTTAGATTAGAATTGATTAGCCAAGCTCTCACACATACTAAAGTTTGATATTGGTTTTCAAAATCAAAAGTTTCAGTTTGAGTTTGTAGTTTAAACAAAATAATTTTAAATTTTATTTAACATGTTTTTATGTTTTTCAAAATGTATTTGATAATACAAAAAGAAGTTCAATTGTTTGTAACATGTGATGATTTTTTATCACACATATTGGTGCCAAATAGTGTTTATAAGAACTTATTTTGTAGAATTTATGAGAATTTATTTAGATTTTAAAAATTTTAAATATAAAAGAAAAACTGTTTTTTTTGGGCTGAAGTCCGTTGACCCCTGCAGAGCAGAATGCTCTGTCGGTCGACTGCGCGGTCAACTGCATGTGAACAAACATGCACAAAGCTTTTTGCTCTGGTCCGGTCGACCGCTTGCTCCAGCTCATTTGAGCAGGCCCAGTTTGGTCGACCGTTAGTGCAAACTGAGCAATGAGCTCGGTTGCCCTGTTCTAGCCGGTCGATCGTTTGATTGACCGAGCACAACGGCTCTTTTTCTGAGCCATTGTTGGTCGACCGCCCGATCGACCGTCAGCCTAGCAGAGCTGCCAGTTTTGCCTTTAACAACTAGTTTTCTTGTCAAACATTTCTAGATTTATTTCTAACAGCTATTGTACAGTTTTAATAGTATTTAATATATTTTAAATTACTGGGATTATTGAGTAATATTCTCTATCCTTCTCTATAAATAGGAGTGATTAGAGAGTATTTCATACAAAAAAGTTTTGAAAAAAGGTTTTGAAGTGTTTAATTCAAAAAACTCTTGTGAAAGTTTCCAGTGCTTTTCAATCTAAATCTTCTTTGTTTCTCTCACCCACACTTGAGCTATCAATTCTTATCTATTCTATAAGTTAGGATTGTAAGAGAGTTGTGTTTGTGGTCAAAGAGTTGATCACAAGTTGTTTTCATTATATTGTGAGTGGTTGGAGGTTGCGGTCTCAATCGAACTTGCAAGCTTATGTGTTGAAGTTCTTGCGAGAAGTGAGAGAGCTCGTAGATGTTGCGACACCGAGTGATCTTGTGGGATCGTGCATAGTGAAAATCATTCATTACAGTGAAGGCTGGGACGTGAGCAAGTTGCTCAAACCTCGAAACAAATCTCTTTTGTTTGTGATTGCTCAACTTTCTCTCTTATCTCACTCTTGTTTATATATCTTGCATATACTTACTTGCTTATCTTTATATGCTTGATATTTTTTTACATGCTTGCACTCGTTTAAGCCAAAAAAGCAATTAAGCACCTCAATTTTTATTTAAGAGAAATCACCAAGAGAAGTTCAGAGCCCTTCACTGGGTATACAGCTTCATTTCTTGGCTGTTGAGTTAGATTTGTTTATTGTATTGTTGAGTTTAAATTTCAGCATTGGTTAGCATATCACCTATCCCACCTCTAGGTGATTTCACATTCCTTCTTACAATCCTATTTTAATGCAAGTAAAAATATATATCTAGAGAGTGAGAGGTGCGAAAGGAGTAGAAAGAATCACCTCTTTGCGATATCGGTTGCCCATGAAGAAGAGTAATGATTTCCTATTCTCCAACCCAATGTCCCCTTCATACGAATTAATTCGATGTGAATATGGCAAGATCACGTCCTTAACCAATGATGCGTGATCCCCTTTCAACCTTCCAAAGTCTGAAACCAACAGAATCCCATTCCTGACCTTATCAATTACCTTATATAGCGCATTAGGATCCTGTGCTATAAACACATGATCTCTCCCACTGTTCCTCTTCCAGTATTTGCTCCCTTCCAACCACTCTATCAAATCTTCCTGCACCCACAGTCACATATTTAGCACTCGCAAATATGTCAGCAAAGGGTTAAGATTCACATTTACAGGAAAACTCAAGCTCCTTTCAGTAGAATTCAAAATTCTAGAATAAAGTCTAAGAAAGATGACAACGGATATGTAATAGATACCTCATAAGCAGAACAACTTGGTTGGCAAAACTTCTTGTATACCAAAAATTTGTAAAAATAACAAAAACACTAATTTTTAACACAGCTATTGTCCCAAAATTTTCGGGCAGACTACATGAACACAACCCCCCCGGGCGTTAGCTTCATTAAGGACCCCTTTCCAATTTTTAACTGGCTCAACCTAGTTCTAGCTGCTGCTCCTACTACAGTTCAAGAACTGGACCAAGCCAGCAGTTAGCACACTCACCAGTCTCTGTTGCATGCATATAATCGCTAAAGTATTCAACTTTGCAAAATTCAAAGTAAATTGTAAAAAGAAAAACCAAAATGCAAAAGAGTTTAAAACAAAAACAGGAACTTTAAGATTTTTCAAAGAAAATAACAAATCAAAAAACCATCCAGCTAATAATTCAAGAAATCTAAAACAATCCGCATACCACAATCATTAATCAAAAATCATCTAATAATCTAGAAATTCTAATTCAACCTCACCTGCATTTCTTCGTCACTGTACACATTCTCCTTGGGCCCATCCGCAGGCCGAATGGGGTTCACCACCAAGCTCAGCGACGAGAAGAATGGCACGTAGAACAAGTCCGCCTCCTCTGGATCGAGAACCCTCTGCAACGGCGACCCGGCTCGCTCGGCCCGGTTCAGATCCTCGAACAGGAACCACTCGGCGGAGTGCTGGTGGCCTGGGTACTTGAGCGCCGCTGTATCCTTCTCCACGGCGCCGCCCCGCGCGGCCGCGTATATCTCGATCACGCCGTAGGTGAACTTGCGCGGCAGATCGTAGAGGTATATCTTGGGGGTTTTGGGAGTGGCAGCTGAAAAATGGCGGGAGAGATTAAAGCTTGGGTTCAGGTTAGGGTTAGGGGTTGAGAGAGGAGAGAAGAGATAGAAGAGGAGGAGGAGGAGGGAGAGGAGGAGGAGGAGGGGCTTAAGGAGGGATCTGCGCATTCTGGGGATTAGGGTTAGGGTTTGGGATTTAGGGGAATCGGGAGGGGAGGGAAGGGACGAGGAGGGTTTGGGCTTTCTGGGCCTGCTGTTGGTGGTGGCTCTTTCGGACATGGCTGGCCCCCTTTTTTTGTTGGAGATGGTGGTTTCTGGTGATGAGGGGGTGGGGGGGGGGGGGGGGGGGGGGGTGGGGGAAGAAAGGGATCTTGTTGAACTGGGACCGGGTTCGGGTTCGGGTTCGGGTTCGGATTTTGAGTTGAACCGGGGTCATGTGATTGGGGTGGGCGGAGAGTTGAGTTCGTGTATGGGAAAGGAAAATTTCATTCGCACTCGTTCTTTTTTTGTTGCACACCAATTCTTAAAATAATTTTTAAATTACATGAAAAAAATTTATAATATCTTTTTTTTTTTTTTTCCATTGATCTTCTCTATAAGAGTTTTCAATTTTTTTCTTTCTGCACCTTCTACTAAATTTTTTTCTAAACTCTAAAATTTTTCTTCCTCTCTAAAAGTTTCATTCGATTGATGGAGGTTGAAGGCGACCGATCAGATGCTTCAAACACTTCCTCTATGTCATTGGACACGCCATTGTCTTATATTAACCTTCGATCAAGATATTTTTTTTGTTCTTTTTAAATTAATGCAAATGTGTTTGTCCGCGATTTTAATTCAGCAAATCAAAACCAAATTGTTAATTTTCGTTTGAAACATTTCAACCGAAAAGTCTAAGTTCGTTCGGCATCTAATATCCGAACAGAAAAAAAAATTATTAAATAACTTTCATTCGGCACAAAAGTCCCGAACAAAATAGAATCAGTGGTGAGTATTTTTGAAAACTTTTGAAATGTATAAAACAAATTTTAATAACTGAAATTGATAAGTGAGTAAAAAAATAAAAATAAGTATAAACAAAAAAAAAAAAAATGAATGTGAGTAAGAATTTCCCAATTGGAAAAGGGTCTCATGGGAATAGGATGGATGGGAAACATGATTGGTATTTTTGGACAAATTAGTATTTAATATGCAAAAACATGAGAACAATAGTAACAAGATAAAATATAAATGTTTGATCAAATATTATTTTTGGAAAGAAAATATTTTTGTTTGCATGTGTTGGGATGTTGCTAGAATATCAAAAAATATAAAAATCTTCAAATTAAACAGCTTAGGATGAGACCACGAATGTAACCAATGATACATTATTTTCACGTCTTCTTGTCTTCTTTACACATGGAAAAGTTCCAAGATTCAACTAGATGAAAGGCTTACAAAGCATAGTCAAGAAACTCATATATTTCTGATTATTTGTCAATTGTGACTAGTTGACAAACATCTAATTGACAGGGGCGGCTCAACCTCTAAACGAATGAGGCAGTCGCCTAGGGCCCCCAAAATTATAGTGTAAATTAGTATTTAACTAAAATAAGAAATATAAAATATAGAAAATATTTTTTGTTCGTTCAACTGGGCGTGCCGGAGTGGTAATCGAATATGACTAGAAATTGTGTGCGTTTTGCCTGCGTGAGTTCGAATTCTGTCAGCATGAGTCTCTTCCACTTTCCCAAGCTAATATCCTTCACTCCCTATAACTATTTAATTATAATTAAAGAGAAGTCCCTTCCACTTCTTCAGCTGTCTTTTTCACCCTCCCTAGCTATTTAATTATAATTAGAGATTTTTCAAAATGAAAACTCTCTCTCTGTGTAGCCTTGCTCTTCACCGTCTCCGTCGCTCAGGCCTCAGACTGACGACAGAGCCTGCAACTGCTCTATAAAAAAAGAAATACGTTAGCAAAACTTGATACAAAATCTTGATTAAAAATTTTGCATCTCAAAAACTAGAAGAATTGTTTTTCAATAAAATATTGATTAAATAAATATTAGTTAATATTAATTACTTTTTTAAGTATATTTTATAAGGGCCCACTTGAAATTTTCACCTAAGGCCTCCCTAAAAATTGAGCCGCTCCTGCTAATTGAGCTGTTTTCAGAACATATAATCCGATTGATATAACACTTAAGAATAATGAACCTATATTTAATTCATCTTATCGTGTCTGGAATGATAAGAAGATTAGCAAACACATGAAATCTCATTGATGATCATGGAAAAGTTATAATTAGGAAAATGTTAGGGTTTTAGTTATTTGCATGTCGGATTTCAAGCTTGCATGCATTTGCGTCTATATGATTTTTGGAAGAGATTTTTTTCCCCTTCCCTACAGGAAAGCCCTTACACCAGTACATCATTCTCATTCATAAGTTGTGCCGAGAGTATCAGCTTGAGCAATGTTAACCAGCGATGAGGAAAAATCAGTTGTCCATAGTACATCTTGACTGATCTTTCGAATCAATTTTGTAACGATTTTGATAAGAGACTGTCGAGAAATGAAGAAATATGAAAAGAGAATGAAGAAAAAAGAGTAAAAAGAAATTTCTTACATGAGTTTATAGAAAGAAAACAGAAAAAGAGAAGAAAAAAGAAATGAAAGAAGGAGGAGGAAGGAAGGGAGTCGAGATAATTCAGTAAAAAATGGTAATTGCAAATACACCTCATGTATTATGACACTGGAGCAGATACACTCCCTCAACTCTTTTATTAACAGACAAACTTTCGGCTTTCATATTTCTTTAATTGAAATTGAGTTAATTTCATTTTTTTTAATTCCCTTACTGTCCTTTAGCAATATTAATCTTTTATATTAATTGTTTCCCTCTACCCATATGAATTTAACCCAATTTAAATTTAAAAAAAATGAAAGCCGGAAGTCTGTCCGCTAATAAAAGAGTTGAAGGGATATATCTCTGCTTCAGTATCTATAGTAAAGTGTATATGCAATTAACCTTAAAAAAAAGTTTATTGTCTAAAAACGTGAGCTCCCCTCCTTATGAATTCTTCATCTCAAAATTAAAAAGGGTTAAAATTAAAAGAAAAGGCAACAACTCAGTGTCACCAAAACAACACACGAGCAAGAGGAGAGCTAGTAAGAAAGCTGTTTCAACCAAAACAGACAACAATGAGCGCGAGAAAGTAAGCTCTCTTCATGTTTCCCTCAGTTGATCATGTTGACCAAATAAGCACAATTACTTCTCACTATTTAGTCTATAATTTGCAAGTATCTCTCTTTGTGAGTTTCGAGCATTAGATCATTAATCTATTTGACTCATAATTTATATACATTATAAACAAAATTTTCATTCTAGGTTTATTTCTGATACCAAGTTCGAGCAAAACTGTATCTTTGACTCAAGACTGACCAAATTTACGAAGATGAACATGGAAGCGAGATACGCTTACATGAACAAGCACTAAAATTAAAACTAAGTACTCTCTTCCAACTAATTTAGATATTTATATAATAATACAATCAATAAGCATTTCAAGATGTTGCCCATTTGGGCAATAAGAGCGTGATTAGGATCACACTGAGAGAAAATTTCTCCTCTCTCAAAGAATTCTTCCCCGTTCACGAGAGCTTCATTACTACACAAATGGCTGTGACTCTTCTATTTTTTGTTGGGGGTTTCACTGTATTTTTCGAGAATTTTCAGTTTTTTTAATTTTGTATTAAATTAGGTGTTTAAAATATAAATTTCAGGTATATTATATTGCAATATATCAATCTAAATAAATGAAAAATGAGAATTTTGGTATGTGAGAGAGTGATTGCTATAAATCACCGTCCTAGAAGATTGAGGCATGCCCTATCACTCGGACATGAATTGACTGTCATTAACTAGCGGTAAAAAGCCCTAAAAAAAATACCAGTACCCGGTTTGAGCGTAAGCCTAGGTCTCTACTCAGAGTTGGAATAGTCGCCCGCAAAACTCAAAATTGAAACTCAAAACTGAGAACAAAGAAAAGAGAAGAATTTTGTTTTTTCTTAAGTTGCTCTTGCTGCTGTGCACTTTCTCCTCTTGTTTTTTCCTTTATGTAGGCTTAGGAATTGATTCATTAGTGGTCATTAAGACCTGCTTTTAATCGCAATTATGAATTAAAACCATTATGGTTAATTAAAGCCATGTTGAAATGATCAAAATTAATTAAAGAGAGTCAAAAACGTAAAAATGCAGATTAAAATTTATCAAGGTTCGCGCACGTGCCACGCCCTGCCGCACTGCCACGCGCGCTAGCGACTAACCCGACCCAAAACTCACAACACATAACAAGTAAGGTGAGAAAGAGAGATAAACCACTCTCCTTCTTATCTCCTATATCTGAAACATATATACTAAAATAACTACAAGTTAAAACTCAAGCTTTGCTATGAGTTGTTTCACTCAAACCTAACATTTTTGTGGTTCCTCCATCCTCTTTTATCACTGTATCTTGTTGTTACATTACCCAACTCCTATTCAAATACTGGATGCTACAATTCCTATCACATCAATATCAGGATAAGGAACATTCCATTAATATTTCCAAACTCCATAGAAGAGAATGCAGAAATCCCTTACTAGCAACTATAGGACAGCTTTGATCGTCTGCTTCAGATGTCCTGTGATCAAGCATCAACTCACATGAATAACAAGAGTAATTCACTTTCTTTCACAAGAACACAGACACTCAAACAAGGGATGGAAAGAACAAAGAAAAGGAAAAAAAAAACGAAAATGAAAAGTCACTTTTTTGCTTCTTTCTCATCTTTTCTCTGGCTCTCCTTTGCCTTGAACTCGCGGATGACTGGAACCGGCCACCAGTGATCTCAGCTTCTGACTCGTCCAATTCTCTGAAAGATTTATGTAAGGTGTGTTAGAGATATCAATGATAACACGTGACTCATGTGAAACACGTGATCCACGTGAAAAAAATCTCTTATGAAATCAAGCAGATCTTAAAATCTCTCCATGAATATAGGAACACATAGTACTCGTGGGACTCATACACCATGTGTTTCTCATTCTTTCTTTCAATCAGTGTTTCCTATTGTTTCTTCTAAATCAGTGTAAACATATGATCAATATGTGTATATAAATACAACCAAGAAGCAAAACTAGTGGCATCTTGTCATTACACAAATAAGTGTTCTTCTTCTCCTTTTTCTTATCTTGATATCAGAGCACCTCTTGTACCATGTCGAGTATTTCCTTTCCATCTTCCCTCACCTCCATCCAAACGACAAACTACCTAGTATGGTGTTTGTTGGCCCAAAGGCCCTTCACCCTAGTTTTGATGATGATCAACTCATGTAGTTATAGTTACTAATGATCTTGTGTTTAATTAGTGACAGATTCATGATCAAGATCTTAGTAGGTGCATAGCCCAACAAAAGATAAAAGAACAAGATTTGGAGCTTGCATGTGGTGATCCAAGGAGTTTTTGGATCAAGCTTGGACCAAGTCAAGAAGATGAGAAGCCTTCAAGGGAAGACTTCAAGAAGTTGAAGACTTGGGTCTAGGTATAGAATTTGTATTTTTGTTTTAGTAAAAATGTAAAGGATAGATAGTTGGTGGATTGCTCAAGTTATATCACACACACACACTCTTGATTAGAACTCTTGATTTAATTGATTTCATAAAAGAAAGATTTTTTCTTTGAGACAAAATACTATTTTGGATTTTGGTATTTCATAGTTCATATCTTTAAACCAAAATCTTGATTAGAGCTTTATATCAAAAACATAGATATTTCTTATTGATTGTGTAGTGGATCATATCCATACACACTATGCTTTAAAATGAACTCAAATATCTTGTTTTTGTATTTGATGAAGATTTAGAAAAACAAGTTTGGAAAAACATGTTTTGGAAAAATACCTTTTGGTTATTGAGCTAATATTTCCAAGTTACAAAAATAGACCAAAACATCTATAACATGTCTTGATTTTGTGCAAGCATGTTTGTTCTTTCAAGTATATTGGTAAAACTATTTTTGTAGAATTTCTATGTATTTTTAGGATTTTATAAAAGATTTTTAAATCCTATTTTCAGACCTGGAGACTGGCTGACAGGCCAAACCGGTCGACCGGTCCGGTCGACCGATGTGCACAGCCCTGTGCACGTTGTCAGCACAGTGGCCGGTCGACCGGGTCGGTCGACCGACCAAGAGAGCTTTGCTCTCTGGAAATATCAGTCGACCGGGCCGGTCGACCGACAGTTCATTCCAGGTTATCGGTCGACCGAGCCGGTCGACCGGTGGCTGCAACGGTCAGAAAAATGACCGTTGGCCGGTCGACCGGCGGTCGACCGACAGCACTGACAGATTCCCAACGGCTCTATTTTCTGCAGCCTATAAATTGGGATCTTGTCATCTGTTTTGAGGTTAAGATTTTGGAGATTTCTTGAGCTGTTTTTCTGATACTTTTAGAAGAGTTTTCTCCACAAAATAGAGTGCTAATACTTCCAATCAAAAGGGAGTTTTTATCAAGAGAGTGTTAAAGTGATTTCTTGTGTTTTCTACCAAAGCTTTCTTTCCTTGATTTTCTCACACCACACTTGAGCTATCCATTGCTAGATATTCCTATAGGTGTGTTGTAGTGAGAGTGCTCTTTAGGTGATCAAGTGTTGTGATCATCAAAGAGATCTTTTCTTTGTATTTGAGGAAACGGGCAAGTGTGCTCGTTGTTGGTGGTTGGAGTTGGTTGTGAACTCTTGGTGGTTCGAGGTACGGCCTCGGCGAGTCGGTGGACTTGCGTGTGTACGGGACTTGGGAGTCCGAGGGTTTGTAGGTGTACGGCACCGAGGAGAGATCCGGTGGGATCTTGCATAGTGGAAATCCTTCGTGTGTCGAAGGCGGGGATGTAGAGCAAGTGTGCTCGAACCTCGAAACAAACCCTTTGTGTTTGCGATTGCTTACTCTTCCCTCTCTCTCTCTTTGTCTCTATTTTATATCTTGCATTCAATTTATTGTGTTCATCTTATATATGCATGATATATTCCCTTGTGCTCATAATTGATATACATACTTGCTTGGGATTGTTGTTAACACTAGTATTCAACCAAGAGAGCCAACGCGGCACCTCAACCCATTCAAGGGGAATCTAGAGGAGCTTGTCCAGAGCCTCGCAAGGGGAATTCGGCAACACTCTTGTGTTATACATAAGTGTTTAAATTAAAGAAGTTTAATTTGGTCAACTTAGTTTTAATTCCGCATTATTTGTTCATAAGTGACCTTTAGATTAGCCATCACCTATTCACCCCCCCCTCTAGGTGATCTTACAATTGGTATCAGAGCTAGTGCTCTTGATTTGGGTCTAACAACCTAAGAGTTAAAGATCCTCCTTTAGGCTAATCACAATATTTTTGTACACACACACCTCACCATGGACTTCATGTCACCACCCACCTTTGATATTCTTAACATCCAAATTTGGAAGGTTAAGATGTCTTTGTTCCTCAAAGGACTTGGCCTTAGTGTATATCTTGCCACAACTAATAAAGAATATTGCTTAAATGGTAAGAACATTGAGGCTAATGCAAAAGCCCTTCATGCTATTAAGTCAACCCTAAATGATGATTATTTATCTAGGGTTTCTAATATTGAATCGGCTTTTGTAGTATGGAACATCATCACCTCCCTCGGCGAAAAAGATCTATACTATGCGGGGAGTGACTCGGATGTTGGAAGCGACACCTCCAACAAGTGCTACATGGTCCAAGGGGATGACCCCCTTGAGGTAAATTCCGAATCCGATGATGAGAACATGTCATATGATGAGCTCACTACCTTTTGTCATCTTATACTTGAAAAATATGACATGCTTAAAAGGAATAATAAAAATTTGAAAAAGGAACTTGCTTGCATGCATATAGAACAAGACTCTTTTAGAGATAACATTGCATGCTTAGAAAAAGATAACAATATTTTGAAAAAGAAATTTGATTGCATGCTTAAAGAAAATGATTCTTTTAGATCTAAGATTGCATGCTTAGAAAAAGAAAATAAAGATTTGAAAAATGAGAATGTTTCCTTATTTTCAAAATTGAATGATCTTTGTGAAGGGAACAATATTTTGAAAAATGATATTGCTATTGTGGAACAACAAAAAGAAAGTATTTTACAAGAAAATAAATCTTTAAAAAGAAAATTTGTTGAAAAAGAAAAGGATAATGTTTTTCAAAAGAAAAAGAAAAATGATTCTTTATCTCACCATGCTTTACATGCCACAACTAATGAGATTAAAAATTTGAAAAATAAAATTGATAATTTGAGCTCTAATTTGAGCACATGTGCATTCAATCATTCTAAGTTGGAATCTTTGTTTCAAAAGAAACAAGTTCCCCATGCTCATGCACATACTCATCATGCTCATGCTTATGGTGCACATCACGATCACAATCACACTCATAAGCATCATGCTAAGGTGTACATTTGTACACATTGCGGCCGCAAAGGCCATCTAGCAAGATATTGTTTTGATAAGAAACCATATCTATATTTTGCTAAGTATAATAGATTTTGGGTTCCTTACAACAATGCTAACCCCAAAGGACCCAAGAAAACATGGGTACCAAAACCCCCACCCTTTGATTTTGATGTAGGTGAGGGCTCTCACAAAACGTGAGAGGATTGGTGCCTTGGTAGCCAATGCAATGGATATGATGGACACTCTTGTAGATGCATTGCTATCAAGGGAATTATGGTGGAAAAGACCACCATGCTTGGAGCTTTGAAGTTGGTAACAATTTCTTAACTCCTATTTTATATACATGCTTTTACTTATTTCATACATTCATAGCATGTTCATGATTTTGTTTGATTTGTGCTTCATGTGGTATTTACATGCTTAGATGTAGAATATATCAAACTTGTATGTATACATATACAAATAGTGAATTACAATTGACTCTTAAATAATTGAACTTCATGCTCACTTGTATCCACTTTATGCATATGTATAATCTAGTTTTGATAATTCTCATATATACATGTTTTGCCAATTTTTGTGATTTACTTCATGTATATGCATGCTTAATTCAAATCTAATAAATATACATGTATACCCGTGAGTCTCTTGCCTTCATGCAAACATTTAATAGACTCTTTTATTTTTGGGATATGTATGCATATTGTTAGATTTGTATAAACCATACATATACCATGAAAATTGTTGATTTTAGTGAAAAATGATTTTTCATGATTTGTTGTTAAAAATTTGACTTATGATCGTTTTGGGCTTCAATGACTATTTTCATGAAGATACTATTTACATAACCTTTGAACACTCATCTTTAAGAAAACATATAATTTGGAGCTTTATGGACTATGAGTGCTTAAACTTTTATGTACTTAGTAGTATTTATGAAAAACATTTGAATTTGATGTATTTGAAGGATCTTTAACTAGTTTTTCAAAAACAATTTATACTAGTTAGTTATTCTTCAAATAGCCTTTGAGATTTGCACATGATTCTATTTTTATGGATAAATTCTTTTGTGATTTCAAAATTTTTGATGCTACATTGTATTGAATATTAGTTTAGATGTTAGTATTTGTCAACACTTAGATTTATACTTGTACACCTTATGGACCACAAATAAATCTATATATGATTGGGTTGAATGCTTATTTGTGCCTATTAGATGTACTAGTATAGCCTTATGTTGATGATCATTACATTCTTAAACTTGTATTCCCATTCGGATTTATGTTATGATCATGTGATTTCATTTCATGTATATGGTTATTTTGCCAAAACATTAAGATATACATGGATATCTCTTGAGTCATTTGCCTTTCATGCAAATCTATATATATGGACTCAATTGTGTTAGAGATATGTATGTATGCTTCTTGTATTGACAAAACATACATATATTATGAAACATTTTTTAAAAATTTTTTGATAATTTTCAAGGTTTTAAAAGTTATGATAATTCAAAATTTATGATTTGAAGGAATATTGAGTTTTATTGCTATTTTTCATGATGCCACGCTTCACATAACATTAGTACACTCACATCTCTTGAAAACATTAAATGGACTTTATGGATTAGAGTGTTTTTAGTGCCTTGTGTTTCATTGATCTTTCATGAAAAACTTTTTAACTTATTCCTTGATGGAAGGATCTCGTACTAGTTCTTAAAACAAGTTCATTTAACTAGTTCGAATTCTTCATATGGTAGATTATATGATGTATACACTTATACTTACTTTTCAATTGGTATCATTGGTTATTTGCAATTGGTATCAATATGACTTCATGTTGTGTATATCCATATTTGATTGTATGTATGAATGCCTTCAAATTATATCAATTTCTATTGGTATTATCTTGTCATACATATATGTTATCTATTTGTGCTTATTTTACAAGTGGTATTTCCTTTAAAGCACAAAGATTGTTGATGCTAAGCTTAATTAGATTTCAAATTGGTATTTCATAATAAGCTTATGCATTGTGTTTTGAAATTGGTATCAAAAATTCAAATTTGATTATTTTACAATTGATATCTCAAAATTTGTTGTTACTAAGAAAAAGTTAAAATTTTGTTTTGATAAAGAAAAATTCAAAATTTTGATTTGTATTTCCTATATGCAAGGAGAGCTTAACATCTCTTCCATATGTAGATTCATGTTGAGTATATTATAATTTGAGGAGCTTGACAACTCTTCTTTTCATGATATACGTGTGTAGGGGGAGCTTCACATCTCCTCTTATGCATGACATATTATACGTTATGTGAATTAGAGATTGTCATCCCTCTTTCATGTAATGTATATGTGTCGGGAAGCTAACTTAACGTCTTCCTCTTCATGAATTTATATCGCATATAAATTTTATTGATTGATTTGTATTTTACCCTCCTTGATTTCTTTGTTTTGACAAAAAGGGGGAGAAAAATTTGTTTGATGTATTTTTCTTTGAACCCTTTGTTGATGATTGACAAAAAGGGGAGAAGAATTTGTGATTTTATATGCGTGATTTCATGATTTCCTTACTTAAGGGGGAGTAAGATTTGTATTTATGCATATATGTTGTCTTGCAATTAGGAGCAAAAGACTTGATTTATGATTTGATTTATATGATTGCATCTCCTACATTGCATACATATTCATGTGCTTTTATTGCCATATCTTTTATTTATTTGGTATGCATGAGTTAAGGGGAGCTTCTTTGAAGCTTTACTTTAATCCATGCATATATACCTCCATGAGTTTTGTCATCATCAAAAAGGGGGAGATTGTTGGCCCAAAGGCCCTTCACCCTAGTTTTGATGATGATCAACTCATGTAGTTATAGTTACTAATGATCTTGTGTTTAATTAGTGACAGATTCATGATCAAGATCTTAGTAGGTGCATAGCCCAACAAAAGATAAAAGAACAAGATTTGGAGCTTGCATATGGTGATCCAAGGAGTTTTGGATCAAGCTTGGACCAAGTCAAGAAGATGAGAAGCCTTCAAGGGAAGACTTCAAGAAGTTGAAGACTTGGGTCTAGGTATAGAATTTGTATTTTTGTTTTAGTAAAAATGTAAAGGATAGATAGTTGGTGGATTGCTCAAGTTATATCACACACACACACTCTTGATTAGAACTCTTGATTTAATTGATTTCATAAAAGAAAGATTTTTTCTTTGAGACAAAATACTATTTTGGATTTTGGTATTTCATAGTTCATATCTTTAAACCAAAATCTTGATTAGAGCTTTATATCAAAAACATAGATATTTCTTATTGATTGTGTAGTGGATCATATCCATACACACTATGCTTTAAAATGAACTCAAATATCTTGTTTTTGTATTTGATGAAGATTTAGAAAAACAAGTTTGGAAAAACATGTTTTGGAAAAATACCTTTTGGTTATTGAGCTAATATTTCCAAGTTACAAAAATAGACCAAAACATCTATAACATGTCTTGATTTTGTGCAAGCATGTTTGTTCTTTCAAGTATATTGGTAAAACTATTTTTGTAGAATTTCTATGTATTTTTAGGATTTTATAAAAGATTTTTAAATCCTATTTTCAGACCTGGAGACTGGCTGACAGGCCAAACCGGTCGACCGGTCCGGTCGACCGATGTGCACAGCCCTGTGCACGTTGTCAGCACAGTGGCCGGTCGACCGGGTCGGTCGACCGACCAAGAGAGCTTTGCTCTCTGGAAATATCAGTCGACCGGGCCGGTCGACCGACAGTTCATTCCAGGTTATCGGTCGACCGAGCCGGTCGACCGGTGGCTGCAACGGTCAGAAAAAATGACCGTTGGCCGGTCGACCGGCGGTCGACCGACAGCACTGACAGATTCCCAACGGCTCTATTTTCTGCAGCCTATAAATTGGGATCTTGTCATCTGTTTGAGGTTAAGATTTTGGAGATTTCTTGAGCTGTTTTTCTGATACTTTTAGAAGAGTTTTCTCCACAAAATAGAGTGCTAATACTTCCAATCAAAAGGGAGTTTTTATCAAGAGAGTGTTAAAGTGATTTCTTGTGTTTTCTACCAAAGCTTTCTTTCCTTGATTTTCTCACACCACACTTGAGCTATCCATTGCTAGATATTCCTATAGGTGTGTTGTAGTGAGAGTGCTCTTTAGGTGATCAAGTGTTGTGATCATCAAAGAGATCTTTTCTTTGTATTTGAGGAAACGGGCAAGTGTGCTCGTTGTTGGTGGTTGGAGTTCGGTTGTGAACTCTTGGTGGTTCGAGGTACGGCCTCGACGAGTCGGTGGACTTGCGTGTGTACGGGACTTGGGAGTCCGAGGGTTTGTAGGTGTACGGCACCGAGGAGAGATCCGGTGGGATCTTGCATAGTGGAAATCCTTCGTGTGTCGAAGGCGGGGATGTAGAGCAAGTGTGCTCGAACCTCGAAACAAACCCTTTGTGTTTGCGATTGCTTACTCTTCCCTCTCTCTCTCTTTGTCTCTATTTTATATCTTGCATTCAATTTATTGTGTTCATCTTATATATGCATGATATATTCCCTTGTGCTCATAATTGATATACATACTTGCTTGGGATTGTTGTTAACACTAGTATTCAACCAAGAGAGCCAACGCGGCACCTCAACCCATTCAAGGGGAATCTAGAGGAGCTTGTCCAGAGCCTCGCAAGGGGAATTCGGCAACACTCTTGTGTTATACATAAGTGTTTAAATTAAAAGAAGTTTAATTTGGTCAACTTAGTTTTAATTCCGCATTATTTGTTCATAAGTGACCTTTAGATTAGCCATCACCTATTCACCCCCCCTCTAGGTGATCTTACAGTGTTCCAATTCCTTCCTCTTCTCAAACTCTATGATCTCGAAGGCCTCGTCGGCGGAACCTCTCCCTGCCCGGTCTGGTTCCTTCCTTCTACCGAGAAAGATGCTCATCCTACCATTAATTTGGAATATACTTGCTGGATCAAACTTGATCAGATGCTCTAAAACTGGCTTATCTCTTCGCTCACTAAGACTGTCTTGCACATGTCGTCAGCCTCACCACATCTCGTGGTGTGTGGTGATCTCTGAAGCGAATCTTTGTGTCACCCTCCAAGTTAGAGTGCAGCAACTCAAATACCAGCTGCATACCGTCAAGATGAGCACCTCTTCTATATCAGAGTACATCTAGTCTGTCAAGACAATCGTGGACAACTTGGCGGCAGTGGCTAATCTAGTTGCCGACACTGACCTCGTCTCTACCTTGCTCAGTGATCTATCTCCCGAGTATGACTCGTTCGTTACCTCTGCTAACACACAAGTCAACCATGTACTGTCAGAAGAACTCATCGGCCTCATGCTTGGTCAGGAGATTTATCATGGGCGTGCTATCACTTCACCAGACTCCACAGCCCTTATTTCCTCTTCTCCTGCGGTTCATACTGCCTCCCGCACTCCAAGCTACCATTCAACTCCATCTTCTTTCCGTGATCGTGGACGTGGCTGAGGCAGGGAGCACGTTCGTGATTACGAACATTCCTTCCCACCACCACATCAGTTCGCTGGTGGTCAACCTCAATGTCAGATCTGCAATCGTTTTGGCCATTATACTAACCAGTGCTACAATCGTTATTATGATCTTTCTCCTTCGGCTAGCCCAACTGCTTTCCTCCACTTTTATAAGAATAGTCCAGTCGATCCCAACTGGTATGTGACTCTGGAGCAATTCATCACCTAATGGCTGACATGGCGAATCTGTCGGTTCACTCAGAATATCAAGAACTTGACAGAGTTCTCATGGGTAACGGGATAAGTTTGCCCATTCAATCTATTGGTGCTTCTTTAATGTGTTCTCATGTTTCTTCTTTTGTCTTGAGAAACCTTTTATATGTTCCTGATATCACCAAAAATCTTCTGTCTGTTAGTTAATTTACTGCTGATAATAAAATTCTTCTTGAATTCTACCCTAGCTCTTGTTTTGTCAAGAATCTCTACACGCAGAAAACTCTACTACAGGGATAACTTAAGAATAGTCTGTATGTCTTCTCGCTGGGGAACATAACTTCACCGCCTCTCCCTAGGCTCTTCTCAGTGAGCGTGCATCTTCCTCCATCTGCCATGTGTATCTAGGTCATTCCTCTATCAGAGTTATCTCCAGTATTTTATCTCAGCATCGACTTTTTTTCTTTACTGACTGTGCTGATACCCTTCTCTGCGTCCCCTTTCAGCAAGGAAAAGTCACCGTCTCCCTTTTTTGCCATCTTTCACGATTGATATTGCTCCTTTAGAACTTATTCACTCCGATCTTTGGGTCCATCTCCTGTGTCCGCTATAGGTGATCATCGCTATTATATTAGCTTCATAGATTACTACAGTAAGTATGTTTGCCTTTGTCCTTTAATTAATAAAAGTGATATTTTCTCTATTTTTCTTGAGTTTAAAATTCATGTAAAAAAATTTCTTAAGCTTTCCATTAAAATACTCCAAAATGATGGTGGTGGCGAGTTCATCAAATTTAAACCTTGTCTTCTTAGGGTATTGCTCATCGGTTATTCTGTCTATATACTAGTGTCCAAAATGGCACCGTAGAGAGAAAACACCGCCATCTTGTCGAAACCGGCCTCACTCTTCTGGCCCTGTCAAATGTTCCTTTCCATTATTGGCCTTATGCTTTTCAAATTGCCTCACTTTTCATCAATAGAATGCCCACCCCGGTCCTCCATAATCTATCTCCATACCAGAAATTATTTCATAAAGCACCAGACTCACCTTTCCTTACGTATTTTTGGCTGTGCTTGCTATCCTCATTTGCGTCCATACCAAACTCATAAGTTTGATTTTCGGTCCAGCCAATATGTCTTCTTAGGTTACTCGGGTTCACATAAAGGTTATCAATGTTTACATGTCCCCTCTGATCGTA
The DNA here is from genome assembly GCA_038442645.1 of Agave tequilana. Classification (NCBI taxonomy): domain Eukaryota; kingdom Viridiplantae; phylum Streptophyta; class Magnoliopsida; order Asparagales; family Asparagaceae; genus Agave; species Agave tequilana. Next base: position 332,922 of record JAVJIF010003275.1, read on the forward strand.
TTTACATCTCCCTGGACGTTGTGCTTGACGAATTCTCCTTTCCTTTTCAGTCTCCTCTGTCTTCTCTCTCCACCTACTACCACGCCCTCACCACCATCCCCATCTCCACGTCTTTATTACCTTTCATTGTTCCAGTCCCCTCTTCTCCTGCGGGCTCCACCATTGACTCTTCTTCTCCTCCACCACCACCTCCCTCACATACTCCTTCTTCACCACCTCCTCCAGCGCCCATTGATGAGTTCTTCTCATCATCCTCATCATCGGGCTCTTCCAGTCCCCTCCTACTGAGACCCATCATATGGTCACCAGAACACAAGATAACTCTAGAACAACAAAAGTCTAGCTAGCCACCGAGTATCCCATGCCTGCCTATCTCATGACCGACTTGGCCACCACTCCTGTAAAACTCACATGTTTCACGCAAGCTTCTAAAGATCCCAAGTGGCGTGAGATGAATGCCTTACTTAAAAATAAAACCTGATCTCTTGTGTCATACCACCCTATCATGAATTTGGTTGGCTGCAAATGGGTTTTCAAGTTAAAATAAAAACCTGATGGTTCTGTTGATTGGTATAAGGCCAACCTGGTGGCCAAGGATTTTTATTAACAATCAGGATTATACTATGGTGAGACATTCAGTCCGATCATCAAACCGACCACTGTCCGTAATGTGTGCAGTCTGGTCATCTCCGAGGGCTAGTCTATTCGACAGTTAGATGTGAATAATGTATTTTTGTAGGGTTTTCTTACTGTGACTGTCTACATGGAACAACCTTTTGGGTTTATCGATCCTGCTCGTCCCAATCATGTATGCTAGCTTCACCGCAGTATTTATAACCTTAAACAGGCTCCATGAGCCTATTTTCTCGCCTCAGCAGTTATCTAGTCACAATTGGCTTTGTGGGCTCCAAGTCCGAGACGTCTCTCTTCCTCCAACGGGTCGGGACAGATCTTCTGGTTCTTATCGATATGGACGACATCATCATCACAGGCAATGACTCACGAGCTGTCACTCATCTTATTCATGAACTAGGCCGGGAGTTCTCATTAAAAAACCTTAGCCTACTGCACTATTTTTTAGGAGTGGAGTGTCATTGTACACCCTCAAATCTCTCTCTCAACTAAAGTACATCCATGACTTGCTTCTCCGACTCAAGATGGATGGTGTCAAGCCCGTCAGCTCGCCTATGACCACTTCCTGTAAGCTCTTCAAGGTTGTTAGGAAACTTCTCTCTGACCCTTTTGTCAATCGAAGTATAGTTAGGGCTCTACAATACCTAAATTTTACCTGACCCGATATTATCTTCTCGGTAAACAAGGTCGCTCAGTTCATGCAAGCTCCAACCGATGAGAATTGAAGCGCTATAAAACAGATCATCCGTTACTTCAAATCTACCATTAAGCATGGCCTTTTTCTCTCTCGTTTCTTCGTACAGCTTACTGCTTACATCGATGCAGATTGGGCAGGGTCTATCGATGATCGAAAATTCACTAGTGACTATTGTAACTTTCTTAGTACAAATCTCATTTCTTGGAACTCGAAGAAGCAGTGAACTGTGGCACGATCTAGTGTTGAGGCAGAGTATAGAGGCGTGGTCAATGCTTCAGCAGAGGTCGTTTGGTTGCAATCATTACTTCATGAGTTTGGACTTTCGCAATCTCCCCCAATAGTTCTCTGTGACAATCTTGGTGCAACATATCTCTCGGTTAATCCTATTTGTCACTCACGCTTTAAACATATTGAGATCGATATTCATTTTGTGCGAGATTATGTTGTCAATGGAGTCCTGGATGTTCGATTTGTGAGCACTAAAGACCAACTAGCAGACATTCTTACTAAACCTTTGAGCTCATTAAGGTTTTCTATACTGAAAAATAAGCTCTCGGTTCTTTCGAACCCGCTTTGCTTAACGATGGGTGTTAGAAATATCAATGAGAACGCGTGACGCTTATGAAACATGTGATCTATGTGAAAAAAACCGCTCATGAAATTAAGCAGATTCTAAATCTCTCCATGAAGATAAGAATTCATTATAATAATAAAAAAATATGCCATCTCGACATTAATATCAATCACAAATATGTTGGTATTAGAGTCTAGCCCTGATTTCCTTAACTGCTTCAGCTAAGCACTAAAATGGAGGAATAAACACAATAAAAAAGGAATACAGACGTGAAATCTCAACAGTTTCTGATGTTATCAGTTGATATTCAGTGAGAAATTAGCTATATAAATGTGATTTTATTATAATCATTATTATTACTTTTCAGAAATGTAATTTTTACGGAGGAAAGATAGTTGAGCAACCAAGTTTGTTGAGCCCTCCGAGTCACGAGGATGAGGTGTATGAAATTAGTATGGGATTAGTTTGCATCAGTTTCGTGCTGCTAAATGCTAATCCCTAAACTTTAGTTCAGAGTATAGGAATATAAATAAATTTCAAGCTTTTAACTGCAAGGATTTTTTTCAGAAATTATATGATTAAAATCCATCCTGAAAAATTAAGAGATTTTGTGCACAGCTGTTAACAGAAATATTGTGCTGTGCAATCTCTCCCTCTCTCTCACCGTATCTTTTCATATTCTGTAGATATTCACTGCTGTACACATCCTGTACGCATTTACTCTCTCTCTCTCAATTCTTTCCGTTACACTCTCCCATGATTTTTGGGATACCTGAGAAAATATCAAACAACTCTTCTTCTCCTTCTTCCTCTTCTTCTTCTCTCTTGTGCTCTCAATCCAACAACAATGAGAGGCTGCACATCTTGCACCGTCGACAACGCCCTCATCCCCTCGGCCCAGAGCTCGGTCACCAACGTCTACCGAGCCCGGCTCCCCACCAACAAGGATGCAATCATCAGGCTCACCTGGTCAAGAGACAGAGCAGGCCCATCCCTCTCTGTTGCAATCAACAACAAGCCCATTATAAATCCCACTGACAGCACCAAGGGGAGTTGTTCTTGCATCTTCGCCAACTCGATCCTAGGCCTCTGCTGGGACTTCTCGGCCGCAAAGTACAACCTGGGGCCTGAGCCCATATCAGATTTCTATGTCGTACTAATCTTCGACAAAAAAATTGCTCTCTTGGTAGGAGACAAGAATTTCAGCAAAGGCGCCGCCAACTCTGTTGCAGACTTCTCCATGGTCAGCAGAACTGTTCAGGTGGTCGGCCGAACAATTTATTCGACGAGAGCTCGGTTTTACGACGAAGGGAAGGAGCATGAGATTACGATCAGGTTCCAGGGGGAACTGGAGCTGTCAATGCATGTTGACGAGAAGAAGGTGCTGCATGTGAGGAGGTTGAGGTGGAATTTTCGGGGGAACGATACGGTGTTTGTCGATGGGCTGGCGGTGGACGTGATGTGGGATCTGTTCGGGTGGCTGTTTCAGGACCCTACCGGCTGCGCGGTGGTGCTGATGAGGACGAGGGCCACGACAAAGAGCAGGCTGTGGTTGTTGGAGGAGGAGTGGGGGGAGAGAGATGAGGGTGTGTGCGAGGGGTTCTCACTCGTGATCCAAGTATCATAATAGAGCAAGTATGATCTTGAGAATTTTGTTTGGTTATTGGCATCAAAATATTTATACATTTTAGGATTGTTCATTTTGCCTTTTCTGATACTAGAATTTCATTCTAGTATCAATACATTTTGATTATGGATTTAGATGATGAGAGGAATGGTAGAGATTTTTCAGAGGATCGTTTCTTATTCAAACAGAATGAATGAGAGAATATTTTTCCCATAAGAATATTTTTGAAGATTATTTTCCCATAAGAATCATACAGGAATACTTAAATTCTTGCTTCAGAATTCAAATTCCTTTGTTCAAGTGGAGAAATTTGGATATGAGAAGAATTTGGTAAGAACAATTCATATATATATATTTCGATGTACTAGTGATAAATCATGGTCAGTGGGGGAAAAGAATATTGGACGACTGTGATAGAGCTGAAAATTTTTCAGGTGTTCTCTGCTCAATGGATATGTTCTTTGTACATGTAGTAATATGAGAAAAATATATGATGTATATGCTAATGCCTCTGAAGCACACAACTTCTTGGCTTGTTTTGTTTACCCACACTGAACATATGCTTGTACAATTTTGTTCAAAAGAGCAACCAATTAAGCAAAAAAAAAAAAAAAGATTGGCAAGTAAACCAAGAAAAAAAAATTCCTCATAAAAATGATTCCTATGATTCATGTTTGCAAAACATGCAAGTTCTTGACATAATTAGGTATAGAGTAGTTTCGCTAGTCTCCTCATATAAACATCTAGTCAAAGTCTATGCCATGAATTTGTTCCTCGAGCATTTGCGTGTGCGAATTTTTCACTTAGCAGGTTTTCTGCATGGTACCACATGCTTGTTTGTATGTTTTCATTAAAAACTTTTTGATTAATTGCGATGAGCCTTCTTTGGCTCACCGTTTTGCCTCAAAATAAAAAGTGTTGTGATGAATTTGGGTCTCTTGGTATCCAGACCCATTCGCCCGAACCGGTAACATATTGTGTGTGTGTGTGAGAGAGAGAGAGAGAGAGAGAGAGAGAGTCAAGGTAGGTTTGAGTTCTGCCCTCTGTGAGTGTTGAAGGTGTGAAAAGGTGTAAACAGGGAACGAGGGCCAAACAACAGAAAAGCACTGTTTGCCAACAAACTCTCCAGTTACCATTTCTTTTCCTTCCCCCAAAAAAATCTCTCCCCTCACAGAAAACAGCCTCACAAAATTATTTATAACAGAAGAAAAATGGCTAATCTCCCATTATTAAATCTTTCTCACACTCTCACCACCTTCTCCTCTCGGACCACCATCAAAGCTTCGTCCAATGGTACACTTCACTTCCTCTGTCTCTGTGTTATGAACTTGTGGCTATTATTTATTTGATGGTTTTTAGAGTTTTATTTGTTGATGGGCTTGAAATATTTGGTTTTCTTTCAGGGGTTCCTTTTTCAAAGCCCAAATCAGGAGGTCCCATGATTCTTGAGATCCCACTGGATAAGATCCGGAGGCCACTCATGAGAACCAGAGCTAATGATCCCCAAAAGGTGAAGGATCTCATGGAGAGCATCAGTCAGATTGGACTCCAAGAACCTGTGAGTTCCTCTTTATTTGTTAAAAATTAAAAAAAATTACTGAAATTGGGTCATTAATCTAATCTTGTTGAGTGCCTTTTGATGGCAAATTGATTTGCACATGCTTGTGTCCTAAATAACAATTTTTTTCGGTCAATTGTGGTAGATTCAGAGTTATTGACAGGATCAATACGAGATTTGATTGTGGGTTCTTCTCTTATGATTATCCTTAAGATTTGATACTGACAGAACAAACTACAGTGACATTGTATTAGGATCATCATATGGTGAAATTTGTGGAGAATGTTGTTTGTGGAATCAAAATTAGATAGTTAAAATTGAGAAGGGGAAATTTTATAGAACAACTATGTGACTATACAATCAATAAAGTTTTTATATGTTGAGACGAAAACAGAAAAGAAAGATGAAGCTGAAGGTGAAGTTTTTAAAATAGCTATACGATAACCATGCTATATGGATCCAACTTCAGGCAGATGAAAAACAACACATCCAAAAACAAGCATAACCAAATGAGAACAGTGAGATGCATGTTTGGCAACTCAATAGAATTATGCTAAGAAATGAGTGTATCTGTAGCTATTGTAGATAAGAGAATCGGTAAAAACAACTTAATTGGGATACGTATGGTGAAAACAACTTAAGGCACAATACACCTCACACGACGAAAGGCTAAAATTTAAAGAAATGGATGATATGTGGAGTTTGGACATGTGATATTGTAGATAAGAGAGAGTGTTTCTCACTGTGTGGAATTATGCTCTAGTTGCTTGTATTCAACCTGTTAAGCTCATTGCAATCAATGTTGCAGTTGCTTATTGTGTTCCATTGAAATTTGAGAGTGGAGTATTAAGACGGGATCGCAGAAAGTAGTACACTAGGTCTGGTTGTTCATTCTCATAAAGGTTTTTTGAGATTCAAGCATGGAGGACAGACGAGGTTTCGAACTTTTGCAATTTTTAAGCTCCCTGGCCTTGTAGATCCAATTTTGTTTCATGTCTGAAACATCTGCACTGATTAAAGTTGACGATCGTAAGTGCAAATCAAGATCTTCTTTGCCTTTGATTGATGGAGGGTGGCTTCTAGTACCATTATTCCTTTTTCTTGAAGGGACTAATTAGGTTCTCCATGCCCACCTCGATGAAGTTACAGACCTAATAGGTTCATCATATTCATTATGTTCTTATATATCTTGATTGGTTTGATGGAGATTTATTGAAACTTGAAAGTGCAGTGTTGTATGCTAGGCTTAATTACATATAACAAACTGATGAATGGATTGCTTATTGGAATAAAATAAATGAAAGCAATCCATGAAGTGGCATGGAGGATTCATGGTGATTGGTGTTGAAGGTGTGAACTTATATTTGGACTTCCCTAATGGAGATGAGAGGAGTATACTCCATCTAACCTTGGCTTGCCAACCTATTAGCACTTGTGTTGGAACTTTTTATTGGCCCAGGTAGAATGAGTAGAATTCTCTGTACACTTTGTATTTTTTCCCGAGTGTCTGTACATTTGTTCAGCCTTTTCTGGCTTCTATCTTGTTCATATCTATAAGCGGCTCCTCACTGTTGGAGACTGCATCATTATTCTCCCTCAAGTGTCCTGTGTTACACTCTTGATAGCAGAGGTTAAGTTTTTGTTTGAACCCATGTTTGATGCTCGATTTAAAGTTAAATCTAATTATTTCGCAAACCTGTCATGAGCTGGTTTAAATTGAGTAACTTGAGCTAGACGATACCTGAACTTTCAGTATCTTTATTACCATGAGAAGTGTAAATTATTCTTGTGCTATTTTTAGTGCCCTACAACATATTTTCCCAACTAGGCAGTTCCCTATGCACTCATTTTGTGCAATACATAAGCTTCATGCCACCGCCAAGTTGTAAACAATGTTTAGCCGTATGTGATCCGTTGATCTAATCCTTTATAAAACTTTGGATCTGGTCTTTACTATTTATGCGCCAGGGTTTCTTAGTTTGTGGGAAACTTCTCTTTGAGTTTTTGAAGTAGTATGCAAAAGATAATATTCGTCATGTTTCTTTGATATATTTCGGATTAATGGACAGAGAGATGACACTCATATATTTTCATTTACATCAGAAATGCATCCATAAAAGGGATTACCATTCGTCTTCAAATAAGTTTCTGTAAAAATCAGTATCACGTACTAAATTCTAGTTAATTATTCATATTGCAAAAACACTAGTAACATTTCTCTTTGTATGGCTATTTATGCAGATTGAGGTGCTGGAGGTCGAAGGAGTCTACTATGGTACACACTCAATCAAAACTTCGTCTGACCTCTTAACGAAATCCGCACAAGCAAGCAGATAAAAATACTGAATTGACACTTGCTCTCTCTTGTGCAGGTTTCTCTGGATGCCATCGCTTTGAGGCGCATCAGCGTCTCGGTCTCCCAACTATTCGCTGCAAGATTCGACGTGGAACCAAAGAAACCCTAAGGTCAGTTTCTCTCTGATACCAACACACCCTGCAACCATCATTCACTAGCCTAACTATCACTTTCTTTCAGGCATCACATGAGATAATTTCACAAGAGAAGACATCAGGACGCTTGGTGAAATATAGAACTATGCTTCTTTATTATCACTGGAAGTGTCTAAAATGTTGTTATCTATAACAACTGATCCTATACACTTGTATATATCTTATTGAATGCAGTTTGTCTTCCATCTTCTCTCCTTTGTGGGGAGCCATGAGACCAAAGAGCAGGAAGAAGATCTCATAGGAGCTCATCATGGAGATATCAGGTGTTGCCTTTGCCGCGAGATGTTCATCACCGAGAGCTTGGTTAGTCTGCCAAAGCAGCCACACTCTGAACTGGGGGGAGAATGGATTTGTTGTGTTGATTCAAGGTAGGATCAAGATACCCTTGTAATATCTAAAAGTGACATGACATTGTAATGGTGATAATAAATGACTAATGTTTCCATGTAAATAAAGTACGCTGGGTACATTTAAGTTGAAGATCTATGACAAATATTACATGGGAGCTAGAACTGTGTGAGTGAAAATTTTCAAAAAATATTACACTGTAGATTTGGCACACAAGTACTGCAGTACAAAGACACTTAACTGAACATGTTAGCATAACACAAAATACAGGTCACTGATTTAATTAATTGTGGCTTCTTTGTTCTACTTGTACAATAAAGGACCTGACCTGGACACTGCAAATCTTGGCAGGGGGCTTGGCCCCTGCCCACCAGAACTGGAGCCCTCTACAAACTTAACTTTCCGGCCGGAACCGTACTCCAACGGCCCTGACCGCCTACGCTGCTGCTTCTCACCAGCCGCCTCTTGATGCAGCATTGGCGCGTTGAAGTAACCCGAGTCCTGCGCATTGGACCGAGGTGTAGAATCACCACCTCGGTGATGTCGGATGGCAGGAGATGCATGAGTGAGAGAGATGAGCGGTGACTGCCTCGGAGATGGTGCTGCTAACAATTCTGGAAGGAAAACCGGAGAAGAGCTCCCGTAGTGCTGTTGATATAATGATCGAAGGATGGCATATGGTATGTGGATTTCTAGCGTGCTTCTCGGGAGGTAGGGGGACATATCACAGAGCTGGTCCAAGAAAATCAGCTTTGGTACAATGTGTGATCTGCACAGGAAATTCTCATCAAAAGAGTGCTGCTAGTTACCTATTGAAATTCATTGACAATATGCAAGATCAAGACAATATACCAATGTTGCAATGATCTTTTTAATTATCGGCAAATTAAACTATGGGCCATCCAACAAGTCAATGAAGAAAAGGAGAAAGCCAATAAAGATTCGTCTATAACTAAATGCAGGTCCAGTCCATTCACAATATATTTCCAACTAACATTGATCAACATGAAAATCCTACTGAAGCTGCAAGCAGATTACTATTTGAGATATAGAACAAAAAGTTTCTAGTATAAAATACCTGTTATTATCACTCCATGAATCCAGAACGATGATTGCAGCACATTTGACGAAGAGCTGCATAGCAGACTTGATGTTCGCTTCAACTGATACACGGCTTAGAATTTCAGGCTCTACCATCTCGCTGGCATGCCCATTCGAAAGAGATTGTCTCTGTTGCTCTGCTCTTTCCAACCTAACAAACTCACTTCCGGCTATCACAGCATTGATGCATCTGCATAATCCAGGGAAATTTAAGAATAAATGGAGGTAATATAGAAAAGAACATGCATTTCTTTATGAGCTACTATGACTAGGGCCACTACCTTTTGTTCACAGTGCCATTGTGGGTCTGGGGAGGTTTACATGTACACAACCCTCATCCCCACAACATTGCAGAGAAACCATTTCTGGGACTAAAAACTGTGACCTATAAGTCACAGAGAAACCTAAATGTTATGCCAAGGCTCATCCTATTAACTTTCTTTGTTTTCTAATTTAAAATTTTCAGAGTTTTTTTGTTTACATTATTATTACTAATTTTCAGAAGGTGTTCCTTATTACTAGTTTCTTCACCTACTTCGACGTAGCCCATTATATTTAGAATCTTCAGTTATATCTGTATATTACTTCTTTCAAAAAACTAGACATATTCTTCCACATAGTATGCTTCATCTACATTTCATTCTCATTTCTAATCCTACATATTGTTCCACATAGTTTTCTTTTAAGTTCTTCTACCATTTAGTTTTTGATTCCTCATTTCACCAAATTGTTCTCTTCAATTATGTACCCTAGCCTTGCTACTTACAAATTACCCGAGTTGCTTTGAAATAGTAGAATTTTCTGTCTGCCCAAAAGGATGGGTTGTAACTTGTAAAAAACATATAAAATATTTTCAAGAATTGCAGGTTATTTATTTCATAAAGTAACTGGCTTTCTAATGTTACTAGGGCATATGACGTGGGGATGAAGTATAAGAACTTTCAAAAACTTGATACAGACATCTCCTCTGTGCATACTGTAAGCATGCATGCATAATAATTAATGTCCTATAAAACCAAATAGTCCAAATTCTATAGAATGATAAATTTGTCACCTTCAATTAAAAGTTTCAGGAATTGCAGTAATTGGTAGGTTCGTGGTTTCACATTTTATGTGGTAACAGATTGTGCCAACGAGTCCAGACTCGAGATTTCTAACACGATGTAGGAAAGAGACGAAGAATGTTAGGTGTCAGCATAATTGTGGCCTATCATAAAAGAAAATTTAGTTAATGACTATGGTTTTACTAAAGAAAGTGAACATTTTCAAAATCTACAAAGTGATTCCTATGGAGCTGACATCACTGGTTTCAGCAAATTATGTGCACTGAAATGACATCTTTGATCTTTTACGATCTCATAATAAGTAAACAGTCAGTTTCTATGCCGAAAATCTTGTTTTTTAGCAGGTGAAGGCCTAAAGTGCCCTTTATCAGCATTTACTTCCAAGCCAAACAGGATCTAAAGAAACCGATGAAAAACCAGCGTAAACCAATAAGTTTAGAATAAATAGCTTACCACATATAGTGTAATGATAACACCACAATTTAAGAAATAAAATATACCTGGCTAAGCAGTGTACATTGTTGTTGAATCCTCCAGTGTTGACATTATAACTCGTAGTACTCCAGATACTGGAGGTCATAAGTGCAGCGCAAAGATATGGAAGCAAGCTCCAAGAACTGTCAGTGGAAGCACCAGCTTCTTCCATGATTGAATGCATCCATTCCATATCATGATCACCAACCACCCCTACACTATTTGCCACCTTTCTCAACCTTCTAATTTCATCCTTTTCAGGTATCTCATTAGGCAAATGCTTACCAACCCCACTTAGCAGGGAAACAATTAGAGGAGCCTTCTCTTCTAGAACTTCTCCAGCAGCTTCTACTAGAGTCCTGCGGAAAGCTATTGCCTGCCCTGCTTGAATACAAAAGTCAATCAGTGTTTCCATGTCGATGATTTGTTTTAGATTTTCTTCTCTTTCAATACGGTCACCAGAACTCAAACACCCAGCTATAGCCTCTAAGGCTTCACGGTTTGACCTTAAGGATGTGTCTATACAGTTCAATAATGCAGCAATATGTTCTCGAATTGTCCTGTCAATTTTATCAAATCCATAACCGCCAAAAATGCGAATTAAGGCTTTAAGTTCTCTTGAACTAGTAAATGACTCGGCTAGATATCCCCCAATATGTTGTGAACTCTTGAAGCAGTTATGGGTAGGCACAAATATGATTCCAGCACCAGATATATCCTTGATGATGTTTTCCATATACCAGCTGCAGATGATTTCTACTGCAGAACCACTCTGTAAATTTACAGGCTTTTCAAACGCGTGCAGGTTAGAAACCGGCCCAGCGAAGGCTTCCATCAATAAGACTTCTCGAATGCCCTCAGTCAGGTCCATACTGATGTGTTGCTCTGCTAGGTGGATGATGTTGATGTGCCGTCGTATCAGCGATTCCATTATGGATGGACGTTGAAGGCCACTTTCAGTTCTCAAAACCGTAAGTAGCCTTCTCCTGAAGTTTGCAAGGATACAATCTCTCATGTACTGCAGAAGAGAGCAAACCCAGGATAAGCCAAAAACAAACCACCCTATGGCTAAACCATGACGGTTCTTTATGTATTATTATGTTGACATAAGTAATTCTTTAACAGAAAATGAAAGAGAGGAAATGAGGAATGCCTTGATTCTTTTGATTATATCTAATACACGCTCACAAGTAATTCAAAAGAGTGCATCTATGATATCCAGTGGGGAAAAAGGGTTTCTGTGTTTTTTTTTTTTTTTTGGTTGTGGGAGAGGGGGGGGGGGGGGGGGGGGGGGGGGGGGGACGAACATGCTCGTGGTAAATAAAAGAAGGAAACTCTACTTGTCACATTTTTTTTTTTTTCCTTTCTTGTACTTCCACAACTAAATCATCTCTATGGATGCAATAGCAGTCTAGAGGGAAGGGAAACAAATTTTGATATTTTGATTGAAATTGAAATATAGTAATTGAAGTCTGAAAAAAACCAGATATGGCCGTGAAAATAGGTCAATAATACCAAGTAAACTCAATGCAAATCAAGAAATAATGAGGTTACAAAGTAAAATCTTCGCATAAACAAGTTTGAGGGAAATCAAGAGATGAGCAGAATATGGAGACATCAGGTAGCATCCCAGATTTTCAAATGCAATAAATAGTCAATTAAAAGATAGAATATGGAGGAATTTGGAATGATAAGTATTTTTTTTTTTTATAATATAAAGCAAGGTTTGAAATATTACCTAATACCAATATTTACACCAGACATAGACATTGCTGATATGACTCAATACAACCAATGTGATACCAAAACTGTGGATATGACCAAAACAAAACAGCCAATATTACCACTTTGACACCAAAAACTTATGGTCGATATTGATAACAGTGTCGAGATTTCAAACGTTGATATGAAGAGCTTGTTCATAATATGAAGATGATTAAAGGTGATATATGATTAGTTACTAAATGAGGGGCGTGTTTGCAGAAGAATATTGGATACTTGTTTGGGTTATCGGGTCATAAAATCAGGATCCAGTTTTAAATTAAATCCAATAGGAACTTTACATGACATTTAGTTGGGACCCTCTCTCCCTCTCTCTCTCTCTCTCTCTCTCGGTTGGAATATAGGTCGTAGCCTGGTGCAAGTAGGATTTGAACCCCATACCTCTTGCCCACTACAAAGGTTTTACCACTATACTACGGTGACACTTGCTCTATCCTCTCCTTGAAGCACTCCTTGACCAGTGCCCTTTGGTAGAAATCTTTTTGCTCTATAACAAGAAAAAGAGAGTGGCACCCCCTGGATCTCTATCGCTTGAGAGTGGGGACTCATCTATCGGATAGGAAAATTTGGCGACTTAAAAAGAAAAAGAAAGAGAGAAAAGGGAACAAAGAAAAAAAAAAGTGAACAAAGGTGGCTGGAGAGGAAGAAAGGAGATAGAAGAAAAGAAGAACAAGGAGAAAAATAGAACGAGAGTATCTTCAGCTTATAAGTAAGAGTTCATGGATTTTTTTTGGTATGTACGTTATTAATTTATCAGATTTTAGGATTTTAACCTAGTTAATCAGATCAACAATTGTTGTGCTGAGAATTCTTGTTGTTTTGAGTTATATTTCATAACCATAATGAAAAGGGTTTTGAGTTTTGGGAAAAATACTATTTATTTCTTTCCAGCAACTACCTAATAGCCATCATACACAAAATGTTTTGGGTGCAGGTGATTTAAAAATAAAGGATAAAAATTGTTCACTTATATCTGAATGTATAAAAATGAAATGCTTGAAATTGTTTTAACACCCACGGATTGCAAGGTCGCGTAAATCAGCTCAAAACAAGTTTTAGTAGATGGAACAGATTGGGCTTGCCTTGAGACTTTTAAATACAAGTGGATATAATATTATGTTGTATATAATATTATGTTGTACGAGTAAGGAAGAAGATGTTTTATTAGGAAACCAATTCAATATTTTTTGTATCATTTGGTGATGTTTATATTTATTGAGGATAATATACTTATTTTTTAACATAATTAGTGACTGGAATTATTACATTGTCAGTGTTTTTTAACTAGTCAAGTAGCGACCTCATATTCTGTCAATATCGGAATGGGGTGATTAAATACCATATCAAGATTGAGTCATTACATATTGTATGAGATAATATGCTGCAGATACATATGGTAGTATGGATGGTTTAATGATCCAGAGTAGAGATACAATTATGACTTTTTGACTGGAACTTGATGATTGAGACATACAATTATGACTTGGTGACTTGAACTTGATGAATGACTTAAGATCAACTATATTAGATTATTTGGCTAAAAATGATGGGAGATCAGTTCAATTATGATGTATCAAAGAGAGAATTTTGTTTAAGTGGAGGTAAGAATATAATATCCCAGATTTCATAAGCAATAAACAATCATTAAAAAACTGAATATGGAGGAATTTGTAGTAATAGGTTATTTACAATAATGAAGCTCTAATTCCTAGGGTTGTTACAAATCCCGGTACCCGTACACGATCCATATCCGTACCATATCTAGGGTTGTTACAAATTCCGGTACCCGTACACGATCCATATCCGTACCATACCCGCTTACAAGTGGTTATATACTAGGTGTAGAATTAAGACCTTAGACCGTCTGGATACCTTTCATGTAAACCGACCTGGACCCGAACCCAACCCGTCGAGTCATTGGGTAGGGATAGGTAGTGTATATATTACTTGACCGAACCTGACCAAGAGCCGCCAAAATACACATTACTTGAATAAATAATTAAATAATTATACTAATATTAGTAATAGTAAATGGGCTTTCATTATGTCGGACATGTTACTAAATGAATTGACTTATTAGAAGATAAGTTTATCTGTCTAACTACTAACATGAATTATATAACCTACTGACACTTAGACCATAGGAATAAAGACCAAATCCCACTACAATTTTTTTTTTCCAATTACTTTGCAGGTGTCATTTCCATCCTCAAATTTAAAAGTTGAATTGGACGGGCAGTGGCCAGTTATGTGACACAAGAGGGTAGGTGTGCCTTGTTGGAGTAAGGAATTTGAGTTTCTCTTTTGATTACAGCGAAAACGTGTGTAACAACTTTACTCTCTAATTACACTAGTTTTTTCTGAAATTTCAATTTTTATGCGTGAATTTAGTGTTTTATAGCTTGTTTGTTATCTTTTTTTTTTTTTTTTTTTTTTTTGAGTTAGAAATGTTTGTTAGTCCTTCAGGAGAACTTTAAATATACCCGATATCGGCACCAGACTCGACCAAACATGCATGCGATGGATACGATATACGTCTTTATAGTAAATACCCAACATGTTAACCTAGTGTATACATCAAATGTGTACCCAGCAAAGACCTGTTCATAATAGTCTGCTTTAGGTCCAAAAGGGGTACCCGTAAGGTGTTCAAATCTAGGTCCGAGTAGAACAGTACCACGACCCGACCCGACCCGATAGCAACCCCATGTATTTGTAATTTGAAGACAATTAGAGGTTGATTTATGATGATTATTAAATGAGTGGAGTATTTGCAAAAGAATTTTGGATAAAAGTATGGGTGATTAGGACTAGGGTTGTTACAAATCTCCGATACTTGTTCCCAACTCGTACCCGTACCATACGCGCTTACGTGCGGGTGCATAAAGTCAGACACGGTCATAAAACCAAGTGGGTCTGGGTACCTTTCATGTAGGCCCAAACTAGACCCAAGCCTGACTCGTTTAGTAATTGGGTTGAAACGGGTAGTGCTAATATTACCCGACCCAGAACCGAACCCTAAAATACATGTTCCTTAAATAAATAATTAAAATAAGTATACTAAATTACTAATATTAGTAATAATTTAACTTGTTAAAATAAATTGATTTATTAAAAGATATAAGTTTATCTAACCAAACATCCATTAATTATGTGATGTAAACATGCTTTCATTTTGTGGGGCTAAATCAATAATTATTTGACACAAGAGAGTTGGTATGCATTGTTGGAGTTAAGGAATTTTTTTTTTGGGTTAAAATTAAAATGTTTTATAATAGTTTTACTCTCCACTTACATTAGTTTTTCTGAATCTTCATATTTATTCTTGAATTTAGTGTGTTATTGTTTATTTGTTATTTGTTTTACTTTCATACTTCTTTTTATTTAGTAATGTTTATTAGTCTTTTATTCTTGACCCAACTCAGACCGGCCTGCGACGGTAGAATTATCGGCCTTTGTAGTAAATACTTTGACTGTTAACTTGGTAGGTATATCAAATATGTAGCCAGACCCATCCATAATAAGGTGTGGTCTGGGTCCAAAAGCTGTAAAGGTTTTGGGTCTGGTCCGGGTACTAAACCCAACCCAACCCGATAGCAGTCCTAAAAGTATCCATTGATTCCAATCGCTTGGAAGTGGCAGCTCATCTACTGGGTCGGGAAGAAAAACAGAAAAGATTTGGTGGCTGAAAAAGAAAAGAAGGAAAGGAAAGGAAAAAGAAAAGAAAAGAAAGGAACCGAGGTGTTAGGAAGAAAAAAGTCAAAGAATATGAAAAGAGGAAAGAGAAAATAGAAAGAGAGCATCTTCAACTTTGAAGGTAAGAGTCGGAGTTTATTCTCTATTCCTTAGATCATTGATTGATAAGATTTTAGAATTTTAACCTACTTAGTTAAATCTATAAATTTTGAATCTCTGTTGTCTTGAGTTCTAATTCATAACCATAAGAAGGAAAAGGTTCAAGTTTTGGGGAAAAACTTTTTATTCTTTCGGGCACCTAGCCGAATAGCCATCATACACAAATAGTTTTGGGTTCTGGTGATTTTGAAATAAACTAGAAGATGATGGAAAAGTTTCAAAATCCCCTTTCTCTATAGTAAACATTTATTTATTTATGAATTTATAAATATGATGGCTTGGGGCTTGGAATAGTTTTAGTTTTAACACATGCAGGTTGCAGGATGCGCTAAATCAGTTTAAAAGTGACTTTTTATAGATGGCACATTTGGGCTTACCTTGAGACTTTGAAACCATGGTTTTAAATAAAGGTGGATTAAAGATTATGTTGTCAGATTTTGGAAGAAGGTATTTTGCTATGTAGCACGGACACTTCTATCATGGAGCTGTGTCGTGTTCGACACGCGTGTCGGATACACGTGTCGTGTGTATTTTTAAGAATTTGCCACGAGTCCATGTGTCGTGTTCATTTCAACGTTGCCGTGTCCGTGCAATATAGGTATTTTGTTTAGAAATTAATTTAGAAATTTTTGTATCATTTGGTGATGTTTATATTTATTGAGGATAATATATATATTTTGGATATAACTTGTGATTGGAATTATTACATTATCAGGTATTTTTACATAGTTAGGTAGCTATATCATATTCTGTCAATTTCAGGATTCGATTCGTTACACACACTACAAAATAATTAGAAGTTATGTTAAGCAAGACTATGAAAGGTAGATTTAGCATATCTTATAAACTAAAGATCAACCAAATATAGTTCTCATTTGTGACATTACAGTTGATATTTGTTGTGCTCCTAGATTTTGTATCTAAATGTACAAGTTCACAACCAAATATTCCAGATTTGACTTCAAGGGAATGTTCAATTGCAGGTTATAGCTATCTCGTGCAAAATTTCTATAAAATGAGTTTCATCTTATAAGGGATAGAATTCATTGTTGAGATTAGGTGCACTCGGATGTTTAAAATGCTGAAGCATCCCCACTCCCAGAGAACACGATTTTCAGCTTTTATAGAACTCCGGTTAATTACAAAACCATGCTCCCACCCCCACCACGTGCAGGCATGCTCTTAAGTAAGGAAGCCACAAAGTGCATGTTCTAGATTGTATGGAGGAAAGCAGGAAACTTATGTGTAAAAAGAGACAAGAACTGTGGCCCTAACTCCTGGTTCCCACTTCTGTAAAAGCTTAAACTTTCTGATACAGTTGTGTAACATCAAGTTTAATGCCAAATTTTGCAACTCCCTTAATCAATGATTCAATGAACGTGCAATCTTCAATCTATCAATATTAACTTGAAATTTTTAAGGAAGCAGATGGTACACTGAATTGAAAGCATGTAGTGATATAGTTTCTGTTCTATGTTTAAATTAAAACTTCTAAGAAATAAGAAATCAGAACAAGAAGACAGACCTCCCGTAGAACAAATACATGGTTCAGAACACATATTGGCTCCATGTCATTCAAAACAGAGCAAAGATTTGTCAGTCTCTGCATGGCAGCTTCTAACCTGATTAATTTGGACAAAATAGGAAAAGACTATAACACTGACCGTGTAAGAGTACTCTAAAAATGGATTTAATTAAACTTAAAGAACTTACATCTTAACAGCGTTGCTATTTTCAGGATAGCTCTCCTGCCCTGGCACTCGGAAACCAGGAAAGGCTTTGGGTGACTTTGAATGGTTCGAGAGTTTCAATGCATTGTTTATACGAATGGCTGCTTGCTCTGGAAGGAGCTGAAACATTAAGGATAATGAGATTTAACCATTGGCACGTTTCGTATTAACCTAAAAATTAGCAGAGCAGAAAACTGGGCACCTGCGATTCTAAGGAGCCGAATCCTCCTTCAGAGTCCAGAATATTTATCAAACCTTCTAGGCCACCCATTATAGATTCAATAAGGGATTCGACATATAAAATAGCATCTCTTCCTATTTTATTCAACTGCGTAAGTTGTAAAACAAGAAGTAGTCACGTCGCAATTCAACTGCAATTGATTAATTGTAACTTTTACTTACTAGAGGCACCTGATGAAGTAATAAATATGGATAGTTTCTTTCCAAGGATAAGACTCACAATCTTTAGAGTTCAACAAGAAAACTGACAGCCCATAGCTAGGTTTGCAGTCAAACCCAGAGAGGGCGGGAGGGAGGAAGAAATCATGTGTGATAAAATATCAAATAATAGTAAAACTCAATGCCCAGTAGTGCATTTATCATGCTCTATTCAGCGGGGGGGGGGGGGGGGGGGGGGGGGGGTGTGGTTGGGGGCTAAGAGGATGGGCTCGTTATTTGAATTATAAGTCTGTTGCTTTAGTCTTCTTTAAGCGATGCAAAAGCTAACATAAGGTATTATTCTCTTCTGACATTACAATAGTTAAAGCTAACCTGAACAAAGAAACTAGTAGTTTCAATGTGAAAACTCCTAAATTTTCTTGCAGAAAGTTGAAATCATAATTTTGTTATTTCATATAGCTCATATCATAATATAAAAGACAAATATCAGTAATGCAAGATAACAGCTTGATGCTTCATAATGTAAAAGGACACTAGAATTCTCGTATATAGGCATGTACCATGCATGATAATCTTTCAAATCTGTGAATGCCAAACTTTTTGCTTACATCTTTAAGTTGCTTAAGGCTTCTAAGGAGATTACATATATTTTTCAACTACAAAAATAGTTTTAAACCCTCTGTATTCTCATACTAATTAACAGATCCGCGATCAGTACTTTACTAAAAATTTATAATCTTATTGCATGTCCAGTACCTCTTCAGGAATAATTGCAGAAGCGCATTCCGGAAAACTGCTAGCAACTCCAAGCCATGCACAGCAGTGCTGTGGTCGCCCTTCTGGCCCAAACATGGTGTTTCTGAAGACCTGTTAAAATAACAAAATATAATGCATGAACAAACATTATTCATAAAGAACATAACTATGAGACTCTGATATTGGTGAGATGAAATATTTTGGAGGAAAGAAATGTTTACTGCTGTCAGATGGTGGTGATAGAAATAAAGCTTTTTAAGGCTCCCATACTTTGACAGTTGAGATTCAAGTTGATCCACACATCTGAAAGATATTTAATAAAAGATGTGAATAGGTACCAAACCCTGCAGTTTGATTAGGTTGTATGTAAAGAAAGGGAATGCATGGGAAGTTATGAGCATGAGAATAAGAAAATTACAATTATCATTGAAATATAAAAAAATATTTCCAGCATTATAACTCTGTGATTCAGATAAAGCACACAGTTAAATAAGTTCCAAGTGTTCAAAAGCCTAAATATATATGTAGTTGTCTATATTAAGCGATTGCAAATTCTTTATGAACAAAAGAGCCCTTTTCTGGTTTAGGTTCTGATTCCATTAATATATTAAAAGTTGGAAGATGGTGAGTACAGATGTGCAAGTATCCTGAACATGAGCAACTGGCTTACGCAGATCATCTATGATTTTCAAGCTTTAACAACACAAGCTCGAGCTGTTGATCTATATAGCACGGACACTTCTATCATGGAGCCGTGTCGTGTCCGAAACGTGTCCGACACGCGTGTCGGATACACGTGTCGTGTGTATTTTAAGAATTTGTCATGTGTCCATGTGTCGTGTCTATCTCAACGTTGTCGTGTCCGTAAAACATAGTTGTTGATATCCAAAACTAACTCAGGCTGAGCTAATCTCCTTAAGTTCGAAATATAAGCATGCCAAACTCGAGCTAGCCTTCAACATAAACTCGAGCTGTGTTGGCTTACTGAGGCTTGGCACATTCGCACCCTGATTTGCTGTTATCTCACTTTCAAGGTCTAACAGCTTCCAATACTATATTGACAAATTAAATAGATGGTCAATATACTCCATAATCTAGGATATCTACCCTCACTGTGTGACCATGAAGGTTGATGTTTAGCTAGTCTTACTCATATTAAGAGCAAAACTTCCATATCTCCTACTATTATCATACTCTCCAATTGGAAGAAATTGGCCACCTTAGAGCATACCAGGAATGCACATGCATTTCAGTTTAAACTCATTCTGTTGCAGTAGTTTGCCTAAGAACCTTGCCATAATATCCAAATGACCTTAAGGGGAACCTTTACTGACAAGTGACAAGGTATGGAATAATTTAATTTCAAGCCATTTTTGTGAAGTTATATAGGTTGATTATGGAAAACTTGAAATACTTTACATAATAGTTTTATATTCTTACAATGGTTTTTCTAACAGCCAAAACCTCAAGAACTATATTAACAAATTCAATGCTTTCTACCCCTCATTAAACTGCATTATAAAATGGAACATGCTGAAGTTTTCTATTTAATGTTCTCCATAGCTAATATAACATTAGTTTCCATTATCATTTATCAAAACAAAAATATTAAGTTATGTGAGGATGGCAGATTAAAGATAATGCACATGCAAACTTATAAAGTTTGTATCACCTGGACCAATTGTATGCAGCATTTCCTTCAGACAGCAAGCCTTCCTTTCCGGTTGAGACAGTTGCTTTCTCTAGGTGTCTAATATTTATAGATGACCGCGATGATGTGACAATCATTAAAATTGACAGCCAGTGCTTTCGCAAATCCTACAGGCAAAGGTGAATATGATAGTCAGAGCATGATACCACTGCCAAGAGAAGGTACATCAGTTTGCTATATACAGATATCTTTATAGATGCTTTCCTTAGCAGGTAAATTTAACTCTGAATAGTGACAGAACCTTTCTAATGACTATGTGTACAATTGGAGTGGAAAGCAGATAAACTAATATCCTTTGGTTATGTTGATATAGTGAGGATGCCCTTCTAAGTAGACTTACAAGCATCAAACATGCTTAAATTGTTAAATATAATAAAATCCAGAACTTTGATTTAATTGGACCTAACCTTCTTTGAAATGAGAATGTCAAGATGTACAACATGCTAAGAATGGATAAACAATGCATATACTTGTAAGAAGCTCAGAGGCGGCTCCAATTGGCATAAGATGAGGGAGCGCCACTTAGATGGTTAGCAGATGCCACTTACTTCACAGCTTGGACGAGTAATAGAATCATATCTAAAGGAGCAGTTAGGAATTCAGGCAGACAAACATGAACATGGATTGAGCCAGCAAAAAAGGATATGGTAGTTTTTAATTTAACAGGTGTGGCATTACCAAGCTGAATGAAGAAAAAGGATATCATGTAAACGGACCAAAAATTTGGGTTAAGGCTATGTTGTCATTTTTGACATTACTGTTGCATTGTTGCAACTATATCCTGTAAATAAGATAACTAATATATTGTTGCTTTCAACTCAGATGCTTGATAAAGATAATGCTATTTGAAATATCCTTCTCAAGGGATTGAGAAAACCCTAAAAGTTTTGCTGCACAGTTCACGAGAAGCCAGCTTATAAACTTGCCATGTTCATGTCATGAAAAATCAAATCAGTCTATAAAGTTTTTGGAGCACATTATATATTGATTGACAGTGAGTCCTGGAACTTCTCCACCTCTTACATTATCAAAATGTGAATCCTGTAGAGAAGAAAATTCTGAAAATAAACTTCAGTGGGTGTAGTGTTTGAATCTATAAAGTTTCAGAAAACTAGGTCTGAGAAATTAAATATACAAAATAAAATATTTTAGCACCTTCTGATGAAAAGCTTTAAAGACTATGTTTTCTCATACAGATCATTAAGGATAACAACCTTAGCTTGTAGTTTGACGGTTATAATGATATACAAGAGTCAGGAAAGTAACGTGCAACTTTCTTACAGATAGGTCACATGTAACAGCAGAGATAGTTTCTCCTTGAGGCTTTGGTATATTCTCAAGACAATGAACCACTTGTTGAAAGAGGCCTCTCAAAGTGGCATCTAGGTCAAGAGCCACCATTCCAGGAGTACCAAGTAAAAACCGAATTCTTCCGGCACAAGATGAAAGATAGGATAGTGCATACCCCTTTATCGCTGCATATAAATAAGATATTAGTATATTTGCAACCTAAAAGGAGTTCATTAAAATTCTATGACGTAAGATTTCATTTTGTAAGCTACCACCAATTATTGCATGGATTTTCTGGAGAAATTAATGAACAAAGAGGAAAGTAAGATACTTGAATCTTGATATCAGCAAGTATATGGTGATAAATATCACTTGGTGTTAAAGGACAGGAGGGGGCATACCAAGAATGTTTAGTATGCATAGCCTTATATAGCTGACAATGTGCTCGTACAATTGTGAGCTACAGGTGACAACCTTTCATGTTGTATAAAGGCCTTTAAGGCCCGTACCATCATCTGACCATCTTTTTTACTTCATTTTCTCTTAAAGCCTAGACAGGTGCTTCTCACCTTGCAAGAGGTGAGTTAAATAAAATAACCAACATGGTCTTCTCTAACATTGCACAGACCTTAAGCCAAAACTTTAATTAATGAAGCATCAAATGAGTGTATTCATGAGAAGTCCGAAGTAGCTCTAATTGAGGATGAGATGTAATGATTATGTCATTCAGGACAAGTTGTAAGATCGCAATTAAAGGAGCGGCTATGCTAGGAGCCTAGGACTAGGGGGATAATATAAAAAAAAGAACATGGACTGAGACAGTAAACAAAGATATGGTGGTTGTTAATTTAAAAGAGGATGTGTTACCGATGAAAAAAGTCTGATTAAGACCTCGTTGTAGCTAGTCTAAGGAATTAAGAACTATATTGATTTCAGATTTTTTTTTCTTTTACAACAAACACAAACAACTGACTGTTAGTCAAAACGCCTTTTCCCTACTCCACAGTATTGCCTCTATGTCTCTCCTTTGAGTGCATTATCTCTAAAGTGACAGTCCCTGTCCAGACCTGGTGTAACATAACAAAGTCCAAGGACATAAAACTTATATCCTGTAAGTCAGTCCTTACAGTGAAAGCTGGTCCAGTTGGATTAACAGAAGGTAGCAAGACCAACAAGTTGTTTGGGGATTCTCACACAAGTATAGGGCCGAGTTTACTGAAAATGAGCAGTTCAGTCCCTACAACTAAACCTTCGTGTTTTCTGATAGCACTATCAGCTAGTGATTCTTGTAAACTAGAGAAAAAGGAGGCAGAAAATGTTCTCAAAACGGCCAATAAATATAAAAGAGAAGCTTAAGGGATTTAATAGCAAGAAAGGCATAAGAAACACCGTCTCTAATTTAAACAGACAAAAAAGTACGGGATGGGCAAAAAATACCAGACTTGTTAGCATAAAATGAGTATTTAAAGAGTGTTGGGCACAGTCAAGCTTATTTATCGAAAACATGAGATTTTGAGGAGTCAACCAACATAAGTGCCCTATGCGGTTGACCTGATTTCCTGTATAAACGGCAAGTACTAAGCCCGTAAAGGTCTGTCAATACATTCTAAGAGAGAAGGAACTAAAGCCAGAGAGAAGCAACCAATCAAGACATGGAACAGTAGTAATCTCTCACACAAGGACTCAACTCACTATGTTGAAAAGTTTTTACAACAACTAGGTACCACTATTAGATTGGATATAGTAAGAAGAGTTAATACTGAGGAGTGAAGAGTGAGTACCAACTGTAGAAACTTCTCTACTGCTCTCTTCTATCCTTCTTCCATCTGATTAAGTCTTTCCAGGTCTAGGATAAAAGCAAAGACATAGGCTTTCCAACTCAACCCACCAAAGTGAGTAGCTCTAAGCCTCTAGCAAGAGGATGACCCTCCATTTGAAAAGAATCTGGGGAATCACAAGGAGGGTCCCAATGGCAATCATGCTCCTTTGGTGGTTCCAAGTAAACGCCTACTGTTTTCAGGTTCTTAGAAATAACACTGACCTAAAATAAAGGGTTCCAACATGCGGAGATACCATAATACATTTAAAAGCTTATTCCATGATGTACAAGGCATAAGAAATGTTTCAACCTGTGGATACCTCAATCCAGGATTAGCACATGAAGTTGGTGTCATTTTCAAACCATGAAAAATATGAATGGCCAACAAGAAATACAGAACTAAAACAAAGAATGCTTGGGTAATGGTTTCAATTTGTGTTCTAGGTGTAACAGCTCCCGGTTAAAGAGAAAGCAGAAAGAGGAACATGAGAAGGATCCTGACTGCTGTTTTGTAGTGTATAGCACCAATGATTAATAGCAAAATACGCACCATTTTTGGGACAGCTAACACCACTGAAATCTGCTAGTATAAAAGGCTTTAACGCTACTTGAGCATAACGAGGATCCTAACTTTTTTGCCATCGGCAACAGGTTTTACATATAGGAGATATGTATCAAAATTACTAAGAAAGGATTTATTATGATGTCAGATAAAATAGAACATCTCAAGAAGAAAAATTATAGCAACTTCTCAAATATCATCATTCTCAACATCTAAGCCTTTTAGAATCAAGATGGGATCCACCATGGAGCAATGCTCCATGAAAGATTTGACAACATTTTACGATTGTTGACAAGCCTCTCAAAATTAGTGTCCTGGCCAAGGCATGGACAAGAGAGGGACTTGCAATTGTCCCAACTGTCCAAAGTGAAAAGAAACTATGTTCTCAAAATAGAAAGGAAAGGGAGGATAGAATATCGTAGACGTTCACAAAAGTGGCATAAATGTTTTATCAAGATAGTTTGGGCATATTCAGCGGAGGCCAATAATTGCGACAGCTAGGGATTATGGGATCATCGTTGATGGGGCGAAAGAGGAAAAGGAAAGTAGAGGCAGACCTAAACAAAAAAGGATTGAAGGTATAAAAAATATATATCACACTCATAGCTTTAGTTATTAACTTAATGGAGGCTGAATGGAGAAAAGGAGTCATTTTGCCAATGCCAAAGATTTGGGATGAAGGATTTGCTGCTGTTGAGTGACATATACAATTGATCAGGTGCTTGGTTTAACCTTCATTTAACAGAATAGGATACAAGTTCAAATTGCTCTCTTTATTGCTCATGTTCTTTGTTCTGGTATTACATCAGGTTGACACTACTGTTGCCATATTGATAGACCAGCAAGACAACTACAACAACCACAACTGTCACTGCAACTAATGACTACCCACCGTCTACCAGCTACCTCCTACCTAACTAAAACTATTATCTACTATTGCTAGTACTACAACCACTTTGTGTTAAATAGTAACAATACATTTTAACATAGAAAGGTAAAAAGAAATTAATACCAAGAACTTCAAATTCTAACCTGCAATGTATTTGCGTACTAAACAGCAAAGTTTATCCATTCCATCTAACAAGAAACCTATAGTTGGATCAGCTGCATCCTGCAACCAATAGAATTGATGCCTTCACTAACTGGCTTATGTGAAACAGAAACAACATGATGAATCTGTCACCCAGGATTGAAAGACAGCATAACCTAATTAGGGTATAGCATACTTACAATGTCAATAGATACCAGCCGTGCAGCTTTAGATTTTGGTGATGCAATTCCAACATGTTGGAAGTACCAAATTATCTCACATTGAGCTAAAGCGAGTGCAGAAAATACCATCTGCATAGATTATATAACACAATTCACTCAGAGAAACTAAGAAACACAACCAGAATGCACAGGTACATGGATAAAGGAATCAGATGCACAGGTACATTCTCCCAGGTTCTTCTTATACATTTGATTTAAAAAGTTATAACATGATGCAGGCGGATGCATCACATCAACAATTCTGGAATAATGCTACGGATTATGGACTATGGAGTCCGGGTTAAATTTTTTCCTTCATTGTAGTTACTAAATCAACTTTAATTTTTTCTAAGTTAAAGTTGGGTTTAAGGGGCTTATTGCATTGTTGTAAGATCTTGGAGTCCAAATGCGAGACTAAAAAGTTGCTAATTAAGATGGACATTGGACTTGGTTGGACCAATATTTAGAGAATAAGAGCTAGACTTTGCAATTATATGGAAAGAGTTCAGAAGAGAGTTGATTGAAGATGCAGAGGATATTATAGCAAATATTGGAATAGCATAGGAGCTCCATCCAAGTCAGACTGATTTATTTTTTTTCTTTCCTGTAGGTTCTTAGCAGGTGTACTAGGAGTCAAGGTGTGAATACATTTTTTTATTTTTTACTTTGGTTTTAGGTCGTCTAGATCTAGTAGGAAACTACTTTGTTTGTCCATAAATATTGCTGTAGCCAAACTACATTAGATATCTAATATTATGTTGTTCTTTGGCTTTGTTGATACAGAGCAGAGACTCTTAACTAGTTTACAGTTGAAGGTTTCAACCGAAACATTTATTGTCTGGTTATTCTCTGCAATCAATATTTTCTCCCCCACCCCCCAAAAAAAAAAAAATTGCGAAAGGTGGCATCAGATCTTCTCATCATACCCTGGTCTGATGTCCTCATGTCAAATGATCGATGATCGAACCAGTGGAAATCATAATCATGGTGACAATGCGAAGAATCTGATAACATAGAGAATTTCAAACAAAATGCAGTTTACAAGGTAAAGATCACAATATGATCATCACTGTGAGATTCCATGGAATTTATATCCAAATATATGTGGTGGAAACTTTTTAAGTTACAGGTAGGACCTTATCCAAAGTACTATTCTATCCCTTTTATCTGATGAAGGTCTTTAAGTAATCTACTGTTCTAAAGTCTTTTAAGTTATTTGAAGTTTGGTGGGAAATAGTGGACAATAGAAGATAGTAACTTTTATGGTTTTAAAAAAGATGAAACAAAGATTGTCTAGCCCTTGTTGAATCATCATCATCATCTAAGCCTTTACCCATTGAGATGGGGTTGGCTGTGGAGAAAGACTTCAGGAAAGATTTAATAACTTTTTACAGCCCTGTGCCAACTTGACGTCAACCCTCTCTTAGTTATACCAACTTCCTAGCCAAAGAAACTACAGATAAGAGAGGAGCTTGACATAATCCTAATAGGCTAGTTGGCGTGCTCCACATTCTCCTAGATTTGAAAATGTGTAGAAGAAGGGCAAAAGATAATTAATTTGCTATAGAAAAGTGCACTCAAACTCCCAAGGCAAATCACAAAACCAAGAGTCAAACAGAAACATTTCCTGTAAGAAAAGCTTTCCAAATCACAAATTAAAAAAAGGGAAGAAATTAATGAGTCAATTCCAAAATTTTGACAGATCTACCTGATGAAGAAAACAATGAAACTCAAGTTTCTCGTGAATCCTCGGAGGAACATGGCGATAGTAGTAAAAAGGATTTATCACACTTTATTAATTAAGTTCAGAAGTTAATTATCTGTCTCGTGAATTCAATGGTTCCTAATGCATTCTAGGGATTTTAAGGTTGATTTTGCTTCAGTATCACCTCTCAGTTGAGGTTTCACTTCTATTGTTTTATACTTTGTTTCCTGCTGTGAAAATTGATTCGCCTAAAAGTTATACAACTCGTTTTAGACCAAATAACCCTCTAGAATCTAGGGGACTCCATTTATCATAATCATATAAACAAGATAGAAAATATAATAAGTATGAACAAGAAGTTATTAAGTGATTCATACCATTCTGTTACCTGAATATTTGGAGCTAGTAAACTAGGTTGATCTGCAAAAAATGAGACCATTCTCCCAATTTCTTGTTTTAGAAGTATCCTCCTTTCACGGTGTATAGCCTCACAAGTGAAGAGTGCTTGTTCTTGCACCTCACTGTAACGAATGAACATTGTCAAGCATGAACTTTGCAAGCCAAGATGTAGGAGACCATTCAAATGTCCACAAAAATAATTTAAGTGCAGAAAGAATAATCTACAGTAACCACAGTAAACAAAATACAGACCACATACAAGTATATAGTTTGTGGACTATGGATAAAAGATGATCATCTAAACTAGTGCAGAGCTTCTTGGCCAACATTTCATATCCCTTGGTAGGTAATTAAACCATTAAACTACATGCACATTATAATAGGTGATGATAACTGACCCCTCTCCTGGTGATCTACAGAGAAAGGAAACACAAGGCAGTTGACGCTGGCGTCACTATTTTCTAATCACTTCCTGTGGCATGGGTTAAACGAATATAGCATAACCAGGGAGGCACTAGATTCTGGAATGGTGATTTTTTTCGTCATTAGAGATGTGTACTTATATGCCGCTGACAACGGCAACAATATAGCATTTATATATTTCATAGTGCAACCATGAAAATCTAATCGTGAAACTGTATTTCACAACAACAACAACACTAAGCCATCTGTCTCGGTATTTGGGGTAGGCTACATGAACAAAAAGAGAATTACGCCGGATCGGGCACATGGATCAGCTTTCTCCACTCATTCCTATCGAGCAATATGCCTTCATTAAGACCTTTAGCCTCTATATCTTGTCGTATCACCTCCATCCATGTTTTCTTCAGTCTCCCATGCACTCCTTAACTTGCCCTAATTTGATACGCTCTAATCGTCGGACTGGCACATTTGTAGGTCTACGTCGCACATGACCAAACCATCGTAGGCGGCTTTATCTCATCTTTTTTCTATAGAGGCTATACCTATCTTAGTACGAATATCCTCATTTATTACCTTATCTCTCCTCGTGTTACTACACATCCAACAAAGCATGCGCATCTCTGCTACACTCATCTTTTGGGCATAAAATCTCTTTATAGCCTAACATTCTGTGTCATATAACAAAGCTGACCTAAAAGCGGTCCGATAAAACTTTCCCTTCAGACATAACGGAATGTTACGATCACATAAAAATCATGTAGCGCTCCTCTATTTCAACCAGCCGGCTTGAATCCTATGGTTGACATCACTATCTCCTCATCCTTTTGGATAATAGAACCCAAGTACTTAAAATGACTACCCAATAGTATTTCTTATCCATCTAATCTCACAATACTATAATCTCGGATTCCCTGTTTACTGAATTTACACTCCATATACTTTATTTTGGCCCTACTTAATCTAAAACCTCGAGATTCTAGAGTTTGCGTTCATAACTCTAATTTGGCATTTACCCCAACTCTCGTCTCATCGACTAGAACAATACATCAGCAAATAGCATACACCACGGTATTTCATCCTGAATAGCTCTAGTAAGCTCATCCATCACTATGGCAAATAAGAATGAACTTAATGCAGATCCTTGATGCAATCCAATTGTGATAGAAAAATTAATTGTTATGCCTCCACAAGTTCTGACATTTGCCACTACTCCATCGTACATGTCCTTGATTATATCAATATATTTGATGGGGACTCCCTTTTTCATCAATGTCCACCATAATACCTCTCTTGGCACCTTATCGTAAGCTTTTTCTAAATTAATAAAGACCATATGCAAATTTCTCTTCCTCTCTCGATATTGCTCTATAAGTTGACGAATCAAATGAATAGCCTCTATCGCGATCGCCCTGGCATGAATCCAAACTGGTTCTCTGATATTTTAACATTCTGTCTTAACCTGTGTTCAATTACCCTTTCCAAAGCTTCATGGTGTGACACATGAGTTTTATGTCATGATAGTTTGAACAACTCTGGATAGCACCTTTGTTCTTATAAAGAGATACTAAGGTACTCTTCCTTCACTCATTTGTCATCTTTTAGTTAGCCAGATCTTATTAAAGAGGTTTGTCAGCCATCTCACGCCCACCTCTCCTATGCATCTCCATATCTCAATAGGAATTCCATCCGGGCCAACAGCTTTTCTTGACTTCATCCTCTTCAAGGCCTCTTTAACTTCAGATTCGCTAATTTTACGCATATAATTACGGTTCATATCCTCACACTGAATGGTAAGGTCATCCAAATCTTGAGTAAAACTACCATTGAACAATTTGTCAAAATATTATCTCCATCTTTCTTTGATTTCTTCATCTCGAACTAAAACCTTCTGATCCTCATTTTGACACACCTCACAGTACATAAGTTTCTAGTCTTTCTCTCTCTTATTCGAGCAATTCTATATATATCCTTTTTGAATTCATTGGTGTCCAACTTCTCATACACTTCTTTTTACACTTTAGCTCTTGCATTCTGAATAGCTTTCTTAGCCTCCTTCTTGGCTAGCTTATACCTCTCAAAACTCACTCCATCACAATTTTCTTCAAATATCTATAAGAGTCTCGTTTGATCTTAATGACAGCTTTTACCTCTTCATTCCACCATAATGTGTCCTTACATAGTGGAGCACCACCCCGTGACTCACCAAGTACATCTTTAGCCACTGTATTTCACACTGCACATATACTTTCCAGCTTTAGTCGGAATTTATATTTTATTATATTTACCTTACGAAAAAAGGAGAGCAACCAATCATGAAAAGAAATAATGAAGAAGTAATTATCTTTCCATTGTTCTTCTTCCTCTATCCCCCCTTTGAGCTAAATTGTATCAGGTTAAATGGCTGTAGAGAGCAACCAATCATGACAATGACTGCCTAAGAAACTTACGAAAACCTTCTATTCTACGGTAATAAGATTAAGGCCCCAAATAATATTTCACAAAGTGGGGTAATCCAGAAGACCAAGCAAAAAAAATGGACATGCAGAGATGCAAATGTGAAGAGGGAAAGTAGAAAGAATTTGATCCAGAATAAGTACATTTGAAAAGGTAAAGAACTTGAACTAGTTAAGAAAATGGTATCGAACTCATGGAGATGGCCTGGACCCTTCAACCATGGATCTAAAGATGCTCTAGAAAAGACAAATGCAAGGTATTGCAAAGACCATGAAAGATGGAGAAGATGTGCACTTATGGATGTTAAGAAAGCAAAACACTACATGGTTTAAATCTCGATATCGGTATTGGTCGATGATTTATTAGAAGTAGAAAAATTAAACAAAAAATCTTAATAATTTAAATCTATAGCTTCTAATCAAGAAACTAAGTCAAAAAAAATCTGAAAAATCCAATCCAATCCTCAATACAAGTATATGAACAGACCTCCCAAAAAAAAAAAAAAAGAAAAGAAAAGAAAAGAAAAGAAAAGAAAAAGGTGTTTATGTTTTGTGAACATAGCATTCCTCTTATGTTAAAGGATCTGTGTATGTTAAAGTATGGATCCATCGTCTTCAACGAGCAACCTTTAGAATTCCTAGCAAGCAGACACTACTCTGACACCTACATTTTGGTTTCATAAAACCCAACACAGCTCTCAAGTGTCTGATACACATCATCCAATTGTAGAGATCTCAGTGTCTGCAGACACATGTTAGACAGAGACAAGACACTCCCTTTGAAGTGTTTATGTTTTCATAGCCTATAAGAATGATGGCTCTTGTGCATTACTTCGCAATTCAGCTGCGAAGAAATAAGAACCTTTGAGTCCTACGAATCAAATGTTGACTCTGTATTGGCTTCTCTCTGTAGGCTACATATTAGCTTTAAAACATGTATTGAAGTACTTGACACCTTGCAAAATAATGTGAATATGGTAATGAGCCAATCAATACCCCTAACATTTGGATTATGATTCTATTGGTCCTTTGGCTTCTATTATGCCTTGGAGACAAGTAATAGTGACAAGGATATGGGCATGAAAACAGTAATGGGAAGTCTATCCTAGACTAGAAATATTATGTTTTTTTTTTTTTTCTTTTCTCTTTCCTTTTTTTGTTGTTGTTTTCTTTTTTTTTTTTTTTTTTTTTTTTTTTGTTTTGGTGTGTGGTGTGTGTGTGTGTGGTGTTGGGGGGGGGGGGGGGGGGGGGGGGGTTGCATTCTGAAGAGGCTTTAAAAAACAAGTTTCTACGGGCAAATGACACCCAATGCCCTCCAGAGGTTAGGTTAGCCGTTGAACATGCAGTCTAAAGAATGCATGAACCTAGTTTTTAATATATATGCAACCATCTACCTTCAATATATGCTTAACCTAACAAGTGCATTGTGTAGCTTATTTTTGGACATATCCGTGATTCTGCTAACTGAATGAATAAGACCAATTTAACTCTCAGAGGTTCACTCGAGTGCTGAAGGTGTGAGTTTCACCTTCAAGGTCCTAAATAGAAAGGCCTGACCCACCTCCAACAGACTACACCTGATACATGTCATTCTTTTCTTTTTCTTTTTCTTTTTCTTTTCTTCTATTAGTCATTGTTAAAGCTGTTATAGACTTACAGTATTAGCCTCCATCGCTTCTTGATCCCAGGGTGTGAACTGTAAATCTTTCTGTAATGGAAATGCTTGACACCATGTACCTGCAGCTTCTACCTCAAACTATTGCGAATGTGATTTTGCGTCCAGTGCGATCTCCTGATGTGTGTGATTCATATTTTATATTTGTATAAATTTGTTTAAGCAATACGAATGCCACTTTTGGCTCAATCTCCAAACCAGATTTCTCAGAAAATATATGTTTCTTAGTGTTTAGTGTGGTATGCTTTATATGCTTGATTTCTTGGTCATAATGTTGATCCGGTCACCAAGTACTTGATGCACAATAGAATTACCTTGAGATTAAGACCTATATGAAAGTAGTTTCTGATCAACAAATTAGAAAACTGCATGTCACGTGACAATTTGTCAAAATATTATGCTATCTCTAATTGGACTTTTTCATAATCTTTCAGATTATGCAGTATTTCAGATTGACATAAAGAATAATACTAAAGTAATATTTTAGATGAGAAAAGTAGTTTTCTATGAAAATTATCCCCTTTATATATTCTAAAGTTTTGTAGTAACTGTAATGGCTATGCCATTACAGTATATCTTAATAGGAGAAAGAAGCATGTTAGAATTGGCAAGGCCCAGATCAGGTGATCACCCAGATGAGATAGACTGATGAGCTCGGACCCACATAGACTCAAAAGGATTAACCCATGTTTGACTTGGAGGCCAAAGATTGTTTCAAGATTTACAAGTCTGTAGCTGAAATCCAGCATGAAGGGAAGATAAAATTCTCCCAAGGATGCGCTATAAAAAGAAGAGTATAAAACAATAGCTCCCAAAAAATTATATCACCTAAAAACACTTCAGGACTTCCATACTACTCAAAGAATCTACAAATGTCCAAACAATTTATAGGATGAAAAATTAAATTAAGGTGACTGCACTAGCAAAAGCAGAATTAAGTGCAGCTTACCCAGAAGGTATACCAGGACACATACCATATCATTTTTTCAACCTGTTTTGCAACATTATATTCCAGATCTGCTTCCTTCTGTTTTGCACGTCCAGATTTAGCCATTTTCTTGGATTCTAAAATCCTTGGTAGAACATAAAGCTGGTATTCTTCATGCAGTAGGACATACTACAAATACAAGAAGAAAAGACATTAATAAAGTGAGAGAGGGGGAAAAAACTAACATTATCAATTCCCTGAACATACTTACCTCATCTCTGAATAAGGTGAGGACTAAATTTTCCTTGAGTACAACCTGAAAACAGAAAATATAGAATTAAGGGCAGATATAGATATGTGAGTTCTCTTTTCTAAAGAGTAAAATAAAATAAAAAAAGCATGTTTTAAGGACAATAAAAGAGTTGTGACCACAACATGTTATTGTGGTTAAGAAAATGTAAAGAAAAAATATAGGTGATTGAACTACATTGCATCATGGAACTACATTGCACAAACAAACAAAGTGCATTAGATGATAGTCTATGATAATATGCACAACAGCAAGCACAAGAAGAAGCAAACAACAGGAAAGGAGAAAGATATCCAAAATACATTGAATGAGACTATTACAGTATTAGTTAGGGACTTATATGTAATTTTTCCTTTACCAGTTTCTCTATATAATAAACCTGGGCACACACATCTAGGGAGTGCGGCTATTCACACTCACAGAATTGCTTAACACACTAATATACTTAATACACCCACAAAATTTTTAAACACTCCCCCTCACTTTTCCTAAACTACCCTTCACAACTTAAGTCAAATTAAAATTTCAAAATACCAATTCTGTCGTTCCTATCTCATCAGAAAACTCTCTCTCTCTCTCTCTCTCTCTCTCTCTCAATTCTCATCTATGTCTCTCAACTTTCCGCTCGCCCCCTTCGAACACCACCACCCCTCCCCGTTGCATGCGTCGGCCCTCCCGTCTCCATCTTCTTGATGATCTCATCGGCATCTTTAGGCGACGTCTCAAGCACCAAATGTTCAGTTTCAAGGACTTGAGTCGAAGTATTTGCTTGGATTTTTTCAACCATTTTCTGATTGCCCATGTCATCAAAGTTCAATTTATCAAAAAAGATATCCCCAGATTGATCCATTTTCTCCCCATCACCAATCTTCAATAACCCAACAATCTTTTCTTCACTAATTACTTTTATGTATCTTATCAGATTTCTTTGGCAATCTATTTCTTTATGAGAAACAGGAAATTGTGTAAAAAAAAAATTATATCTTTTTTTGTACGTATAATTTATATACATTGTGGTTGTATTTTTAGGATGTGCTTTGATTTTGTGCTCTTGTGCTTTTTCTTTTGTTTTTATGGAAATACAAATGAAAAATTATAAATTAAAGACTTAATTGTTATAGGCAGATGCTTGCGAAATTAGTTGTGAAGGCACGTCATCAACATAATTATGCAATTTTGTTTTTTTAGGTTGAGAGGAACGCAACTTGAAAGTAACCCTCTTCAATGATTTGTCTACCAAAAAATAACAAAATCTTTAATAGTAGCATAATATTTTTTAAGTAATGTTTTTTAGCTCAAATCTAATTCAAAAATGTCTCATCAGACCGATTGACATTCAGTATTGTGTACGACGTCAACATGTATAAAAGTTTGCATTAATTAGTTTGTTAGAATGGTGTTAATACATATTATATTTCATGCATATATTTTTTTCTAAGGGAAGAAAAGGCTCGCATTATGGATGGCAAATTATTTAGTATCGTGTCACATGTGTATTGTCTTGAGTTGTATCACTAGAATATTTTAATCAAAATTTCTTTTATCAAATTGTTTTTAAAAAAAACATCTTTTAAAAAGTTATAAAAGAAAAGTATATACCCTATTGACTAAAAGGTTGGAATCTATAATGTGCTACATCAACAAAAAAAATGTAAGTTTATTTGCTAAGATCATAGATATTTAATTTATACTCAGTAATCTAAAAATAAAAACTAATAAATCCACCATTGAGAGGAAAAGAGACGTTTTTATTCTGTGGTATGACAGTGTAGAAATATCAGCTGCAAAGTATTTATGATAATTAGTAATGCAAAACCACCCAAAGGGGAAAACAATTTAATTTAATGAATTATAGAGGGAAGCTTACTTTTTGATTATTGCAATACTTCCATGATATTATTTGTTTGTCCATAGTTATCAATGCGAAATTTTTGATGGTATAAACACCGAGAAATTTTTTAGGCTTTGTGTAAGTGGAGAAGAAGCATATATTTAAAGAATAAAAAAGAAACGAGATTCACTCGGAATAGAATTTGGGTGGGTGTATTCAATAATTATTTGTGCGTGTTCAGGAATATGATTTCCTCTCTTTGTAATATTAGAGTAAATCAATGTCTATTTGGTCTTTTGATTTAAGATTAAAACTGTCCAACAATTTTTATTCTTAAAATATGGGTGTGTTAAGCAATTCTGCGGGTGTGAATAGCCACACCCACATCTAGGATATGCCATCATTTCTCTCAAACTTACATGGTATCGAGCCACATGAGATCCCTATTTCTCTCCGCTCTATTCCTCTGTTCCTCATTGCTGTGTCTTCTCTATCCACATCTGATCTCGCTGCCAACCCCTCCCCAAACTCTTTTTTGACCTCGTTGCACCCTTGCTGCTCCTATCTTGACCTCGCCGAGCCCCGACAATCTCTATTGCACCCTCCCTGATCTCGCCTGCTCCTATCTTACCCTCGTCAACGAGTTTTGCAACCTCTGTTGACCTTGTCGCCGCCTGCTGCCACTTCTTCTGCCCTTGTCGCGACTTCTCATCACCTCCTCTGCCCTCGTCGACAAGTTTTGCCACCTCTTCTATCATCGTCGATGGGTTCTCCTATCTCATGCGCCCTCGTCGATGACTAATACCCACTGATTTGACCTTGTTGACATCATCCGCTACCTCTCCTGATCTCGTCGACGTCTTCTACTTACTCTATTGCCCTCACCAACGAGTTCTGATCTCTCCACGTCTCGCTTAAGTCCCTTGATGTCGTTGACAGTTTCTATCTTTGTTTTCGCTCTCATTGATGTTTGCTGGACTCTCCTCTGTTGTAGCACTTGTATTACTTCTCTGATGCCCACATATCTCGGTTTTTTGATTGACTGACCTTTTATGCTCGGTTTCTTAATAATTGGTGTTGCCATTAACTCCTACAGTGCAACTATTGCTACTTGATGCCTTGCTACACCTATTAGTGCTTTGTTGCTAGTATTCTGTTGATCTATATGTGCTTTGTACCCATAGTTGATGCTTCTATTAATCTATTCTCTATTACTGATCTAATCTCTCGGCTGCTTGTGAAGTAATCTCATTCTTACTCTACAGTTTCTCCGATTTAGTTCTTTCCATTTTGTTATATATATTATGACTGAGTATAAGGATGGTCATGATCCGGTTGGCATTCAAATTACTACCTCCAAATTGAATGGGAAGAATTATCTCTTGTGGGCACAATCTGTTAAAGTGTACCTTAGTGCAAGGAGGAAGCTGAAGTTTGTTACTTCTGAGAAACCTTCCTTCTGTGATATAAAATCCCTGCAACTGCCGAGGAAGAGTGGGATAGTGACAACTCTATGGTCATGACATGGCTCTAGAATAGCATGGATCTGTACATTTCTTCTAACTTTATGTTTCATGCAACAGCTAAGGCAATCTGGGATGTTGTTCGCTACACATTCCTTAGAGAACAACACCTCTCAGGTCTTTGAGGTGTATGAGGTCTTCGTCAAGGCAACAAGTCTGTAACATAGTACCATAGTCAGTTTAAGGGCATGAATGATGAGTTGAACCAGTATCATTTCCTCACTACTAACATAGAGATAGCTAGACAACAATGTGAAAAGTTGTATGTCAGCAAATTTTTATCTAGACTTAGCCCCACATTGCATCCCTTCGTGGACAGTTTTTGACTAGAGAGAATGGTATCTAATCACTTAAAAAAGTCTTCTTTCTTATCTCTCAGGCACAAACGATCACTACTATCTCTACAGGATTTACTAAGACTCCATCTTCTGAGACTCCAGCCTTGTATTCTTTAGACGATCGTGGCTCCACTAGAGATCATGGCTTACTGCCTTGTGAATGTGGTGGCTCTCGTGGTCGTGGTGTTGGCTACAGTGAGCCTCATCGTTGTAGTCATTGTCAACGGACCAATTACACAGTAGATTGATGCTAGGAGCTTCACAGGAAGCCATATATCGGGCTCCAACTTCTTCATCCTCTTCATCTACGTATATACTCAACAGCGCTAGGTCTCATGGTATTCTATCATCTCCTCATGCTTCACAGGCATTTTGCACTAGACCCGCCACTGCCAAGGGTCATGTAACTCTCCGCCGTGAAGAGTATGATTCTTCCTTAATTAGGTGCAGTTTGTCACGATCTCTAATGTAGCTACTTTAGCTCATCCAGGTATCTCTTGCCTAGCCAGCTCTCCTTCCACCTCTTGGGTCATTGACTCTGGAGAATCCACATACTTTACTGATAAATCTACATTGTTCTCCACGTTTACTCCACCTACTACCACATCGTTATTACTTTTGCAGATAGTAGATCTAAATTTATCATTGGCACCGACATAGTTCACCCCCACATCTTCTATATATTTGTCTAATATTCATCACATTCACAATATTCATTTTAATCTATTATTTGTTAGTCGCTCAACCAAATTCCTGAAGTGCTCAGTAATTTTTTCTCCTACCTCTTGTGTGCTTCAAGACCTTTAGACGAAGAAGGTGATTGGTAGGGGTATGAGCGTGATAGACTGTACTACCTTCGATGCGATGACAACCCTCAGTAGGTATTGCGGCTATTCTCTCAGAGTCTTCACCTCTTCAGTGGTATTTTCAGTTAGCCTTGCTTCTTTAAAAGCAATAAGCAAGTTTCCCACCACTAGATCGGTATCTAAGTTAATATGTGCATCTTGCCAACTAGGAAAACATTTTAGGCCTACTTTTGTGTCTAGAAAAAATAACTGTTGTAAATCTCCTTTGAAGTTATTCATACTAATATCTGGGACCTACACGAGTTAAAACTGTGTCAGGTCATTCATATTTTGTAACTTTCATTAACGATTTTTCACGAATGACATGGTTGTTTTAATGAAAGATAGATCTGAAATTTTGTCTAAGTTTAAGTTGTTTCATAAAGAGATCTTAAATTAATTTGGTTGTTCTATAAAAATTTTACAGTTTGACAATGCCCTCGAATACATGCAATCTACTTTTCAAGAATATTGTGAGTCTGTTGGTATCATTCAGTTGACTACTTGTGGTCACATACCACAACAAAATGGTATTGTTGAGTGCAAGAACCGTTATTTACTGGACATTGCACGTGTAATCATGATACACATGCATGTTCCTAAACATTTTGGGGTGGTGCGCTATTAAGTGTGTTATCTTTTTAATCATGTTCCTTCTTCTATTTTACATGGTTACACACCATTTTTCAAGCTTTACATAGATAAAACCATGTTTGAACTTACACGACACATTTTTATTGTTTATGCTTTGTACATGTACTTGGAAAAGGACACGATAAGTAAGATCCTCGACAGTTAAGTGTGTTTTCTTAGGGTACTCCCATACACATAAAGGCTATCGATGTTGGAATCTTTTAACTAGGAAGTATGTAGTTTGTACCATGTCACATTTTTTAAAGTAGATCATATTTTCTCTTATATCTCCTTCTGACACTTCATAGTTTGTGCCTCTTCCCATGCCAATACCGATTGGTTTCGATATCGTAGCTTCACCCCCTGAAAGTTTATCAACGATAGTTGAAACCGAGTACAGATACTCAGATTGCTCCTTCTCCATCATCTCCTTTAAATGAGACTCCTGCTATTGAGCTTCCCGTAACACTTCGTAAAAATACTCCATCTTGCACTATTAACATCACATTGCTGGTGTTGTGCCTTTTTCTCACCTTTCTACTCCATATTCTGTGTTTTCTTCTACTTTATCTTCTATGTCTGTACGTACCTCCTATCAAGAGGATCTACTAAATCCTCGATGGAAGAAAGCTATGGATGAGAAAATGGTTGCTTTGTATCATAATTACACTTGGGATTTGACTACTCTGCCTTCTGAGAGAAGGCCATAGGCTATCGGTGGGTCTATACTGTGAAGTTTCATCCTGATGGACGGGTAGAGTAGCTGAAGGCTTGCTTGGTTACCAAGGGCTATACCCAGACTTTTGGGATTGATTACTTTTAAGACCTCTTCGATGACACAAATTCATTCCGTGAGTGTTCTTTTGTCCGTGGCCATGGTAAAAGAGTGGCCATTATATCAGTTGGACATTAAGAACGTATTCTTACATGGTGATCTACAGGAGGACGTTTATATGATACAGCCACTGGGATATAAGATTCAGAAAGAAAGCCTTCGAGAGTGTGTCAACTCAAGAAGACTATTTATGAGTTGAAATAATCTCTTCGTGCTTGGTTTGACAAATTCAGCTCAACTGTCAATTATTATGGTCTAAAACATTGTTTCTAATCACTATGTATTTGTCGGCACTCATCTGCGGGTAGCATTGTGCTGGCAGTTTATGTTATAATATTATGATATCTGATAATGATTTTTGCCACTACTGCACTTAAGGGATATTTGAACACTCATTTTCATATGAAGGATCTTGGTCACCTTCGTTAGTTCTTTGGGATAGAGGTCACCCGCTCTCCACAAGGCCTCTCTGTCTCAACGGAAGTACCTCACTGACTTGTTGACTGAATCAGGTATATTAGGTTCTCGACTAGTTGACACGCCGATGAATCTTGTTGTTTGGTCTCATCACAATTTACACTAGAGAATCAGGGTAGATATCGCAGACTGATTGGAAAGTTTATGTACTTGATTGTTACTAGACCGAATGTTACATTTGTTGTTGGAGTTTTGAGCCGGTATATGCAGACTCCTCATCAACTTCACTAGGATGTTTGATGTACCTTTCGGTATGTCAAGGGGGCACCTGGTTAGAGGCTTGTTTTGTCGGCTTTCTTCTCATCTCCATATAGCTGGTTATTCTGATGCTAAATGAGCTGGGCACCCTATTGATCGCAAATCAATTAGTAGGTATTGTATGCTTGTGGACGGCAACCTTATCACTTGGCACAATCAGAAACAGGCAGTAGTTGCTCGGTCTAGTGTTGAGATTGAGTATCAGGTTATGGCTCACATAGCTTGTGAGTTGATTTAGATTCAGTTATTACTTTTCGAAATGGAGGTGGTCTCTTCTCAGTCGATGGTCATGCATTTTGATAATCAGGTTGTTGTGTATATTGCCAACAATCATGTGTTTCGTGAGAAAACGAAACATATTGAGGTTGATTGTCACTTCATTCGGGATATGTTATGGCCAAGCAGATTATCACGTCTTATGTTACTTTCGGAGCTCAACTAGGTGTTATTTTTACAAAAGCTTTATTTCGTAAGCTTTTTTTGGCTGTGTACCAAGCTGAGAATGATTGATATTTATACTCCAGCTTGAGGGGGGTATTAGAGTATTAGTTAGGGACTACATGTAATTTTTCCTTTTCTATTTTCTCTATGTAATAAATACGGGCACACCCATCTAGGGTATGTTGTCACTTCTCCCAAACTTACAGGGACAATAAAGGACTGCAAATGTTAAGTCACCTAATTGATCATTTCAGCAACGATTAATAAATGATAGAGAATGTAGCATCACCTAATTTGTCATTCTAGCAATGATTAATGTGTCATTCCTTGAAACAACAGCTTATATTTTCGGCTAAATCTTTATTAATTCTTGAGGAGCAAGTAATGATGGGATGTGAAAATCAATAAAGATAACAAAAGAACTAGATGTATCCTTCCTCCGTAACTAAGCATTTGTTATAACTAGTTTAGCAAATACAAGCACAAGGAATCATCCATGAGATGCCTTATGCATACCAGTCTTCCTAAAGAAAACACCCAGACTCTAAGCAAAAGGACAGCTACAATAAGCTGCATAAAACAAACTCATCTTGGTTAAGTTTAAATTACTTTCAAGGGGGCCTCTTCTAAGCACAAAAAGTAATTTTGATCTTCCCCGAGGCATATTAAGTCATTATAAACGCATGTTGAATTTTCACAATTTACATGTTTATTACAGCATTCTAAAAGAAACTGACCTCAAAACCAACACAAGATGTTACATAGACTTAAAATAAAACTGTGATCTTAGAGTTAGAAAAAGAAAATATAAAACCTGTTAAATTAATCAATTATGGTCAATTATAACTCTATTAACAACAACATAATACTTAACGCAATGGTGAAGCTTCCAACACTCCAACGGACCTAATTTATACAGGTTAATGCAGTAAAATGAATCATAATATGTTAGAAGCCCAAGTGTTATGCCAGTAACACTGAGGTACAGTAGATAGCATATGGCATGAATGATACAGACCAGCACTTAATACTAGGATGAAATTCCATCTATGATATCATGAAAATATGAAATACTATGAAATGAGGTCAAAGAGCTACAGAATACAAAGATGGGAGCAGTAGAATTTAAAACCACCGCATATGATCAAAGGGGTGATGCAACATGCATAATTCAACTTCATTTACAGATCAAAGTAACTTTTTAACTGACTATTGACTCCAGCTCTGAATGGCACTTGCATGCCAATTAACAATGGTGTCAGCTGACAGATCCAATAGGTGAAAAGAATAGCAATATTATCTAAAATAAAGAAATACGTCTGGAAAATTCAGGCGGATGCAGAGCCAATAATAGCAAGTTGAACTGTGTTTCCTTGCAACATTCACCGACTCCTGGTTGACCACTAATAATTAGTAAAAATGAAAAATATATATATATATACCATTGCAATATCAATACTTGTAACACGGAGAAGCTCATCAGGACAAACAAGATAACCATATAGCACCCATTCTCGATAAGCGGTTACATTAGCCAAGTCTTGAGCCCTCTG
Source organism: Agave tequilana (assembly GCA_038442645.1). Lineage (NCBI taxonomy): Eukaryota > Viridiplantae > Streptophyta > Magnoliopsida > Asparagales > Asparagaceae > Agave > Agave tequilana. The sequence continues at coordinate 375,291 of JAVJIF010003275.1, forward strand.
CAACAATGTCAAGGGAACCAATGACAATTAATTAAAATACAAGTTTCTTATATAAATATCAAAATCAGGAAGGAAAAGAACATCAATCAGAATAATCGGTTGTTAGCAAGAAAATGAAAATCAATACTTAGAAACGATTTGGGAAAAACACCTACCATGGGATGAGCAGAATTTGTCAGTATATCAGGATAACGAGGGTGAAATGGGCTTAAGAATCCTTCATTTCTCAGTTTTTTTGTGTCAGTAGAAAGAAAAATTATTGGACCCACTGCTTCCAGTACCTGTAACAGAAGAAAATTGGGCAACCTCCTTAACTGGACAAAGTTATAGTACGATGCATCAGATTTATCCTAATGCTTTTGCAACCTTAGTTATAATTGTTACTTTTCAGTTATTAAATCAAAATAACAGGGTATTTTAAATTGATGAATTAAGCAAACGATCAATTAGTTAAGCTGAAGTGACATCTTCAGCTCTTACAAACATCAAACATGTCTCGACCTCAATCTTTAGCTAATAAAGGTATAACAACATCATCAAAACATGGCAGACCAATCAAACTCCACTTGTAAAAATGGGAACTCTTAAGATATCAATACCAGAAGTGAAGTAACTTCAGTATTTGGAATAAGAAAGTTTCCTACAGAACTGGATTCATTTCTCAAGCAACATATATTCTCTTTATCTGGCAAGCACAGGCTGTGATGTGGATGATGTCCTATATGTCAGACAAATGGGATGTGTTGGGTAACAAACAGCAAACGTTGTCAAACTGTCTCAGATCTCTGTGAAATTAATACCAATTGGAGGACCAATAGGATTGCAGATGAAGCAGCTAGGACAAGGGTAGACCGAAATGCACATGGAGTAAGTAACAATTTGGTGGTTGCTAATTAATGATAAGAACTGAACGGAAAAAAGATTCATATAGCCCACCCAAAATGCCCGGTTAAAGGCAAGTTATTGTTATATCAGACTTGTCTGTGTACTTATTAACATTGCATTAAATAATGAATTCCATTTACAGTCATTAAGATGAAACATAGTGCCCATCATATACAGTTCAAGTAGCATGGGACCGCTGATCATGTGAATTTACATCAAACCTAAATATAGGTATTTCTATTACAAAATTATGGGACCAAATATCATATTAATCCCACAGTCTATATTTTGGTTCAAATGCATCATTTTGTTGAGTAAATTAAGACAAAAAAGCATAAAAGTTAAAAGAATATGCAGTAAAAGTGGTCATGTGTGAAGTTTAATGTTGAAGATAAGGAAGGTTAGAAGTATGACCTCTCCAATACGAGGGCCGACAAAATTAAGATCCTCTTGCAACCCTTTCACTGGAGGGTCATAAGAGTCTACAAACTGAACCAATCTGTTGAACAAAAGATATTGACAAAATAAACATTCTTAATCAACAAAATTATAATAGAATGAACAGAATCAAGTAATAACCTCCAAAAGAACTAAATATTTGGGAATACAGAACTGAAGTGGGTCATATTTAATTGTTAGCCCCTTTCAAACAATACCATGAGCACTGTGTAATATATATGGAGCGGCACTCTGTAGCTGACTCCATTTCAAAGATTTAGGTGATAATTATGGTTGGGCAAACTGACTAACAAAATTCAGGCATTTGATAGAGTTTACAACATATAATTGTCACACCTCTTTATGACTATTTTTGTTTGAGAAACTACAAGACGCCACAACACACAGAAGATGTATCTGGATTAGAAGAGTAGTAGACAAAGATCAAAGAGCTTGGAATTGATAACGCTTGAATAAAGATAAAGTAGCCTTAAACTCAACTATGAACCCTAGATTGATGGAGAACCACATCTGCTTATTCTACTTTAGCAAAACTAAATATTAATACCATAGTAAAATTTATCTTAACAAAATCAAATTAATGCTTGATTCAACTAGCCTTATTTTGTATAGATATGTAAGTAAATTTCCTTGAACTTTAATTTTTATGATGATACTGAAGCTACCTTGGAAAAAAGTGATCATAGTTCTTTGCAGATACTGTGATGGAAAGGATTGAAAAAAAGATATTAGATGCGCAAAGGGACAATGTTCCATGTTTAAAATTCTATTAGCTATCTGAATAATAAAAGTTTTCCTACCGATGGTAAGACTCACAGTCTCGGCCACCTCTTGATATTGAGTGCAAGAGATTATACACTTGCAGAATCATTCTTCTTGGTATCTGCAAAAATAAATATTTGTGTTAGAATAAAAATGGAAATGATAGCAACACAAATGGTTCAATGTAGCAAATGTGTGTATTATTATGGATACTGAAAGAAAAGAAAAAGAAAGTCCAAAAGCAAAGGAAAGAAGAGTTGCCTTATCAGAGAAAAGATTAACGCGAACAAAGGAACAAAAGAGATCCATAAAAGCATGTAGAATCAGTGAGTTTTGATGGGGCTGCAAAAAAGGATAATCAGTTCATCATCAATATAATCGAATTGTAGCACTTTAAGACATAAAAACAAATAGTACGTAGTTGTTTCCCAAGCAGTGACAATTCTGGATGATGAAAAGTGCTTACCAACAAAGTGATAACAGTACTACTCAAATCCAAAATAAGGCGCAAAGCTTGTTCCCGAAAAGCCATTAAGTCAAGAAGAAGCTGAACAAAAGTGAAGGGGAAAAAACAAATTATCAAAATTTGGAAGTGCACTGCCAATTGCACCAAGGCTATAATAATAGTCTGTTCAGTGAACACAGTTAGCTACTGTCTTGCCTTACAACACAGAATACAAATTCTGATTTAGGATGGATGGAATTTTACAAAATCAACAAACTAACTCCAGAAACTTAAAGCTATATTATGATCTAAGATGATGAAAACTTTACACATTCAACAAATTCATTCATGGAAATTAAATTTATTTTAGCTCATAACTATCTGTTGAAACTTGAAATGTAAGAGTCTCTATCCAAGGGAATCCTTTGGATTATGGAGTTAGGCTGATGAGGACATCACGCCGCTTAGGGGGCGATTCGATCGAGTATATTTCAAGAAGCGGCGTAATGCAATCCTTTAGTTTTAGCCTAGTTTTATTCTAGACTTGTCTTATATCTTTTAGTTGATGTAGTAGGTGTACTTTTGTGGGTGTTTAGTACCACATCGGTTATTTCTTAGGAATCATTTCTTGTAAAACCTATAAAAGGGCCCCCAGACTACTTCTTTAGAATTATTGAATGATTAAAAATTTCCTCAAATATCCAGTTAAAATCTCTGAGTTTATTTGCTCTCGAGTTTTGGGTGAGAAGCCCGCGTAAGTGGTAGAAACCCAATATCCTATTTTAAATTTCAAATTTCGGTTACGATTTGAAGGTGATTGCGATTCAGGTTAGTTTTACATCATTTGGTATCAGAGCCTTGGTTTCAATCACCTTCATATTTTTTTCCCAAATCCAAATTTCTCTTCCACTCTCCAAACCCTAAATCTGCATCAGCTCCAGATTTAGATCCATTAAAAAAATACTGTAGAAAATTCCCAAAATTTCTCATCAAAATCCTCTGAAAATTTGAAATTCACACTGTTCATTTTCCTCTCTCTCTGTCCCCCGCCCCTCTGCAAACCTAATCCACCACCTCTGCATCACCATCACCACTGCCACCAACAACACCACATCACTCTCACCACTGCCCTCAAAATCTCGCCACCGCCAACTGCCAACAACACCTCTGACACCAGATCTCCGACGAAGATACAGATCCAGTACATGTCGCCGTCGCCGCTTGGAAATCGCGATCGAAGGTCAGAAGAACCTCGTTAAAGCGTCATCGTCTTCATCAGAGCTTTGTTGACGATCCTATAGACTCGTTGGAGCTTCCATTGCTCCGTCATCCTCACCCGACCTCACCTCACTCGGTCTTCACTTTGTCCACATCAGAGCCGTCAGATCCCCTTACCCCATCGTCACTTCTCCTTCTCCGGCAGGATCCACTTGGTTGATCTCTGATCTCCGGCAGAATCCACTCGGTGGGGAGTAGATCGGACTCACCTCTACCATATCGGACTCCTTCCGACCTTACCGATGAAGCTCAGGCCTCGTCGGGACTTTCTCGTGGTCGTCAAACACCCGGCGGCACCCTGTGACACTTCGATCGAAGCCTCTGGTGCCTTTCGCCGCCATCACAGCTGATCTGGTCTTAGCCGTCGTCTCGCGCCGCCTTCACCTTCCTCTTCATTCCTCTTCATCATCGAGCGCCGCCAACGCTCGGGTCTCTCGAACCCTAAAAGAGGTCGAGGGAGAAACAGGCGCCCTTCAGCAAACCCAATTGGGATTAATAAACCCAATCAGGTCGGCTCGAATCCGGCGCAATCAACTCGACTCGGCGCACACAACCCGACCCAGCGCACTTAATCAGTTTACTGCTGACGTCAGTGACCAAGTCAGCCTGGCACTGTTCCAACTCAGGTGACTCAGTCTACTGTGTCCTGACTCGATCCACTGTGTTTTGACTCAGTTGAGAAGCAAAGCAGCACTTCCGGAGACCGTTCAAGACTCGTTTCAAGTCCAAATTGAGCCGTTCGCGAGGCAGTGGATTCGCTATGCGCCTACGGCAGTCGCGTTCAGGTTTGAGCCTCAATCGCCTCCTAGGTAACTTTGAATATTTCATTCAGTTATTCATGCTACTTAATTAAGATAGCTAGCTATTCTAATTTGTCGCAAGGTAGAACTTATTGATTGTTGCCCTCTAAATAGTAAGCTGTGTGATTCTGGCTTTAAGTGGACATCTGACTTAATATTAACTATGCAACTAAACTAATTTGAAATTGTAATTACTTGACTCGCCTGGAATTAACTGTGTTAACACGTGTTTTGTTACTGTCTCCACATTATATTTTCTTAATCGCGTGTTAATCTACATAGCTTAGAGTTGGTATTATCTTTCATTGATCTAATCTCTGACTCCTACATAATATACATATTATTTTAAGACAGCTTGCATTTAGGATCAGCTAGGATCTTACATGCCTACTAGAAGTGGTAGAACTTCTTCTGTAGGAGAAACTTCGGCACCAATGAACCCTAATATTCATGATAGGCTTAACACATTCATTGATGAGATAGAAGAGATGGACCAGCAACTACAAGAAGTTAGGGATCAGGTTGATGTCAATTGTAGGGATCTAGCAACCGACTTGATAGGCTAGAAACCAATCGGAGGAGAGCCACAGAGGAGGAAAATTCTCGAAATGGCAGTAGGTCACCCAGGCGAGAACGAGTTCAACCCTACAATACAGCTGATGCTGATGCACAGTATATCAAAAGCGTTAAAGTCGATGCTCCTTCCTTCGACGTGCACTTTGACCCTCAGGTTTATATATACTGGCAGTTGGCTATAGACCGCTATTTTCGTTGGCATGACATGTCTAAGTTTAAGAAGATTCGATTAGCCGTGATGAAACTAATGGGACAAGCCAGACAATATTGAGAAAGCCTTGAGAGGACGATGAGGTACAGAAGGGAAAACCCAATGGATACTTGGGAAGGCATGAAAGAGAAGCTTATGATAAAGTACGTGCCACCGTCATTCAGTCAGCAATTATTGGACAAGTGGAATCGATGGACTCAGGGGAACAAGTTAGCCACTGATTACATTGCTAAATTTGATGAATATTTGAATCGGTATGGAGCAATCGAGTTAGAGTCTCCCGAACAAACCCTATCTAAGTTTAGGTCCAGCCTTAGGGATGGTTATCGCCGAGAGCTTATCGCTCGAGACATCACGACTCTAGAATAGGCATATCAGCTAGTCACTGACTTAGATGAGTTTAAAGGATCCTATTTTCACTAAACTAATTTTAGGGATAACTCTAAAACCGCCACTACTAGCAAGCCAGGCTTTAGCCAACAACTTCCTGCCCCTAGCAAACCTGCCTCCAGTTTCTCTAGCGTCAAACCAGCAGGTCCTTCTGGTGTAAAGTCAATCACCTCCGAAAGGAAAACGGTTAGTGAACCAAGAAAGGTCAACCCAAGGACCTAATGCTACAGGTGGCAAGGGTTACCTTGCCAGCCAGTGCCCGAGTCAAACCAAAACCCTCTTCGTAGAGGTTCCCATTAAAGATATAAAAGAGGAAAAGGATGATGGATAAGCGGTGGTGCACCACACGATGATGACTCAGATGCCTCTGTTGAAGAGTATGAATTCAATGGGTGCATCAGAACTATGAAAGTGATAAGCTTACCTCCCAACGTAGGCCAAACCCAATTAGGAGTGGTTAGGTGCACCTTAGCTCAGCCTGAGCCACTCAACGACTGGAGAAGGACTGTCATATTTCAGACTTGCACAAAAATTAAAAACAAGAGCTACAAGGTGCTACTGGATAGTGGCAGTTGCATCAACACGCAACTCAGGGGCGGAACTAGGTATAAATTTTAGGGTGGGCTGTAATTTTTTTTAACATATACTTTTTTTTAAATATATATGAGCAAACATCCATGAATTTAAGATACTATTTAAACGCTGGGCTGTATAAATTTAAGATACTATTTAAAAAAATGTTGCAGAGTGCATGTAAGCTCTGGTTAATTAATTTTGTTGCTCTGATTAATTAATTTGTTCTGGTTAATTAATGTAAGCAACCAGAGCAAACATAAAAGGAACAAAATAAAGCTTAACCAGGGTCATGTAAGCTCTGGTAATTAATTTATCCAGTATAAAATAAAAGGAACAAAATTGCTGCTCTGGATGCCAACTAGAACAACAAACATCGTACAGAATTTTCAATCCATAACCAATTGAAATCTAATAGCAATATATATCTCAAAAAGGACAAACCCTAAATCACCAACAGCTTCACAAATAAATAAAAGGAAACAATTTGAGGGGATAAACGAAACTGACTCACCTCCATCCCAAGGAGTATCATCAGGTCTGCAAATCAAAACCCAAATCCCATTAGAAAACAGCTTTCGATTCCGCAAACCCTAATATCAAGAATAAATAACTCGAATTGGACAATTACCCAAAGATCACGGCGTTCCACAGCATGATGTTGTTGTCCTGAGGAGCGCCACTGCATCCCGCCGGCGGATCGTTCTGCAGCCTCTTGAAATCCCTCATCAATCTCTTCCTCGCCGGCGTCGACATCGAGGATCGAAGCTTTTATCCGACTCTCCCCCTTTGTGTGCCCTAAATTGATGATTTCGCCCAATTGAGGGGCGGAACCAGAGCAACAATTTAAACGCTGGGCTGTAAAAATTTAAGATACTATTTTAAAAAAATGGGCGGGCTATAGCCCGGCCCAGCCAACCTTACGGTCCGCCTCTGACGCAACTGGATAGTGGCAGTTGCATTAACACCGTTGCGTCAAAGTTAATCACCACCTTAGGGATGAGACCGGTGAAGCATCCAAACCCCTACAAGGTCACATGTATCGACGCTACATCCATAGATGATCAGAAGAGATGTCAAATTCCCATCCAGTTTGCCACGTCACAGATAATGTATGGTGTGGCATACTCCCCGTGGATGTTGGTCATATCATTTGACCATGATTGTTCGACTTAGATGTAACCATATATAGACATACCGACCAATGTTCGTTCGTCCGTCCATAACGAAAAAAGGTGAAGATCACCAACCCGAGAAAAAGGGATTGACAAGAACAAGGACAAAGTGGATGTCCTAACTCCTGGAAAGAATAGTGATAAGGGTAAAGGTAACATGATAATGAACTTGATTAGCCGCGATCAAGTTGAAAAGAGCTTACATGAGGGTTCTACTTGTTATGTACTCGTGACTCGAGAGACTAATCGAAAGATTAAGATGCAGATCCCCAAGCATATCAAACCAATCCTGGAAGAGTTTTCTGAAATCCTCACACAAGATCCGCCAGGTGAGTTGCCCCCCATGTGAGACATCCAACATGCTATTAACTTAATGCCAGGAGCAACTTTGCCAAACCTGCCCATTACATAATGAACCCTACGGAACATGCAGAGTTGCAACGGCAGGTAGGAGAGTTACTTGATAAGTGTTTCATCAAAGAGAGTTTGAGCCGTGTGCAGTTCTCGTACTCTTAGCGCCAAAGAAGGATGGCATATGGCGTATGTGCCGCACCATCAACATGATTATCGTCAAGTATCGCTTCCCCATTCCCCGTCTTGATGATATGTTGGATCTAATGTCAGGTGCCACGATCTTCTCCAAGATTGATCTTAAGGGTGGATACCGCCAAATTAGAATCCAGTCAGGGAACGAATGAAAAACAGCATTCAAAACTAAAGATGGGATGTATGAATGGTTGATTATACCCTTTGGACTGTCCAATGCTCCTAACACCTTCATGAGAGTGATGACTCAATTGTTTCGGCCTTTTATCGGTAAACTCGTAGTGGTATACTTTGACGATATATTAATTTACAGCCAAACTCAATAGCAACATATGGGCCATTTGAGGCAAGTCCTCCGTACACTCCAAGCTGAGAAGTTTTATGCAAACCCAAAGAAGTGTGATTTCTGTACAGACAGGGCTGTCTTCTTAGGATTTGTGGGTTCATCTGAGGGAGTTTCCGTGGACCCTGAAAAGGTTAACGCAATAACCAAGTAGCCACAATCCCGAACGATTAGGGAAATCAGAAGTTTTCACGGGTTAGCCACTTTCTACCGTCAGTTCATAAAGGACTTTAGTGCTATTATGGCACCTATAACCGATTGTCTGAAGAGTGAGGGATTCCAATAGACTCCTGCCACCACCAAGGCTTTTAAAGATTTTAAGAGGATGATGACTAAAACTCCTATTATGCGCCTCCCTAACTTTTCAAAGGCGTTTGAAGTAACATGTGACACGTCGGGGCAGGTAATAGGTGGTGTGTTGAGTCAGAAAAAATCATCACATTGCTAATTTCAGTGAAAATTTAATTGACGCCCACAGCGATACTCTACGTATGACAAGAAATTTTATGTGGTTGTGCAGGCTTTGCGTTACTGGAGGCATTATCTGTTACCACAAGAGTTCTTTCTATATTCGGATCATGAAGCATTGAAATACCTCAACTCTCAGAAGAGGCTAATTGCGAGACACAGCTAATGGGTAAAATTCCTCCAGGATTACACATTTGTTCTCAAACACATAGCGAAGTTGAGAATAAGGTCGCTGACGCGCTAAGCTGGCGTGTTATGATTTTCGTAGTTATGAGTGCATAAGTGATTGGATTCGAGAGATTGAGGGAGGAGTATGACTCGCGCCCCGGCTTTGCAGAAATTTACGTCACATTACGGGACGACTCCATTCATGAAATGGACAGCTTTCTGCTACAAGACGGTTATCTATTCAGATTCAGTAAACTATGTATTCTTCGTACGTCCCTCAGGGATTTTCTCTCTTGAAAAATACATATTGAAGGTCATGCTGGACATTTCGATCAGAACAAAACAATTGAGGTTGTTGAACATGAATTCTATTAGCCGAGCTTGAAAAAAGATGTCGCTAAAATCGTTGGTCAGTGTCGCACATGTCAACAGGCCAAGCAACAAAAGCAGATTGTCGGACCTTACACTCCTCTCCCTGTGCTCAATTGCCCTTGGTAAGACGTGAGCCTAGATTTCATACTAGGGTTGTCAAAAACTCAAAAAAGACACGACTCTATCCAAGTAGTAGTTCACAGATTCTCCAAAATGGCTCACTTTATCTCGTGCTTCAAAACCTCAAATGCGTCTCGAGACTCGAGTAGTTGTCATGTTCTTTGATAACATCGTCAAGTTGTATGGGTTGCCCAAAACTATGGTGTCCAATGAGACGTTAAGTTTGTTAGCTACTTCTGGCAAACACTTGGCACAAGATGGGCACCAAACTGAAATTCTCGACAGCTTTTCATCCACAAACAGATGGTCAAACCGAGGTAGTTAACAGAACTCTAGAAAATCTCCTTAGGTGTCTTGTTGGGAAAATTTTGAAAAACTTGGGATCTCATTTTGCCTATGGCCGAATTTGCATACAATGGTTATGTCAATAGGTCTACGAGTCTTAATCCTTTTGAAATAGTAATTGGATTTAAACCTAAACAACCAATTGATTTAATTCTCATGACTCATCCTCATTCTAGGGTATCAGATTCCGCATCAGTATTTGCATCTCATATACGTGCACTACATGAGGAGATCAAAGAGAAGATAATAAAAAATAATGCTGATTATAAAGCTTCAGCACATTTACATCGCAGACTAAGGACATTTAATGTCGGTGGTTATGTAATGGTCCGCATGAGATCTGAGCGGTTTCCTCCGAGAACCATGAAGAAATTACACGAGCGAAGCGCAGGGCCATTCCAAATCCTCAAGAAAATCAATTCAAACTTATGTGGTGGATCTCCCATCGGACTTTGGCATCAGCTACACTTTTAATGTTGAGGACTTGGTTCCATAAAGAGGTACCTTTGATACGCCTTCTGATTCATTCATGGATGAGCCTACCCAGGACCTTCTTTTCTGAGAACCCCCACTACCACCACTTTCTCCTAAATTACCTCATGCAATAGAAAACATAGATTATATCTTGGATGATCAGATCGCTCTCTAGAGATGGAGGGACGCGACGCTACCTCATTAAGTGGAAAGGAAAATCTGATTCAGAAAATTCTTGGATTACCGAGGAAGACTTCCGACAGCTTAACACCGACCTACTGGAGCGCTATCAGAGCCAGCAACAGCTTCCCACCACACACTCGACAGGGTCGAGTTCTTCCCGCCCCGGGGGAGTGATGACGACATCACGTCGCTTAGGAGGCGATTCAATCAAGTCTAGTTCAGGAAGCGGCGTAATGCAATTCTTTGGTTTTAGCCTAGTTTATTCTAGACTTGTCTTATGTCTTTTAGTTGATGTAGTGAGTGTTCTTTTGTGGGCGTTTAGTAATACATAAGTAATTTCTTAGAAATCATTTCTTGTAAAACCTATAAAAAGCCCCCAGACTACTTTAGAATTATTGAATGATTAAAAATTTCCTCAAATATCCATTTAAATTCTTGAGTTTATTTGCTCTTGAGTTTTTGGTGAGAAGCCTGTGTAAGGGGTGAAAAACCCAAAATCTTATCACGTTTTAAATTTCAAATTTCGATTACGATTTGAAAGTGATTGTGATCCAAGTTAGTTTTACATCACAGGCTCTTGAAAATATCCTGTAAAGAGGGGCTTTCTAAGCTAAATGAGAAACTGGATGACAAAGTTTTCAATGTTTACAGTTAAATAATACTGTATGCCACAGGGTCAAGGGATGGGAAGCAATAAAAGATAACGTCTAAAAAGAATGGTAGTTTTTCAGGAAGCCTTTTGTTTCACTTGCAACTCATTTCACCAAGTCATTTTTTTGTTTTTGTACTACAGCTAAGTCATAACATTCCCTCATTCTCAGTTGCCATGGGAGCCATTTATTTGAGTTGATACACATTTGACCAAGTTACTTGCCTCTAATTTGACAAAATCAGAATGTCTGCAGTAGACTTTTCATCCAAAAGGAATAGTAGTTTACTGCAATTAACCTCTTAAAAATGGCCAAATAAATGAATTGCAATAAGTGGAGCTTCATGTAGTATATTACAGTCATCTTCCTAGAACCCCTTACAGTTTTGCATTTAAAATTAAATGGTTTATATCCGATATATAGTGATTAGTGACTAAATCCAACTACTTTCACGGGAATCAGTCAATTGGTCAATTAAGCACCATTACTCGTAAGCACGAGAAAAATCTATGACACTACTTTAAATTCTAAGTATGTTAAGGTTAACTTGTTTGCCAGTTAGCAGTAGTTGAAAGTAAAGCAAGACAATTTTAGGCATTTAAAATGAGACTCCAACAATCTGAACAATTTGGCTGACCCAATCATGGCAGTCGAAGGCTTGAAGCACTTTCGCATTTCCAAATAGTAAATACTTTCAAAAAATTAAGAAAGAGGAAAAGAACAAGAAGATTAAAAAGGTAAAGAGCCTATGAACCATAAACTGTGTTGCACCCTCTAATTCATAGATTAATGAAGGATACCCTGACAAGGTTCATTGATGTAACTACTTCACTTTAGATTTGAGCTTAAGAACACATAATTCATGAATTCAGAGGAATTAGCTTAAGTCACTGTGATTCACATCAAATAGTACATATCACTACAACACTGAGAGGAATTCAATTTTTTTAAAACATTTGAAACCACCCAAGTTCAATGAGCTAGTTGGTGAATAATAAAATCCGCAACAAGAAAGTATAATATTCGCCTCAAAATAAAACAACTACTTGTTCAAGAGGGGGGAAAGGAACATGAACCTGCTTTTCTATGTCAGAAAAAGAAAATTAATATATACTTTGCTTAGATAAATGCCCATGATAAAGTATTTTCTATAACCAAAAAAGACAAGCAGTAAGCACAAGGATGTTCAAGCATGAACAGCATAAAAAATGTGGTCTGCAAGAATGTAAAAATGTACTTGTACAACATAAAATAGTTAATCATAATATGTTGCGTACCACAATCCATGGTTCTAAATTTTGTATATAACCTTCTGCACCTTCATTTAGAGCATCAAGAGCAAGTTTGTCAACCTGCAAGCGACATACTTATCATTACAGAATTCTGTTTGTCAGAAAATAATTTCACGAGTTAAAGAAATAAAGCTTACTCGCTCTAGTTGCAATTTGTTAGGGTGCTCAGGGAATTTCTTCGACAGAAGTATGCAGAGTCTTGGGAAGTTGGGGACTACACCAGCTTTCCAAAATGAATCTGAGAAAGTGTGTGATACAACATCTGGGATGTCTAGGATATGATACAGTCTGTACATTTTAGACAATAACCCCTCTGCAACTTTGGAAAGCTGGACAACCCATTCCATGTGCAGAGCCTTTTGATGATTTCCAGAACTTGGTGATGCTTCTGAAACATGCTTCCAGTTCGATGATGTTGAAGGAGAAGATTCTTCAACACTAAGGTACTCAGACCATCTAGACATGCTGTCCAAATCTCTAGATTTTAAGGATTTTGGAGATGTATCTTGACTGGAGGTGAAGTTCCTTGATTTTGCCATGACTTTACCTGATCAAGATGCATACAAGTGTCAAACAATTTATATGTTGAAATTTTGTTTAATAAACGACTTTTCTTTTGCAATGTATGCACAGATGCTAGTCACTAAATAGTACCAAAGAGCCTGTTTGTTCACAGTTAAGTTAAAACAGAAAACCAGGATAAAGAAGCTTAGATATTTGGCATTTGTCCACTATATGCATTTGCAATGTTCAAAATAAAGTTGGTCATGTGATTATGGCTCATAAAATGAGAAAATGGTAATGATCCTACCCTCAAACAATTTCACATAATGTTTTAAATTGTTATAAGAAATAGACCAAGTGTAAGAATTGAAATGAAGGGGTAAAGGCAGAGAAACATTCACCAATATCACGAATTATGGTAACTGAGGAGTACATTTGTGTATTTGTTTTTCTAGAAAATATTGAAATAATAATTATTTCCATCAAAATAGTTTTCTCCTCTTTATCTCAACTTTATGATTAATACAGGAAGCAACAGTGATAGTAGGGAAAACGATAATGCCAACGGTTAAAAAATGCAAACCTTCCTCTGGATGTGGTATACAATCTTCCCTAAAACATCATTAACCATAATCTGAAGCTTTCTCACTGTTAAGAGGTTAACATGTAGAGTGATGAAAGGACAAAACAGCTCGAACATAAACTCTCAACATAAACAGAGAACACACACCCCCCAAGCCGTGTGTGGAAAGGCATATCACCTGCTAGAACGCTTGGAGATAGCATAGAGCAACGTTAAATATCTCAGTCCAAGTAAGTAACTATCCTTCATAAAACTTCAAGTGCACAGGATATCCATAAACTGTATAAAATTACACATCACTAAATCATTTCTTAGCAACTCACGTGTCCAGATTACATTGTAGGAATGGCTTAACTAACTGACCGATGACACGAGTTCTTCCGGAATTATTCCTGAAAGTATGCCCATAAAATATACAAAATAATTAACTGCAAGGTATCAAGCAGACCTAAATTAAATCCAGGCTTGGAGCATCCCAAGGGCATTTTTGAGATTGTGAAAATTGTGTATAGTGCCTATCGATGGTCTTATAAACATCTATTTTCTGGCAATGGCCAGTAAACATTATTTTCAAGCTCATTGGCCCTTACAAAATTGAACATCCTTGGCCAGCATAGATTGGTTTCTCTGAATAGAACAGCCTAATATGCTATATAACCAGTAAATGGTATTAAAACAAAAGGAAGCTTCAGATGTTAAGAAGTAAACTTCTGTGAGATCTCAATATCTGACAGTTATCTTTCAGCTCACCAAAAGCCAATAGCCATGCAGTGACTGAGAGCCCATTAACGTCCATGACTTCATGGTGCATCAACCACATTGTTCAATTCTTCAGCAATGCTTTATAACAGAATTGTGCCCTTTCAAGGACGTGCAAATCATTGCTTTTTAACTATTTCCGAATTTAAGAGCACCAGTACATGCATCCAAAGTTGACTCATGATGCAGCAGGCATTGTCAAACTCATAAAGTCTGGGTAACGAATAGAACAGGACATGACTAAGCAAGTGGTTTCTATCAAGCATAATTTTCCTTTTTCATTGAACAAGACAAGGGTTACTTTCTTGAGGAGGCATCGTATACTGATACAAAATATAAACAGGACTCTTGGGCCGTATGAAATCCGGATGGCGTGTTTGCATTGATCATTTTGTAGGTCTCAATATCTATCAGACTCCACTCAAAGAATCTGTTTGAAGTCTCCATTTGATCACTTTTAGGTAAATAATGCCGAGGGGGAGGAGTCATATGAACACAAAGGTAGAGAGTGTGAAATATCTCTGTATGTCTTACCATTTCACTAATGTCCCAAGCCATGATAAAGGAGGAGAGTTTATTTTAGGCAACCAACTTTCAACACAGAACATGATAGGATATCTACAAAATGAATCCTACAGAAAGATTCATGTTGGATGAAACCTCTGTTAAGTAGTGAAGCCTAATTATTGCCTTGACGGATAATCGCCCTACACAGAGTCTTTATACGGGTCGACCTGCGCGGTCAAATCGCCGTGGGGTTGGAAGGGCAGCGGGGATCCCCCTCACGAGGGTGCTGGGGAGCGGAGCCCCTGGGGCAATAATTTTTTTTGAGGAGTCCCCTTGCAGATCCGTAACGAAGGGTGAAGCACTCTGGTAAGGAGGCTGGGCGAGTTCAGAGTTTCAGGTTGAGGAGAAAGAGTCTTCCTCCGGAGTAGCAGCTCGTTATCACTCCGGAGGAGCATTCCGAAACATCTGCCCGAAGAAGCACTCTGAAACGACAGTGCAGTGTAGCATCTCGGAGTGACGGTTTGGTCTCAGGAGCTCCGTTTCAAATAGGCGTCTCAGAGATGCATAGCGGTGAAGCAGTCCAGTCTGGAAGCTTCATGGCCCTTGAAACTCGGGAAACACGTCAAGGGCAGTTTGGTGATTTCATAACTTGTAATCCTAGTTTTCTCTATAAAAAGATATAATCGTCATTATGATTATGTAGAACAGAAAGGTATGTATGCCATTGTAAATATAGAGCGAATGTGAGATTCTCTCTTATTCTCCTGTATCTCTCTCAAATATAGCAGATTTGCGTGCGGCTCTGTGGTATTTCCCAATTTAGGTTTTTCACGTAAATTTCTGGTGTCTTTGATTGTGCTTTTGATCTATGTTCTTCCTTCTTACCCAATTTGTTCCCCCAACAACGTAAACAATATGGGCTGAGGCAGTAAAAAGGGAAATGCTTGAACTTAACACTGGATTTATTTAGGTGGCCCCAAATTCAAGCATAGAGATATAGATTTTGGTTTATCTGAGACTCGTCTTTAAATATGATCAATTGAGATAGATCTACAAACCACATATTTTTTTTAAAAAAATACAATCATCAAATAGGGATCATGATGCTGACTGCTAACAGATTCTAAGGTTACACAATTTCGTAGATCTTAGGCACAAACATTTCTTGAAGAATGCATTACAACAAAAAAACAATCCAACGGCCAAAACCCAAGTGACCCAGTTGCTAAAATCGAAACAAAATGAGGAGATTGGTGAGAATTGGTACCTTTAGCTGCAGCAGAGAACGGGCCTATGTGAGAGATTCTTCACTGGAGTGAGAACGAGAGAGACGACGACGAAGGAACAGCGGATCCGGGTCCAAGAGAAGCGGATCCGCTTTCTTTAGAGAGAGGGGTCGGCTTTTCTTCCTTCTTTCTTGAAAGAGAGGCAAAGGGCCGTACTGTCCGAGTTCAGACAGGGCCTCTAATTTTGCGCAGTTGTAAGTGGGGTGGTTTTCTTTAAAAGAGACAGCACACACTTTTTGTTAAAAACAAAAATTTATAAAAAATTTGGGCAATATGAAAGTTCACAATGTTTCTTTTTCCAAGATTCATCTCAACATTTTTATCGTTGGACCCACCAAATCAGTGGATTATTATTTGATTAAGATTCTGAATTTTGCGGAGACTTTACTCTTAAGTTACCAAGAATCAATTATTCTCTTTTATGCAAGTTAAGACGTAACAAAGGGTTTTCCATACTCTGTGATATATTATTAGTATATCATGTCAGTAATAAAAAATTAATCGAATTTTACTGACGAGCAGGGAAGAAAAAGGAGGAGGAGGAGACGCGGAGGAGAAGAAAGAGGCAGAAGGGGAGGGGAGTGGAGTCGGGGGGGAGAAAGAGGGTGGTAACGTTCCGGTAGCATTGTTGCTCCGCTGCTTCTCTTTCTCGCACGCGGATGAAAGCAAAGAGACAAGATAGACAAAATTTGTATAAAGTCATGAGAGAAAAACCTCTCATTGATCAGTTTTGATTATTAATATTTTTAATCTGCAGATAAGAGGGGAAAAAAAGAGAAATACGGGTGATCATATTATTCAAAAGCAGGTGATTTAGCAGTAACTACAGTTGTTAGAGACGGGCCGTTTCTAGTCAAACGCTGCATAATTAATCCCTGTTGCAATAAACAAATTACTTATTTGTCTTAGAACTCATTTCGTAGCCCATTATCTGTTGTTTTAGGTCAAGAAGTTGATAGATTTTAAACACTAACAATTCAATCTATTTGTAGAAAATTGATGGAATACACTAATCTTTTAAGAGAGGAGAGACCTGACGTTAACAGTGGCTGTACTAGTGGCCAAACAAATATGGTATAAGCTCTAACAAGAAACAACTTGGACTCTTCAAATTAAATAATACTAATAACAAATAATATAACTCACAAAAAATCAGTCAACTAGACTGAAACTCAGCCCTCTCTTATATCTGAGTCAAATACACTTCAGTGACTCAACAAGAAGTCTCAATAACATAAGAAATATAATCAGCTAAAACCCATGATATCAAATAAGATTTGCTTTTTAATCATAAGCTGCATGTATCAAAGACATCACGCAATCATCCAATCACTGAGGCTTGCAGCAAATTTGACCTCAGAAATTATGAGCAATACAAGTTTACCACATTATTCGTCAGCAATTCATAAAAAATATCAGCAACCAAAACACAATGCAAAGAGACTGAAGATTAAAAGATTTCAGGCATAGCCACAGGAGGTTAAAAAAGATTTTCCTCCTGATTTACTAAGATTATAGGGAAAACCAATTTACTAACAAGCATCTACAAAAAAGCGTCAGTGTTCAACACTCAAATTTATTTTTGCCGAGACCGAGACTGCTTCTGTTCTCCTCTCTCTAACAAAACCCAGCAATCATCCCAAGGGGGGATACAGTACAGCAAATGCTGAAACAAGTATTTCTAGATTTAAGCATCATTAAGAGCAAGAACACCAGGAAGAGTTTTGCCTTCCAAAAGCTCCAAGCTGGCACCACCGCCAGTTGAGATGTGGCTCATCTTGTCGGCAAGCCCCGCCTTCTCCACAGCTGCAACAGAGTCACCGCCTCCTATGATGGTTGTCACACCCCTTCCGCTCAGCTCGGCCAGCTTCTTTGCAATTGCCTGCACAACAGGTAAATGTTAATAGAATGTAATTAACAATTATTACAAAGTAACCAAAAATGTTTTCTGTTGTAAGGTGATCTGCAAACTATAGTTATTCTATTTTACAGTACATTCCATCAGTTTTGCTTGGAACATGTGTTGTCTGGTTGAACTTACCTCTGTGCCCGCAGCAAACTTATCAAACTCAAAGACTCCCATGGGTCCATTCCAGATGACAGTCTTAGTGGTATCCAAAGATTCGCTGAATGTCTTGATGGAATCAGGTCCAATATCAAGTCCCATCCAACCATCAGGGATGGCAGATGCCGGGACAACCTGCAGACAAGAAAAAGAAAAAATAAAAGGAAAAAAAAATGTTAAGCAGCTGCATCACAAGCATTAAGAATTTGTCTTAATTTCTCTGATGGACTTGTACTGTATTTCTACAATCTAGTATAGACCTATTCTTCTTGAGTTAGGGAAATGACGTCTACTGTGACAAGGTATAGCCCCAAATTGTCATGATTTTATCACTTAGCTAAGGAACTGAATCTAGGATAGTATGCATTGTTTTTCCCTTATACAATACCTTGAAAAGTTTATTTTGTTCTATATTTAAGTCTCGGTTCAGTAGCAG
Organism: Agave tequilana; assembly: GCA_038442645.1. Classification (NCBI taxonomy): domain Eukaryota; kingdom Viridiplantae; phylum Streptophyta; class Magnoliopsida; order Asparagales; family Asparagaceae; genus Agave; species Agave tequilana. The sequence goes on from JAVJIF010003275.1 coordinate 393,946, forward strand.
ACGAGGAAACAAACCTTGCTGTTTGCATCAGCAGCAAACTTGTCAGCAACAACAACATCAGTGGGCAACAAGAGTGCTACCCCTTTCGACTTTGCCTTCTCAAGAAGTGCTGTGGCAAGATTAAGCTTGTCTTCTTCCAGAAGAGATGAGCCAACAGCATGCCCTTGTGCCTTGTAAAATGTGTATATCATTCCTCCCCCAAGAATAAGTATGTCCACCTTTTCCAGCAGTGATTCGATCACACCGATCTTTGATGATACCTTTGAGCCACCAACAATTGCAGCAAAAGGCTTCTTGGGGTTTGCCACAGCTCCAACAAGGTAATCAAGTTCCTGAAACAAACGGCAAATTTAGTTTGAAAAAATGAAAGAAAAAGAGCATGCAGACCAATTGCGTATGGTTCTACAATAAACAAGCCTCTATAGAAGCATCAATTAAAATTCAACCCCCAAACTTCAATGGGAAAAAAATGAAAATTTTACTAGAATATGAATAGTCAAAAGTTAATAATAGGAATGTGTTTCCACAACAAAGTTTTTTCCCCAAGAAAACACAAGTTCAAACCGTGTTCATTTTCCTTTTCTACATCTAAATTAGAAAAGCTAAAATGATGAAATCCAACAAGTATCCAAAAGAAGAAAAAGATGAAATGCAATCAAACCTTCTGCATAAGGAAGCCGGCAACAGATGGCTTCAAGAACTTGGTAACTCCTTCAGTTGAAGCATGAGCTCGGTGAGCAGTGCCAAACGCATCATTTACATAGAGGTCTGCAAGAGAAGCTAATTTCTTTGCAAACTCTGGATCATTCTTCTCTTCTTCTTTGTAAAACCTTACATTTTCAAGAAGTAAAACTCCTCCTTCTGGCAGTGCAGCTACCATTTTCTCGACTTCCTCGCCGATACAGTCATTGGCCATCCCAACCTATAGCATGTATGGTAAAATTTAGTACGTTAAGATATGAAGCAAGTTTTCAGGTGAAGAATTCACTTCATGAAAAGGCCATCTCAACCTATATCATGTGTGGTAAAATTTAGAGTGTTAAGATATGGACAAGCTTTCAGGTCAAGGATCCACTTCATG